>PVLD010000945.1:0-232744 GCA_004027595.1 Dinomys branickii | reverse complement strand
ATATGGGTCCATACATCTACAATTCGAAGATATCAATGGATAAAGCAACAACTACTGTTGAGACCATATCACCTTGTCTATAGATTAGTTGTGATTGTACTATTTTCTATGATAATGGGTGTCTGTTTGTCAATATGTTTTTGTACTTTTATGTTTCTAAAATAAAAAAAAAATAAATAAATAAATAAATAAATAAATTTGCCTATCCAACCATCCACAAATCTGTATGCCAAATCTCTGCTCTAACTCATGAAAAGCTGGCTATTTAAGCCTGATTCCTGATTTAGAGGAGAAAAATAAAACCTATTGTTTCAATGGTGAAGGTAATTGACAATGCAACCATTAAAAAATAATCCCTCGTTGGGAATTTCCCTGTTTACATCTACAGCTCTGTGCCCGAAAACAGTGCTGGGCACATAGCACGTTCCCTATAAACACATACTGGACTGAATCAGAGAAGACAAGGCAATGCTTCCCACAGTAGGGAACTGCCCAGGAAATAGCCAAGATGAGAGTGTAAGATATAGGAAAGAGGAAAGATAGATACAGAAAGAGAAAAGATGGCCTCAAGACAAAGGCCCAGAAGCACCAAACAGAGAGACGATATCAGTCCATGTTCAAAAGCACCTCATGTTCACACGGTGACCAGAGGCACAGTGTATCACTCCTGTTACGCAGACTCCTGGAGGTAGAGGCAGTGCTGCATGTAAGAATTCTGTAGTGTGTAACACCAGCATATTACAGATAGTGAATGGCCAAGACTCAAATGTGCATAGAGGAACTTTTCCTTGATGTAAAAAATATATTTCAGAAGTATAACCAGCTCCTATGGGGCAGTACTTTTCAAAGGTTAGTGTTCAGACTACATCTACAGGAACCACTTGTGGCATTATTAAAATGCACAATTCTAAATCCTAGTCCAGCCCTACAATGTCAGAATGGGGAAGGTGGAGGGTGAGCACTAAGAATCTGCATTCTTAACAAAAATCCCAAGTGATACTCACTATTGTTTAAAGCTTTTGATATAAAATACCTGTTGTCATCTGTGCTAGTAAAGGAAAAAGACTGTTGCTTTCCTATTCTTGACTTTCCAATCTTTCCAGTGTTTCCCTACTTCCCAAATATTCATGTTCCTGTACTGTTTCACTAGTTAGCCATTGCCCTAATTCTAATATAACATTTAGAATATTCTTCTCCCATTCTCTAATGTAACCTGCCTTCCAACTAAGATAACAACAGCCTTTTCTGTGCTGGAAATAATGTCCTATGTGTATTAAACCATTTCTGACCTAAACAAATACCAAACTAATTTGGCAAGCAATGAACCATTTCCAAATCAAGTTTATTTAGATTAAGTAATTGCACATTATTAAACAATTAATATTCAGAGATGATGAACTATGTCTGATCTCTACTCACTGATAATACCTTGCCTACTTGAGTAGTTTCTTTCCAGGTCATGTTGTAAGAGTCTACCAGGAAATGACGGTGTATCTCTGTTAATTTTGAATTCAACCTGAAAAATATTATTTTTTTAAAAATTAGAGAAAATTTAGCAGTAAATAATGAAAATAAGTATATCAAATAAGAATTGAGAACATGCCACCCTGGGAATGAATCTTGAAAACCTCATTTTAAAGGAAAGAAGCCAAACATAAGGACCACATGTCATATTCTCCATGGGTATCATGTTCCCACCCATCTCACACACCTCCATTTATATGAATTATCTTCAACAGGAAAACCCCGAGGGGTGGGAGGCATATCTGTGGCTTCCTGGTGTTGGGGGTAAGGGAGGGTAGGGAGCAACGGCTTAATGGATGTGACATTCTGCTTGGAGTGCCTGGGTAGAGATGATGGTCACACAACATCATAAATGGACATAATGCCACTAAGTTGTATATATTAAAATGGCTTAAATTGAAAAAATTTTACATAAGATGAAAGTCAATTACATGAGATCAGGTGAAAGGAACCATCAATCTAAGACACTTCCAGTCAATCTCTCCACATCACCACCATAAATACAATGATTAAAAGTCATCTGCTCAACACATACCAATGAAATCAGGTTGGGAAATAATCATGTTTTGATCATTAGAATTCTATTAAATGTCCAATTATAACATAATTATAACTATAACATAATAAGTTGTATACTTAAACCTTCAAAGAAGGACTCTCACTACACTGATCTTAAATAATTATCTGGTTGGACTGAGAAAAACAAAACCAAAACAAATACTTGTGGTCACCCATAACTTCATTTGATCTATTTTTCATACCTACATCTTGTAATCTGAGCAGCTACTTTGAACATAACCATACACAATTCATTAACCATGGTTACTCTCCTAATCTCCTGTTATCTTGTTTTGAAATTCTGTACCATTGTTTTTCTCTCTTTAAAATAAAAAAATTAAAATAATTGCCACACCAAAAAAAGATTATGATAGAGTATATTAACTATTATTTTTCTCTTATTATGTTGTTTTAGGGTTCTTTTTTTTGTCTTTTGGGGACAGGGTCTTGTTATGCAGTTCAGGCTGGTCACTTTGTAGCCCATGCTGGCCTCGAACGTCCAACCATCCTGCCTCAGCCTCCTGAGTGCTGGGATTACAGACATGTGCCATCATGCCCAGCTGCTGTTTTAAATTTTTAAAATTTTCTCCATAAAATAAAAAGTCAGGAAAAAATAAAAATAAAATACAGAGCTGAACAATCTGAAAAAATTCTCCCTTTACCAGAAACTAAATACCTGTAAAATGTGGCCCAGGAGAGCATGTGTGCTGAAAAAATTGCATTGGAAATTACAGTGGAGTACTACTGTGCCATAAACAAAGATAAACTTGAGGCTTTTTGAAGATACATGGATGCACCTTGAGACCACAGTCTTAAGTGAAATAAATCACACCCAAGTTTAAATATTGCGTTGTTTCTTCTATGTCAGAAACCAAAGTATAAATGAGGAACAAAACAGAGGACCGATATTAGGAAGTAGCATGAACTTTTTCACGTGGGAAGGAGAACAAGAGATTGGGAAGAGCGGAGGGAAAGAAGAGAAAGGAATTTAAAGAAAAAAATGAAGGGAAAAATGGAAATAGAGTTTTTGCAAATGGGCAGGAGAAGGGTTGGAGGGAGGAGAAGGGGAAAAGAAAGAACAAAGGTGTGTTATGCAAATGTACAAACCCCTCAAAGTAATGTGATCACTGTGTTCTGCAAACATGTATTAATAAATATATATATATATATATATATACAAAGATTACCCACAAAAAACCTTTAAATGCTTATCTTAAAAGAATCATTATGCCTCTCATTCACCCAGAGTTTAAACACAACTTTAGCATTTTCCTTATACTCGTACGACTTGCATGAGGAAGTAGTATCTTCCCAGAACATAAGCCCAGAGAGAGAAAGTAGGACAGGATTGGGTATGAATTGCATGAAACAGAAAAATTCCTAAAAATATTATAACGGTAGAAATAGGATTTGTCCATTGAAAACTAGGACACGCCTGGAGGGGAATCCATTATGCCCAATTAAGATAAGGAATATTTTTCAATTACTCTAGCTAAGTGATGTTTGCTGGAAATGATCAAATGGTCTGTATTCCAAGTGTCCACCTGTGTACATATCATTACAGTGCAATCGGCTGCTACCTGCTTGGTCAACAGTCCTTCCACTCACCACCATCCTTATTATTTTCTGCGTGTTTTCATCTGTGAGCTCTGCTCTTCACTTTAGGATTCCTCCAGAGACATATATTTAACAACATTTCAATAAATAACTGAAGTGTGATAGTTGGAAGTCTAGTTTTGCCAAAGGAGAAAACACTGTGTGTGGTGTCTTGAGACATAGTTATATAAGTGTTTGGTGTGTATGTTTGAGTGCTGAATTGAAACAAGAGGGAAACCATTTGTCTCAAAATCTCAAAAACAAATAAAAAGCTAAGAATTCTGGAAATGCCAGAGATGTCATGGGAAAAAAGGATCTTGCATTCATAACATGAAAGCACTCTGAATAATATTAAACCTAAAATCTTTCCACCACTAACCTAGTTTTTCTTCCCTGCTTTTAAATGGAATGTGTAGTTATGCACTCCCAAATTTCTATATTTTATCTGTGTGAAGGTACCATGAGTAGTAATCCCCATTAAACTTTGATCATGCCACCAATTCTAAGAAGGATTTTCATTTCAAAAATACTTACATGCCAAAAACCTTCCCTCTGGTAACCAATGAAATGACATTGTTTTCAAGATGGCTAATTTTGGCTTTAGGTAGGCAGAAAATAAAAATCAGCTTTACACTGGAGATCAAAGTAAGTATACTTAGTTTCCAGTTTAGAATCTGCTCTTTAAATCATATTATTTGTGTAGAATTTATAACAATTTATTTTCAATTTAAATACCAATGTGCTTAAATCTTACCTTGTTTTTTTCAGGAAGCGATGATGTTTGAATAACAAGATGAAGCCCACAATTCACCTGAAACATAGAGAAACCATAAAACGTGCTCTTGGCCTTTGTGCATACACAGACATATGCCCCCATGATACAGGTAACGATATAATAAAAAATGAGAACGCAGCAGGCTGCCTCTCTTTGTTTGTTTCTGGTAAATGATCATGCTCTGAGGGTTCGCTGAAATCAATAACATCACATGTAAGAATCAAAAGATTTCATTCATTTATTTTTCTCAAAATGTCGGCACTAATTTAACCCTCTTCTTGCTACCTCAGGCTTTTGACACTTGCTGTTTCAAGTCTAAATACATAAATCAATGGGACAGATGAAGGAGGTAGGAATGCCTAATAATAGGTTATTCTCAATTTTAAAAAAAGAAAAGAAAACGGAATTCACTAGGTAAAGGAATTGAAATGACCCTGGGCCTCTCGCAGAAGAGCAGCTCCACCATCTGGGGAGCCCAGATCCTGAACAAGACTGGACACTTATCCTACAAAATTAAATGCGCCCAAGTGCCTTGTTCCGCCCGTGAACTTCAAGCCTAGATCAAACTGCTTGAATAGACCTGGTCCCAATAATACAACCCATCACCTAAGACAAAGACACCAGTCACAAAGAACACCACCAAAGGAAAGAAAAAGCACGAAGGCTCAACCTACGTTGTTTGCAGCCCGGCCAGAAACAGAGCGGTATTTCCCTGGAATCATGGCAGGAGACAGGCAAAGATGTTAGATCTGTCTTTGAGGTGAAGCTACAGCAGAGATTCAGAGACCAAAGGGGGTCATCTCCCAGGCAACCCGCTCTGAGGTTACCATAGAAACTACCATTTCCGGTCTGGTCCTCTCCCAAACTGACTGGCCAACAGAGTCGTGATAACTTCTGGTGGTATTTGTGGGGGACCAATGCGTCACCACTTCCTCGTTCTGTTTTCCGGGCCCCGTAAAATCACAGCGGGAGTATTGGGAGGAGGAAAAGCTGGGGAAGAGGCAGAACACCTCAGTCGCTATGACAACCACCACTTCCGGTCCGTTCCTCTATTCCGCTCGCCTCAACGCAGCCCGCGGGAAATTTGTATCCTGCTGCTAGTGTCTACCTGCTCTCGAGAGACCCCTGCAAGGAAGCAAGCAGGCAGGAGGTGTCCAAGTGCTCTTGCAGCTCCAGTTCGGCTCCTCCCCTACCCGTAGCGGGGGAAGGAAACAGCCGGATTTGGAGTTGACAAACGCCAGGTCTGGTGAGGCCCCAGGATCCAGTCTCCTGTGCAGGACCCGGGCCTGCAAGAGCTGTGGGTCCCCAAGGAAGGGAGACCCGAGTCCTTTGAGGATCGTGGAAGAGACCCTGAGCTGTGTCTGGGTCCTCCGCTTAGGATCGCCATGGGACAGCACCTCACTCAAAGATTTCCGTTTCCTCTGTAACATCAGGAGGGTACTTGAGAATTGATCTCCATCTAGCATTCAGTAGCCCAGTGGCTTTGGAATTCTGTGACCCACTAAATTCCTTCTGCCTGCTCCTCTCTCAGTCGCAGGAACACACAAATCTGGCCCTTCAGAGTATGTAGCCTTCATTCGAGACTCCAGAGTTTTAATAGAAAGGGTTTAATTTGAGCAAATCTTGAAACTGTGCATAGTATATCACATAAACTTGAAGAACGTCAAGAATGCCTGTCAAAAATGATAGGGAAAGGGAGCCGGGAAGCTACTGATGGAAGAGGAGCGCTTGCTGATCCCTTCCCACCCCTGAGCTTCTTGTGACCGATACTTGCTGCCCCAAAAGTTCCTAGTGGGCTGAATTTCCTCCTCTTGTGCCTAATTGTCACATCCTTATATACATTGATTGTATGGCAGGTAGAGCAGTACCTGACTGAGCCTAGGTATGAGCCATTAAAAACGTGTATATTCATGAATCAAAAGACATGTACAAGAATGTTTAAAACAGCGTTACTGATAATAGCCCCAAACTTGTAATAAGCAGGTAGGTGGGTAAACAAATATTAGTATATTCATCTGATGGAGTACTAGGTAGTGATAAAAACGAAGTATGCCTATTTACAACAAGATGGATGGACTGCACAAATATTATGCTGAATAAAAGAAGCTGGACACAAAAATGCCTATAGTATGATTCCATTTATATGAAACCCCCAAGACAGAAACTTGTTACCTTTGAGAAGGGGTAGGTACTACGACTGAGATGGCAGAGGAACTGGATTCCTGGGAGGTTATCAGTCTTCTGTTTCTTTGGGGTTGTGGTTTCACATGTTAAGTTTGAGACAATTTGTTACAATGGGGGGAATTATTTTTAGGCTCTAAGGAAAGTCCTAAAATTTGACTTTTAAAATGCTTGGCTAAGAAATAGATATGACCAGTGGAAATTAGTCATGATTTACAAACACAAATAAAAATACTCTCCAAGTTTTATTTAAACCCCCAATAATATGAGATATAAGTGTTCATGCTGCAAAGGTACTCTCTACTAACATTTCTTCACAAACTTTCTCTAACTTGGGTATTAATAGCTTATGGCACAACAACCAGAGAGGCCCACTAACATGTTTTTCAGTTGTTTGAAGACAGTTGCTATATTACCCGCCCTCCTTGCCTGCCCCACGTTCTGTAGGTAAAGTGCCAGCACTTTCATGCTGTTTTCCTGTCTCTCTCACTCTTTTTTTTTTTTTGGCGGTACCGGGGATCGAACTCAGGACCCTGCGCTTACTAGGCAGGCGCTTATTCCACTGAGCTGTATCCCCAACATCTGTCACCCTTAATTCTCTCATTTCCTTGGCCCTCAGGCATTTTGCAGTCATCTTTCTTAGCCTCTTCCACAAAATCTTTAGGTTTCCAGTCTTATGTTATCTTCTCGGCATCTAAACCTTTCTTCTTTGGGTCTCCTCTCTTTATTACTTGTCCCACAAATGAAAGTTTTCATTGCAGTGTAATTTTCCCAAGAAAGTATTAGCAAAGTAGTTCTCAGTAAGGTATAAAGCCACCAACTGAGAAACGGATACAACAGTTGGGGAATTTTTATATAATAGTATATTCTTACTCAGCTATAAAGAAAGATAAACTCGGATTTGTAGGGAAATGGTCGCAACTAGAGACCATACTTATAAGTGAAACAAATCAGACCCACATGTGTAAACACCCTATTGTCTCAGCAGTGTAAGAACCTGAAAGAGTGAATGAAATCTAAAAGGTACAATAGCTATTGTGAAAGGGAAAGAAACTGCTCAAAAGGAAAGGGATGAGGGAATAGAGAAAAGAAAGGGGAAATATGTATATGTACACACACACACACACACACACACAGAGGATAGCTAAGATAGTTGTACTACTGATTTCTATTACTTTATTGAAAGGAAAAGTTAATGTTTAATCGTTTGATCAATCTTACATGCCTGTATTTGTTTATCTGAGAAACCAATTTGAAAATATCAATATGTAATACAGCAACCATGGTTAACTTCCAATCACCTTGTCTGAAACTCTGTATTGCTTGTATTGTTTTTGTGTTATTTTGTAAATGTCTGTGTGTCTGTCAGTACATTTTCTTTCTTTTTTCTTTAAAATAAAAAAAATAAGGTATAAAGGATTGGTGATTAGGTTTTCTAAAATAATGCTACTGCTATGATAGCCAATAATTTAATACTAGTATTATCTCTTCCAACTATTGATTTAAGAAAAGGTGAGTTGTAAGCAAATAACTTACAGATTTCTGCTTGGCCAGAATTTGTGATACATATGTGGTAGAGACCAGTATACCAGCATTCTTAACCTTGGACTATGGACCCAGCTTGTCTTAATTCAGATTCCAGCTTTACTAATACATAACAGTGATAAGTATTAGTTAGAGCTAATATAAGTACTCATGCTGCATAGGGATCAATAAATTACCTTCTGTCACTATTCCCTTGCTCTGTGGCCACTCTGTAAGGCGGGTTAAGCAAGGATAGGCTGATTTGGGCTGGCATTTTTGATCTTTAGTTTTCGATCTACTTATTTTCTGGCTATGTTTGATTTTTGGAAAAAGGGGCTGTCCCTTCAGTATCACATGAAGAAAGCTTAGTACGTAAAAGTACATGAATTTCTTTGGAAAGGCCAACTACCCATAGTGTGGGTATGTTTTGACCCTGACATTTACTAAGCAGTTAGTCTTTTGTATATTAAAGACATAGATCTCCTGGACATTTGTGTTTATTCTTTCTCAGGTATTCTGGTCAGAATGGAAGTACAGGTATTTGGCAAACAAACAGCTATGTGCTGCGACTACTCAGATGAAACAGTTATGGTGTAGAACTTCAGCTCACTTTGACATTTACTCCAGTGATTCAGAAGCAGGTACAGACTGTGCAGGTGAAGGAACATCAGATGCTTTGATGCACTGTAGAGTTTCAGACTTATTCACTTCATCATCTCCTTGCTATTGTAAATCTTTCATGTCAAGATGACTGGACCGTTGAGTATCAGCCAAATTTGTGCACCTCTAAAAAATTTTGTCTGCTTAACAAGATAATGAAGATACTGTTGCCCACAAAATTCCATGCTCCCTACTTTGACCTGGTGGTTTTTTTTTTTTTGGTCTTTTTATCCTTTTGGTAGATTCTAAAACAAAACCACAACAGTAGTAACATTTCTTGATCAAAATTAAGTATTGAATATTGGGATAAAACCATACTTGATGTTACTAAGATTTTTGAGGGCACAGAACCAGGACATTTACGCTTGCCTATTTCTTTTATTTGTCATTTATTTATTAGTTTATTCATTTGTGATACTATTAAATGCATCGATCAGTCCCTGAGAGCATTTCTGGAGGAGTTATGACTCCTACAGAAAACTTTTGAAGAAAATCAATTTAGAGAGAAAGTTTCCTATTACCATCATGGAATCTATTTGTATCATTTTCGACTGCAACAAATTAATTAGATTTATTCATTTAGACTGGAATTATCTACATCCTGCAAAAAACCAGTGTCTCATTTCTAATGCATTCCCATTACAGGAATCAAGTTTTCCTCTATCAGGATTTCCTCCCACTGAATTCCACATTTGGGAAAAATGTAGGAGTTGCCCTATCTGCCATTCAAAAGAAATCTTTCTACCACCATTTTGTAATTGTTTTCTTTTTAATTTTATTTTAAAGACAAAAGAATGGAGACATATGAACCAGAAAAGCCATAAACAATACAGAAAATACAAAATTATATAGAATATAGTAGGGAATTAGCACTGATGTTGTATTACATAGTTATCTTCACATTAGTTAACACAAAAACATTAAAGGAAATACCAAATTATAGAGAAGATAGTAGGGAATTTGCACTGGATGCTGTGTAATATAAAGTTATCTTGACTTCTGTTAATACAAAAATGATTGAGGAAATACAGAATTATAGAGAACATAGAAGGGAATTAGCTCTGGATGCTGTCCTACATAATGTTACCTTCACCTTTGTTACTCAGTTACACAGATGATGGCCCATTTGATCATTCAATTTTTCTCCTCCCTCGTCTCCGTTGCCCTACCACTCAATCAGTCATCTTCCCTGTGATAATAACTGTACTCCTGGGTTTATCTATATCCTTGGACTCTTGCCTTGGGAAGAGATAGAGCTGCCTCAGACTATACTATAACATACATGGGTGTATACAAACTGCCATGGTTGGAGGTGGGAAAGCACATATGCTCACAGCGGACCGCCCGGTTCCACCCCATCACCGTACTATGGGTGGGGGCGGGTCCAGTCCCTGAGGTGCCCTGAGTGGGGCCCTCAGCGGAGCAGCCACCAGGCCCACTGCAGAGCAGCAGCAGAGCAGCCACGGGGCCCACAGCAGGGCAGCCATGGGGCCCACAGTGGGGCACCCACAGGGCCCACTGTGAGGCAGCCACGGGGCCCTCTGCGGGGCAGCCACAGGGCCCTCTGCAGGGCAGCCATGGGGCCCACAGTGAAGCAGCCACAGGGCCCACAGCGGAGCACCACAGCAGAGCAGCCACGGGGCCCACAGCAGAGCAGCCACGGGGCCCACTGCGGGGCAGCCGCGGGGCCCACTGTGGGGCAGCTGCGGGGCCCACCCTTGGCGGGGCAGCCGCGGGGCACGCACCCCCATCGGGGCGCCCTCTGTGACCCTTTTGGCTCTGTCCTGTTGCCTTGATGCCAGTGGCCCTTTCTTCTCCTCCCACCTCCTCCTGATCTCCAGCATTACCGTTCCCCACCCCTTGCAGCTGAGCAATGGGTCTCCCAAGCTGAAGCTGCAAATGCCAAAACAAGGGCGTGGGCCAAGGGTGTGCTTGGAGCGGCAACCTCCTCCCTTTCCGTCTAGTCTCCCTCCGACTGCGCCATGGCAGATCTCTGATCCCCTCCTCCAGAGGAGGTTTTGCTTAGTCTTTCCGAGGGTTCAGTTCCCATTTCAGATCCTTCTCGAGTTCAGGATATCCACCTCTTTCCTTTCTGTCCTTCACATGTTGCTATATTCCTATGTCTGAGAGGCATTCCTCTGGGAGGTTCTCTCCCTGCTGCCTACCCAGTCGCCGTGGGTTCATACAAGGTTCATATACGCAAGCAGTATGGAGACACTCTTGTTGCTCGTATTAGTAGTTTGGGGTGAGTCCTGAAGCCTGTGGACTCGTTCCATTGCTGTCAGGAGCAGGTGGTGATTGCGCAGGCCACCGAGGCTCAAGGTGCTCACAGAGGGCGTTCAGGGTGGGAGCTGAAGCCCAGTAACTCAGTTCATGCTTCCTGCTTGATGTTGGAGTGATAAGGGGGTGGGGCCGTGTGATCCATCTCCATCTGCAGCTCTCTCTTGCTGTTGTGCCCCAGTTCCCGTTTGTTCCTTGGCTGAATCCCTGGGAGTTGCCGTGGCTCTGATGTCGCTGCCGATGCACCCCACCGCTCCCCACTGGCAGCTGCCCACACAGTGGAGAGGCAGGTGGCCACAGCCTCGAGGCAGGCATAGAGCTGGGTGTGGTGGGATGTGTACTGGCTGCTCTGGCTCCACCTTGCCTCCAGGTGCTGATTAGGAAGGTTGCTGCAGGGTGGGGACTCAGCTTCAGGGGCTGTTGCAGCCTCTCATCCTCACACTGGATTTGACAACAGTTCCCAACCGCCATTGCCTCTTTTCCTGGCCGCGCCCTCTCCTCTCCAGACCTGGTCCAGCTCTTGGAACTCCGCTCTCCCCCGGCCGAGTCGGGAGGCTTCCATGAGCGTGGGTCTCCGAAGCTGAAGCTGTGATTGCTGGAACGAGGGCTTGGGCCTCTTTCTCCGTCTCTTCTCCCTCCGACTGTGCCGCAGCGGCCCTCCAATCCTTTCCTCCAGGAGAGGTTTTGCTTGGTCTTTCCTAGGGCTTCAGTTCCCATTTCAGATCCTTCTTGGGTTCAGCGTACACACCTCTCTTCTGTCTTCATATTGCTATATTCCATTGTCTGGGTGGTAATCCTCCAGGAGGTTCTCTCTCTGCTGCCTACCCGGTCGCCCACCATTTTGTAATTGTGAACAGAATTGTGACAATGGTTTCTGAGAAATTTACTCTAAGTCTACTATTGAGCATAATAAAAACAAATGCTATCTTACACCTCACACAGCTCATTGTACGTAAGTGAAAGAGTTCGTAAACATTTTATCCTTGAAGGTATGAATAAGATACTGAAGCCATTTTCTTGCCAGGTGTGGTAGCACAGGCCTATCATCCCAGCATGTGGGAGGCTGAGGCAGGAGGGTCAGTGCAAGTTGGAGGTCAGCCTGGCTACATAGTAAGTTCAAGGCCAACCTGAACTACACAGTGAGACTCTGTCTCAAAAAAAAAAAAAAAAAAGAAGTTATTTTCTTCTAAAGTTAATGTCAGGTTACAGTTGATTCAAATAGTGTAGTTTCAGTTTGAGGAAAGAGAATAATAAACTAAGTGCCATGAGAAGTTGTGGGCCTGCGCAGTGCTTGTGCGGACTCCTAGCTTCATCACTAACGTCGGCATTGCTGTTTTGCTTTGAATTTGAGATGTTTTAAGAGAGCATTGTGTTTTAAAATTAAACATGTAAATCTCCTGAAGCTCCATATTATTAACAAGTACCTCGGTCCCTTGAGCTTTGAAACTGCCTCTCTTCTGCATTCCAATCACAATGGCTGCTACGTTCCCATTCCATGCCATGAGTCTACTCCATTCCTACATCCTTAAACAACCTGGAGAGCCAGAGCAGCCTCTTTTAACTAGTCGGTCAGGTTTGTTTCCCCCAACCATGAACACTTGCTTGTTAACATACTTGGTTTGGTGATTTGTATGGCTTTCTTGTGTTACAGAATGTCCCACTGCCCTACAGTAAAATGAAACACTAGCTTTATTTGAATTTACACATAGGAGACTTGGAGTTTGTATAATGTTGTGTGCTTTTTCAATAAATATTTTCAATTAATTTTTGCCATATTCGTTTCATGGGAAAATTTTGATTTGCCCCAACCCCTCTCATACCTAATTCTTCCTTTATTCAATGAGTATTTTTTAAGCATGTACCCAGGACCAGAAAACTGTTCTGGACAGAAACAGTACAATGGTGAACAAAGCAGAAGAAGATTCTTCCCTTTTGGAGCTTTCCATTTAGTGGGGGAGCCAGGAGATAAAGAAATGAATGAACGATTTTAGCTAATGATTAGTGCTTTGAAGGGAATAAACTGGGAGACCACGTCAGAGCCTCATTAGCGTGGGAGCAGAGAGTTCTCTGAAAACATTCTTCCAGGTAAGGTAATCAGAAAAGTCCTCTCTGAGGAGACCATGCACGATCAGAAATCTGGTTGCTATATATGAATTATACCTTTATATACTGCCTTTGATGTTTTAAAAAATGCAATACATGGCCATCACGAAATGGCTAGTTCATAAAAAATTCTGCAGTTTTTATAAGATAGGCATTGCAAAACAGGTAAAATTAGAATGGCTTTTCAAGGAGAGGTTAGAGATAGATGTGTTTCTAAAATAAACAAGCAAACAACAGCAAAGAACGGAAGGGAAAGGAGCCATCCCCCCAGACATGGATGCATGCAGAGCAGGGGATGAATGGGTTGGAAGCATAGTGGTACCATTAAACTAAAGGCAAGGATTTACAAGGTCATTCTGGGAGATTCAGATGGAAGAGTAGAAAAAGGAGAGTGGTTTTAACCCCTGGGCATCAAATGAAACATTGATAAACATATATACATATATATATATATATATATTTGTTTCTTTTTGTCTTTTTGAAACAAGGTCTTGCTATGCAGTTCAGGCTGGCCTTGAGCTCACTTTGTAGCCCAGGCTGGTCTTGAACTCACAACGATCCTCCCGTCTCAGCCTCCCAAATGCTGGGATTACAGGGGTGCACCACCATGCCCAGCGATGCTGATATTTTTTAACAGAAAGTTTGTTGTGCAAATGAACCTGTGGCCTGGTGTAGGGAGAAAGGAGAGGGTTTGTTAGGAGTAAGATGGCATCTTTTTGCAATAGTCCTGCCTTGGGGGCATGAAGATTAATTTAGAGTGGAAAGGGCAAAAAAAAATGCAGGTGATATTGATAAGAAAGAATTAACTGGACACAAAGATTGACTTAGACACTGAATTTGTGAATGAGAAAAGAATAAACTACGACTGAGTTTTTTAATCCTGAGTAGCAAAAAAACTGTACTCATTACTAGACATAAGAAGGTGCCAGTCTGGTGGGAAAGTGTTGATTTCAATTTCAGAAGTCATTTGTCTGAGAAACCCACCACAACCTATCCTGCCCTTCTCTTAAAACTGAATGAAATGTCCTTGCATATTACCATAACATGTCACATTTAGCCCATATAGCCTTTTCTACCCTATGTTGTAAGTGACTTATTTACACTCATTCTGATTTACTAATCTGCCCACCCAACTCTGTAAGACTTGAAGGTAAGGACAATCTTTCACTAACATTCCCATGTTCCAAGCACCGTTCTAAAATTCTCTGCTCCTGGCACAGAGTAAATGCATAGATGTATTTGCAAAGTGGTTATCAAAGACTGACTTTGAAAGGATAAGGAAATAATAAAGCAGATGTATTTCTTGGGTAATCAGTGTAGTGAGGCACAGAGATGTGGTCCCAGGCTAAAAGAGACCATCAAAGCCATGTTACAGAGTCCCTACAGGAGAGCTCCTAAACCTCTCATGGTATATAATGTCTTTATCACTTACCTGGAAAAATCTGTTCCGAAAAGAAAACCAGAAGAGATCAAGCAAATGTGAAGAAGCCTGCATTATTCATTAATTAGACTTACAACTTATAAATATTCAGGAGTTGGCTTTGCAGATAACAGGCCAAAACCAAACAAACGGTCTAGCATTTAATGCTTGACTCGTTCTTTCCTGTACCAAAAACAATGAAGCAGTGACATTTAGGAGAATGGAAGGGGGGAGATGTTAGAGAACTGGGAATATTCTAGGTGTATCCTACTGTCCACTCCCTTTACCCTGGCTGGATGCTGATTATCAGCTATGTGAGCTAAGATAGTTACTGCAAATATCTGAGCCTATGTCTGCTCATCTGCCAACTTTCCGGTATCTACCTCATAGTTTTGCTAAAAGGAGTAAATGAGTCACAATATATAAAGCCTTGGAAAGTAGTAATTATTCTGTATCTCTCAGCTAGAGGCAGGAAGGAATCGTGGCTAGGAGGACGGACTTTGTAGGTACAGTGGTTAAGTGGGTGGTCTTCAATAGGGGTTCTGCCTCTTACTATAGGTTCCTTTTGCTGTGCGCTGTTTCCCCACCCGTAATGAAGGGGTGTTATTTGTACCTACCTCTGTCACAGGTTTGTTGTAAGAATTAAATGAGTTGTAACCACTCAGAACAGCATCTGGTACATAGTATACATCACGTTAACCCTTAGTTATAATTGTCAACAACTCCTACCCATATATCTTGCTCTGGAGCTGTCTCTGGCTATGTCAGTCTCTTTAGTGACTTTTCATTTTCTGTCTGTGGTTAGTACACGAATGTTTTCTAAATGCACAGAGACACTAGATGGGGTTGCTGAGCTAAAGCACTGAAGAACTGCTAGGTGGCCCAATCAGGATTTTGAGCTGGATGGAACTTTAGGGAGGATCTAGTCCACGCTTTTCGTTTGTGGATGAAGAGGCATCATCTGATGTAATCCCTGTCCACAATTGGCTCAGCAATCCAATCTTCCCATTTCTAAGAAACACAGTCCTAACTCTTATTCGGAAATGACTGAGCAATGGAGCTGGGTGTGGCGGCAAGTATTAGTGAATTTCTCTAGAATCATTTCATCCAACCCAAATGACTCTATAAGCTTCTCGGGGCAAGAGCAAGCTGCTGTTATTCCCCAACTTCTCTGTCTACCATGCCTGGTTTTCAGTAGATATACACTGAACATTTGTTGAGTTATTGGTAGAGAGTTATCATAAAAACTCTGATCACTGCAAATCCTCCCAATGCTCTACGAAGGGAATTCTTTTAACATACATTCATACCCTTTGTATGCATTCAGTCTTTTTCTTTTTCTAGCTTCCCGGAAGACATGAGAACTAGAAGGAACTTGGAAAAGTCTTCCAGTCAAAATGCTTCGTTTTGCCAGTGGGAAAATTCAAGAAAGTGGTTCATCCACACTCACCCAACTGGGTGAACTGAGGTTACAGGTTCCCTACCACATCATCTTATTTTTAAAAAAATTTTTAACTGCTCAAGATACTGTCAAGCATCTTCCACCTATACTTTAATCATTTACTACATTTTCTCCAGGTCATAGTCTGCAGCTTATTATTATTTTGTGTGGACTCCCTCCGAGAGAAGGGTTACCATTCCCATCTTTCCTCTGCCTGATACCAATTCACACAACTAGCTTGTGCTGTCATTGCCACCCACCCATCTACCTTTCCATCTTTCCTGGCCTTCAGGGAAAAAAGGACATCTTCTCTCCCACCAGCAACAGCAGGGACAGGCTGACCATTTACATGGCAGTGCCAGGGCTCCAAAGAACCAGATGACAGGCCAGAAGCTCAAGCATTTAAACCTCATCTTGTGTATATTTTGCTAATACCCCATTGGCCGGAGCAAGTCACATGGCCAAGCCAAAGACAAGATGTGGAGAAAGCTTTCACCTCTTTATGGGCATGGAAGGATTTTTGGCCATTTTTGGCCAGTCTGTACTAGGTAGTAGATTTTCATAAAGAAATAAGCCAACAGGTCCAAGGAACTGTAGAGAAAGTTTGAGGTATCAAAGACACCACTCTTGACTGTAGAAACTCCATTTCCTGCCATTTAAAGATGGCAGTCCACCTTGAAAAGTCACTTTGAGTTGACAAAACATTTGAAACCTGTTTTAGAATCTCTTCGGGGAAAGGTTCTCCCTCTCACAAGGCATGCCACTGTCAGGCTCAATTCAGCCATGACTCTCCCAGTGCACAACCTGTTTGTCAGAAGAGGCATTGTTCTCACAGAAGACACAACTCAGCACCAGTGCTATAGCCATCAGCAAACACAGGATGTCGTAAAAAGAGATAAAGTAGAGCATGGAATCTTGCAAGCAAAGGGACATCTGAAGACACCCAAACATTTACACCAGATGCCCCAACAACTTCGCTCACTGAGGTACCAGACATTCAGAAAACTTTAAACACAGATATTTTCTCTGATCTCCTTGCCTATCGTCCCCAGCCCCCTTTGTCCAAGCCCTATAAAAGGGTTCCATTTTTCTCTGTATCACACAGATGGCCTTTCTGCCCCCTGTCTGCCTGCACTCAGGCACAGTAAGTTTCACACCATGTTGCCTTTTCACAAGCCTGGTGATCTCTGTTCCTGTCTGCCTCACACTGTTTCTTACACCCATAATCTCAAATCTAACCCACTCTCCCCAGGGGATGTGACAGCTTTCTCAGATTCTGCATACAGAATTTCTCTGGTCTAAGTTTCCTCCTTTTAAGAGAAGTATGCCAGTAATTTTCTCCTTACTGACATCTGTGTTATCCTCTATAGAGGATGCATACTTTGGGAAACCTTACCTTTTCTCATTTCTTTATCTCGAACATCACTTTTGTTTCTAAACCACAGTTCTGGGTCCCCAAATTGGACATCTTGGCAAGTTAGTTCCAAGCACTGATCATCTAGTTTCATCTCTTTATACCAATATGGACATTTTATTTCTCATTCATTCAATAAACTGAAGATAGAACTGAGCATGAAAGAATCCGTCCTTGCCCTCAAAGACCCTAACAGTATGTCTAAAAATTCTTAAAATGAATTGTAATCATTTTTCAGTTAGAACTTGAATTCTAGTGGGGAAGAGGTTGCGATAATGACCTTGAGAGGGATAAGAATAACCTAGTAGCTCATTCCAAACTGCCCTGTCATGAACTGTATCACCCCTTAGGATGGATACAGCAGCACATGAACCTGAAGGGTCACAAAAAATTGGTAATTAACTCCACAGCACTAGCTTATGTATCCAAAAACAGCCAACCGTAGCTGAGCCAGTGTGATGCTGCCGCAGAACCCTTATGACGAGTGTGGACTACTGTTCTGCCGCAGCCCCTCCCGGTTCAGCTTGCTGATGACTCATGGTTCCTGTCCTCGTGTCTATAAATCAATGGGGCACACTGTACATCTTTTATTTTGCGTCAGTCTCTGCTGTTGGAATCATCTTCACTCAGTACAGGAAAAGAATTTTGCATGGCCACTTTCCAAACTTAAAATAAACTGTCTCCTGGATTTTGTACCAAACTGAAACAACCAAATAAAACTCCCCAGTTTCTGAAACTCAGTGTCAGAGATATAGGTGATTCAAGGGCTGCAGAGAGGAATCAAGCAGGAAACTGTCCACGAAAACGTTACATTTGCAGCCACAGCTCACTGATGTAATTTCAATCCTATCCTCCTGTTAATAAAAGCAGTAAAACGCAGAGGTTGGGAGAGTGGAAACAGTATAAATAACAAATGGGCCACCTGTTATTTTGAGACACCGCTACTGAAGCAGAAAACGCCCCCAACCAGTCTGTTAGTTGCCCAGGTAATAGTTCTGGTTACAGTTCCTGTTACTTTTGTTTCTTAGAAAGGGCTGGTCACTGTGATGTATACTGTAAGAACCACTCTCCAATCAACAAGCCATCCTGCCTCTGTACTTCCTGCTTGCTTATCCCATATAAGCCCCTAGACCACCAGAGATCAGGGCTTGATATTTTGACAATGATTTCCATCAGTGCCTGTCAATGTAAATAAATCTGCCTCCAAACCCTGGGTGTCATTTCAGTGTTTCTACTTGCTGTTGCACTACAAGGAAGGGAAACTCACACTCTAATTAGCTGAAGACAAAAAGGGAGATTATTGGAAACATAACAGGGAAAAAGCTATTGCTGTTTAATATTTACAGCCTTCCCCCACTCCTGATTTCCAAGGAATACTTGTGGAAGTACATGTGGGTGCCTGGATATGTGTTCTACCTTGTCACTGAACCTGTGGCATACTGATGGTTGTAAATGATAGATCTGCAGGTTTGCAGGTGCCTCTTGGGCTGGAACACAGCCTGAGGAGGACACCGGTCCAAAATCTACATCCCAAATCTACATCTACAGCTATTTAACCACAGTTTGCGGTTTTAGCAATCTAATTGTTGCTAGACAATCTCTCATAGATTCACTTTGGGTCAGGTGTTCATCAATCACCCAATCACCTATCATTCAAGGTAGGTGGGATCCCTTAGAATGCATAGGTAGGCTACTAATCCCTTTAGGGAAGTTCATTAAGGAGGGAAGAAGTTAGGGATTGGATAGATTATTTTAGAAGAAACAACTAATGACTAATAGCTATAGTAAAAATGTAATGCCATCCAGAAATCATCAAGTTAATATTTCAGTGTGTTCCCTTAGTTGATATGTTGCTTATTTATAATATATGTTATACAGTTGATATACTATATATGTAGCCATGTTTCTTGGGCTTTTCATTTAGTAATATATCACAAGTATTTTTTCCTACCCTTTAATATTTTCCCTCAGTACTCTGATGGTGGCATAATACTCAATTGCATAGATGTAACTTACAAACTACTGGATAGGCATACAATTTCCATGTGTTTACCATTTTATATGAAGCTGCAATAGACATCTTCATACCTTAATCTTTTTGTATGTTTCTGATTATTTCATTAGAAATATAATATCTATATGTGGGATTTATTAGATAGGTTCTTATAAATATTTGTCATTTTCTGTCCACAAATTGTATACCAAAGTGTACTTCCATCTACAATGATTAAGTGTGGTCATTTCATTTTGGCACCAACTCTACCCATTTAGAAAAGCAAAGCAGCATGAAAGTGGACATTGCTACTGTATGCAGTTTTTGCCAATCTGATTCCTTTAAGTTGACAAAATCTGAAGCTAAATTCCCGATATATTGGGAATAAAGCAAAATTTCCAGCATCTGGTCTCCAGGCCACCAACATCAGCCTTAATCTTGGAATTTATTAGAAACGGAAATTCTCAGATTCTACCTTAGAATTACTGAATCAGAAACTTTAGAGCTGAAGGCCAGCAATGTGAGGATGATTTTGATGCAGGTTTGAGAACTAGCAATTGGGAAAACTGAGGAGTCCTTTAAAGCCCCATCAGTGGGTCCCCAATTTGAAGTGCCTAAGCACCTTTTTGGGAACCCTGGCTGGCTATTGTAACCTAAAGGCAACGGGTTTGCATTCAGAGGATTTGAGGCAGAAGATCTGGATGCCCTACTGGGTGCACAGTGCATGTGCTAATGACTTCTTACACTGTTATATCTCACATTTCAAAGGGAAAATTGTTCTATATCATTCAACCCAAGTGTGGCACTGGAAGGAAATTTTAAGCTAAGTTACTCCAGATGTTTAGTGGTTATGCAAGGATGCAGAGCAAAACATGTTTTCCCTGCTGAATGAAAACACAATATAAATTTTCTTTAGCAGCTGAAGATTGCAAAATCTGGTCACCCTCCAGGCTATTAGCACCCACTCCCCTCTCCCCAAGGGCAGAGGACAATCAAGCCAAAGAGAAGGAAAAACACAATGCTCTCAAGTTCACGACTGATACGGAGGAGTGGAGAGGCTGCGACATCTGGGATATATAAAATAGAGGTGACAGAGTAGAGAACAAAGCTCTGTACCCAGCACTTCTAGATTAGACTAGCTCATTTAGAATGTTTCTGAGAGGCGTCCGCCCAGTGCTCCGTGGAGATTTTATGTACCGAGATTTTAGGCAATGTCGTAGGTGTGGTAGAGAAAACTGGGACACAAAACATTCTTTCCAGGGTCTGTTGAATACCATCACAGAAGTGACTGCTTTCCTGCACCTAGACTTAATAATGTTCCCACTCTGAGACCCTTCAAATCTTTGTCCCATTGACACTCCAGAAAAATTCAGTATGGTATTGTGGAGAAAGTGTAGATTTAGTGTTGGACAGCATAAATATAAGTCTTCAAGCTCTTTATGGACCACAATCCAGGCAGAACTTTTAGTAAATCCCTTATTTTTGCTAAGTCTCAGTTTAATCACAATACGGCATTGGGGGTGCTGCAAGGATTGAATGAGGTTATGTGCCTCGCATACCATAATTGCTCCATTAATGGTCATTCCCATGATTTCCTTTACAGTACCTAGGTGCCTTTTTAGTCCCTTAGTCCCTTGTCCTAGTGTGAGAGACACACACAAAAAATACCATCACGCATCTCAGTATTCCTTTACAGTAGGGTATTCTTTTCTTTTTTCAAAGTTCTTGTCTATTACTCCTCCAGGGATTCTTTATACAGCTCCTGATCCCTCTTTTTCCACTCTTTTCCTCCCCCACCCCTCTCCCCGCCCCCTTTCTCTCTGGTGAACATTGGAACTACCACAAAGCTAGGCCTACATGACTCAGCCTGTGTCCCAACTAGACCTTCCTTGGGGGAGGAAGACAGGAAAGAGCACAAGCAGTGACGTGTGGTGTATTCTACTTGGGCCTTCCTAGTCCAATGAGCTGGGGCTTCTGGATTCTAGCTCACTTCAGTCAACAGCTGAATTCTTTACAAATCAACTGCCCACAGCTCCTTCAAGTTGGCCACCCAACCCTCAGCCTAGAAGACTTTGAAGGGTCACACTTGACTTTGAGTTCACCTGATGTTCAGATCAGATCCAGATCCAGATCCAGATCCAGATCGAGAATTCTTCTAATTCTCAACCTCCAAGTTTCTCTTTGTCCTCTTAGAGACCATTGAATAACGCTAAGGGATTCAAATCTGGAGACTGGAATGAGGACTGACAAAATCATTGTTTTAATTTCTGCCTGCTTAAAGAGAATTTCTTTAAGATGTGATTGATTTCCTTAGGGACCTTGGTATTTGATCCAGTGCTACTTAGTCGATGTAATAAGCATCTCCAGATTCTCATGTAGACCTCTACCCTTACCTACCCTTCTCCTGATTAATCAATATGCAGAGGCCTTAGCTAAGGCCTGAATTTGATCGCAAAGTTCATTTAAATTGGCAATCTCACCTATCAGGTGAGGGCAGTTGCACAGTTATTAAGATTTCCATGTAGGCACTGGCTCCTAATAATGCTTAGTGGTTAGGGACCTGGACATTACCAGTGGACTATAATCATATTATTTAAAAATTTCTTAACTAGGCCTTCAAAAAATAGGTGCTGAATTTCTCTTGATTCATTCAGCTCTGACATACTCTGAAACATTCATTCCTTCTTTCAATGATAATTAATAGGCACTTGATATGTGCCAGGATTCTGAGGCTCCACTGGGGTTACAGTAAAGACAAAGGTGTCCACACCCCTGCCTTCCTGGAGTTTACTATCTATTGGGAAATGCAGAAATTAAGTAATAATTGCTGCAAAAGGATAACAACAGGATGCTGGGCAAAGGGACCAGCGCACAGCTTCCCCACAGGAGCTCTGGGGTCCTGCTTCTTCCTGCTCAATACTCTGATCCATCCCAGTGTCCACGTACATGGGCATTGTTAGAGTGTTTAGTCCAGCCTAGAAGTTTGAAATCACACTGATTAGGCACTAAGCCCTTTCTGCAAAAGGGGTGACAAATGAGGTGGAACTGAGTCTGTCACCCACGTTTTTCAGGCTCTTTCCACCTGCTCCTCTCACACAACATCTCACATGCTCATATCTCAGTAGTTACCATCTCTACCTCCCAGCCTTCCCTGCTACACTATCTCCTGTCTGCTGGGCACTGATGACACTTCCCTGGGCTCAGCTCTGTCCATGAGGCACCGCAGGATCCTCCTGCAGCCGACAAGAAGAAGAGAGGCCCGAGCTGTGTGAGGCTGTTCTGTGCGGTGGCAAAGCACACTTTTCCCTCTGTGTTTGCTCAATTAGTAGAGTCTCCAAGTCATGTTCTTTCTGCTTGCATTGTTTATAAAAATCAAAATGGAAACAGCACTTTCAGATGTCACGTCCATGAGACTCAGATACATAACCACAGAGTGTAAACAAGCGATCAGTAGCAAGGCCCGGACCCACAGGCAGACAACACGTGTTATACACTGCTCTGACCCGCAAATCACTCATTCTTTCTGACAGAGGAGGCTTTGTTAGTGGCTTGGGCTTGTGGTGCCTGGCTCCTGCTGCCCTGGGATGACGATGTTCTTGGGAGGAAATTCGGTTCTCCCTGTAGGGATTTCTGGCTGTGCTTACGGGTCCCCTCTATATGCCACACCCATCTGGATGCCAGAGGTCACAGTTTGGGATCCTCCTGGAAGCCATGGCTTTTGTCTGTCTTCTACTAGACCAGAACACTGGAGGAAGGGGTGGGACGGTGGCCTGGCACACCTGAGAAACTTGTCTCTAATTACTCAGTCTCTCAGGAAGGCGCTAGGCTTGGACTGTGCTGGTTACTTGTACCTCAAGATCAGGTGAGCCGGTAGCTGGGGTCTTCAGGTCAGTTGAGAGTGGCCTGAAATATATGAACTTGAAAGATTTAACACAAAGGCCTTAGACGTTTGCTGCAAGTAGGCATCATTTTGGGAGCTTTGACAGCTGATCATGATGCCCAATCCCTGGGTCTCACCTCTGGAATTTAATTGAGCAGGGTTATGATAGCCCGAGCATCAAATTTTTGGAAGTTTTCTACATGATTCTACTGGGTAGCCATTGAGAACCCCTGAGCTGCCTTGATCAGGGAGATAGTTCGGCGGCTATGTGACTTCTAGGAGTTGAAGGGCCAGGGATGGGCTTGGCCTTCTGACTATAGGAGACACTTCGCTCTCTTGCCCTGTGTCAGTGGTGGTGAACCTCTGGCACATGTGTTGCAGTGGGCACACAGAGCCCTCTGTGCCAGCCCTCAGGGCAAGTTGTCCTCTCACCGCCGCAGCAGCAGAGCATTGGATAACGACACAGTGTTGGCACTCTGATGAATATGTGGGCTTTGGCTTGAGGTTGGGCACTCAGACTCTAAAAGGTTTGCCATCATGGCTCTATGCGGTCTAGCTCTGTGCAAATCCTTTAGGTTTACCCAGTAACAAAGGAATGAGCACCTACACTTGTGACATATTTACCAGTCACCTTTATACCTGCAGTTATTGATCACTCTCCTAGATCTAACCCTCCTCCCAATTCCCCATACACACTCTATTTTATTGTGTCACACTCCTCTGGCTTCCACAAGGCGTAAAAAGCAGGCAAAGCTTCAATATACCCTCTTTCTTTGGTGAGATAATGTGCCAGAAAGATATTAATGTTATAACAGCAAGGTGTTATTTTTGAGTGGTGGGGTCCAAAGTTGGGACGTGATTGCTTTTTGGAGATCAACTCCAAGTAGGGGAGTGTGAGACAGTAACTGAGGGCTATTCAGAAGCTTCCACCACTTCTGCCACTTGTAGCAATGACTAGAGTTTCTTTGATAACACTGGTAATGCTATTCTTGGGAGAACAAGAGAGAGTCTACATCTCCTATTAGAACACAAGCCCCAATTCAAACAGGGGGGCCATATTCTACTCCTTTTGGATTCTTCCACCATTTTAATCACATAATTTATCCTGCAATAAATGTTTAAATTGTCAGAGTTGTAAAATCCAAGTTCATCATCAATTTATTAAGTACCTACTATATCTGAGGCCTCAAAATAGGTACTTCCATGGTATATTATTCAATCTTAGTATTGATATTTGGGATTAGTATTAGGTGTTAGTTAAGACATATATTTTAAACAAATATATCTCAAAATACAATGGATTAAACAAAGTGAGTTTCTTTCTCAAATAATATTCCATACTATCATCCACTAAACATGTGGGGTTTCTTTCTTGGCTTAACCATCCTTAGCACATGGCTTCTGCCCTTGGGTCTAGGATGGATGCCTAGGCAAGGGGTAGAGGAACAAAGCCGGGGACCAGATCTACATTTCCAGAAGTACAATCCCAAAGTGGCTGAAAACATTTTTGTTCCCAACCTATTGGCCAGAAATCAATCCCTTGGTTCTACCTATATGCAAAGCAAGCTGAGAAATATAATTGTTAATTAGGTGGCCATATGTCCATCTAAAGCTAGAAATTGATATTACTAAACAAGTGAGAAGAGATACTGATGGCAAATCTTATAGGAAAATTCAGCCCTCTGGTTAAGTAATTTAGCTCTTTTTGAAGTTGTCTTGGTTACTTTTCTCTCATTGCTGAAACAAAATACCTAACAACCAAAGTTAAGGAAGGAAAGGTTTATTTAGCTTATGGTTTGTGGAGGTTTCAGTCCATATTAGGCTGGTTCTGAGGCGGAGCGGCACATGGCAGAGGGCAAATGTTCATGGTGGCAGAGCACAGCAAAAACAACATGAGCAAAAAGGAGGAATGGTGGCAAGCAGCCTTTTTCCTTCTCTTAACACTGTAAACCGCCTACTCCCACCTAAGCGGCGTGTAGCTCTCACATAATCTCCATGCTCTCCTCTTCCACAGGCTCAGGATGTATACAAAGTAAGCACCTTGGCTTCCTGCCCACAGTGAAACCCCTAGACTCCCCAAGTTGACACAATGTATCAACTATAATAGAAGTCAACCATCTGAGCCAGGCACTGAGGTAGACATTTTTCACAATCTACTTTAATCCATTTGCTCAGCTAAATCAGGAGATGATCACACAGACTGTTTTACAGGTAAGAAACCTGGATGACAGAGGGCTTATATAGGTAAGAAACAGCAAGGCTAGCGTCTGAATCCAGACCTATTTGCAAGTGTTTTTCCCATTATACCTTGCTGCTTTTCTAGTAAGCTTCATGATATCCTTGGTGACATTTTTCTGTGCTATGCCTCTCATACAAACTTCTGTAACCGTGCTTATTGTGGTAGACACATTCTTACTGTTGAAGGCTCTTTTCCAGGCTCCCTCCATCTTCTAGTATTTGTGGATCATGTCTTCATCATGTTATACCACAGCCCAGGGCCTGGTATTGGCACATGCTTGGACAAAGGATGAAGTGAGTCAATAAAAATGCCTTCTTGCCTTTCAGTTAAGATTGAGCCTTTTAATGAGTAACTCCCTAATTCTTCTCCTCCACACTTAGCTCTTGTCCCAACTTTACCACACTAAACATCTGATTCCGAGTCCTTGGTTTCCAACTCTAGCACCAGGCTCCGCTGAAAAATAAGTTCCACTGATTCCAAAGCAGCAGTCTTTTACATACTACTGCAAAGGTCTTCCAGGGTTGAGATTTTGCTTCCACTTAACTTCAGTCCATCCCGATGCTTTAGTCACATATTTCCTTTTGTGTCACTCATAGCAGGTGAGGAAAAGGCTGTCTCCCATTTCAGGATGCATAAAATATGTCTCTAGAGAAAGGAAAAGATGCCAGCTCCAGGCTGAGAGCAGGAGGATCTCAGCAATCATCTCAACAGTACTGCAGACCTCCACTATGATGCTGGAGACAGACCTGGGCAGGACTGGGCCCTTCATGCACCCTGGCTCTGGGGAAGAAGGAGCTAAAACCTCCAAAGCCTTGCTTCCTTCCCCAGGGACACAAACAATGGGGTGTGTGGGTAGAACGCACCAAATTAATTCGAGAAGTGTTCTCAATGCAAGGCTCTCTTCTAAACAGAATGAAGGGGGAGGGGTTTAGTGAAGCAGAAGATGCCTTTCCTTGCAAGCCTTACCTGCATTCACTGTCCTTATTTGCCAGATTAAGAGTTGGCTACTTACACAAACCACCTCTGATTTACATGGGGGTTTCTGTCCTCCCCAACCCCAGGCAACATATGAGGAACTTATGTGAAGTTGCCTTTAAAAATTCAAGCAGGTTTGAATTCAATTTCACAGCTATTACAAGTTGTTTTAATATATACCCAGGACTCTTCTCTCAAATATTCATGGAAAATTGATATCCCAAAGAGACACTTCATATTTACGTAGGATTTAGTAGGGCCTTGGCTGAAAGGCTTACACTCTTGGGTGCACCTGTTCTCTCCCAGGAGGAGCTGAGGGCTGGGTGACATCTCCTATCTTTCTAGATCTGAAATTGCTTTGTGAGGAGTCAGAAATATTAGAAACAGCACTGGTTGATATATTTGGATTGAAATAACATAAATTCAACTGTTTCCACAAAATTCTAACCAAACAAAAGATTTCTGCAGATCTGATTCACCCAGCAACTATAAGTTCTCACACTATTTTTAGTATGTATATTTTTAAGAGTCCCCAGAGGTTTTACTTTCTCCTTTTTCTTTTAATTTATTTATTCATTTTTGAGACAGGGTCTTGCTGTGTAGTTCAGGCTGGTCTTGAATTCACTATATAGCTCAGGCTGCTCTCAAACACAGCAAACCTCCTGAGTCCACCTCCCAAGTGCTGGGGTCACAGGTGTGCACCACCATGTCCAGCTCCCTAGAGGTTTCTTATGCTAAGGCATTTGGAAATCCTGAGATACAATATATAAAAATTCTTGATAAACTAAAACCATATACAAATGTGAGTCATTATAATGGGCAGAGATAATAGATCCCTGATACCTCAGCTACCCCGGATGGTTCTAATGAGTTAATGAGTTTTGCTTTGTAGGAGGGTGTCTCCTCCTCTTATGGTAGGACTTCTAGCCGAGGAGATCTGACAAAAGAAGGGACACAGACTCCTGCGAAACTTTAAGAGCACTCTGTGAGACTGGGGTATAGCTCAGTGGCTCAGAGGTACAGCATCTGCCTTGCATAGGTTCCAATTCCAGCACCAATTTAAAAGGTAGAGGGCAGAATGAAGGTCCTTGCTGGGCCTCTCCTCTTTGCTGGCCCCAGCCCCGACCCCAGGAGCCTGTGTGATGTCCTTTTACCAGGACATTACCGTCCATATAACTGTTTTCTGCGCACCACATGTGTATGTACACACACACACACACATACACATGTACACACGTACACACACACACACACACACACACACACACATGTATATAAATGAAAGATGTCTTTCACCAGTCTTCTGGTGTCCTATTGTGGTAAAGTGGCATGCTCAGTTGTGTTAGAGGACCAAAGGTAAGGGTTTTGTGAAGTTAGATTCAAGCCCTATTCGCCTCTCTGTCCCAGTCAGTAGTTTCTGGACCATATCTGAAGAGAAGATGGAACTCAGAGGGCTGCAGGGGCCTAGAACATGCTAGCATCTCAGTAGCTCCTTGTTTTCCCCCCGATAAATACAAGTTTGAGGGTGTCTTGTGTGCAGAGTGGTCGCTCTGTGGGGCAGTAGTTTTCAAATTTAAGGAAATTCAGCCTTACTTCAAGGCCTTGTTAAAACCTGAACTTTTGAATCATGGATCTGGACATAGGAGGTCTGGATGGGCCTGAGAATTTGCATTTCTAATACCTTCCTAGCCAAGGCTGAGGCTGTAGGCCCTGGAAGCACACTTGGAGAACCTCTGGTGTCGGGCATGGCAGGGGCCTAGTCCCTGACCTCGTTAAGATGGGGAGTGCAGGGTGGCTATGCCAAAACCACTAAAAGCGGCAATTTTCTCTCATCTCGGCAGGTCAGTGAAGGAGACACGCAAGAATCACAGAAGCCCTTGGGCTGCCGCCTGTGTCTGTCTGCTGTCCCCAGAGTGAAGGCAGGCCTGGGAGTCAGATGTGCGTGTCCCTCCCCGCGCAGGCAGCCGTGGGAGGACAGAGGGCGGGAGGGCCGGGGTGCTCGCGGGCTGGGGACAGGCCTGGCTCGCGCCCGCCGGCGAAGACCGCAGAACCTCACCCCTCCCGCCCGCCTGCGCCGCGCTCCTCACCTCCGGGCGGTGCCAGCGCGCGCGGGGCGGATCCCCTCCACTCCAGTCCCTCCCAGCCCCTCCCTGGGGACGCGATCGCGCCGCCCCCGCCCCGACGTCGGCTGGGGCTCCGTCGCCGCCCTGCTGGCCCGGCCTCACGGCTGGGGACCCTGGCGGTGCCTTAGCCCCGGAGCGCCATGGCCCAGCCTGGCGAGGAGGAGGCCGTGCCCTGGCCCGAGGCCACCGTGCAGATCCGCGTCGCCATCCAGGAGGCCGAGGATGCGGAGGAACTGGAGGACGAGAAGGAGCGGGTGGAGATGCGGGGCGCTGGGGACCCGGGCCGGTTCCTGAGCCCCGGCTGGGGCAGCGCCAGCGAGGAGGAGCCGAGCCGCGGGCACAGGTAGGCGCGGGCCGGGGAGGGACCGAGGAGTGACAGCGCGCGACAACTCCGCGGGCAGGGGCATCCAGTGCGTCCCGGCGCCGGGGACAGCTCCGAGCCGTCCCAGAGTCAGAACGTGGTGACAGTCAGTGCCCCAGCCCGCGGCTTGGGGACCCGACAAGGACCCGGGACTAGGGACCCGAGGGGCCTGAATGTGGAGGTGCCTGGGGTCCAGGAGGAAGAACTGCATGCCATTCCCCCCCACACCCGTCTGGAGGAGATGCCCCAACCTTGAGCTAACCCAAACAACCCCCTAAAGCTTATCCCACTCCCCCTGAGAATGGGCCACCTACCCATGCAGAGGGGTCTCCACGGAGCCCTTGGTGCCACCGTCGCTGTGTCTGCTTATGGGTCCAGATGGCTTCGCTCTGACTCTGTGTAAAGCAGGCCGCCCCCCCCCCCCGCCCCTTGCTGATGTGCGCTTCCTGGAGGTGTGATTTCATGGGGACAGGCTCTTTTGGCCTGGTTTGAGATGAGCGGAGGGCTGGCTGCTCTACTCACCCCTTTGGGATTTGTGGGCCTCACACGCTCTTCCTGGAAGTGCCTGTATCATTATTTGCTGCCTGTCCTGGGCTCCTGGTTGATGGGTGGCTTGGAGCTGCTATGGCACCTGTCAACCTTGCCTCTGAGTCCTGAACTTGTCCTCAGCCAGACATTGTAGGCTGCGTCCCGAATGCCCAGGCCCTGCAGGACTGTGGTTTTTGCTCCTGCTATAAAGGAGCTAATAGTATGGAGTATCCACTACCAGGAGAGTAGGGCAGTGCAAAGCCCGCAAATTCTAGGAAATGCCACAGGGCATTTAGTAAGAGCCCTCTTTCTCCTGGGACTTCTGAAAACCCAACTGCAACTATTAAGGTCCTGCAGAATTATCCCCTGGTGGGCGAGTACCTACTTTATCAGGAGAGTATGGGTCTGAGGATTCTGGGGTCAGAGTCATGCCTTTAAATGAATCCCAATAAAAAGGTCTGGATTTAGGAAGCCAGAGATACAGGGCAGACCAGAGGAGACAGCTAAGGCAGTAAAAGTCTGTCCCCACAGCTTAGGCAGCAAGCATATGACACTGTGGATCCCTGAGCACCACATACCCTGAAAAGCCTGATTCATGCAGCTCTGTGCCTAGTATGGACAAGATAAAAAGGATGAATGTATAGTCACTGACTGAGGCCTGAGAAGGCACCCACAGAGTCAAATAACTTCAGCCCTGTAAAGTAGATGGGAGCGGTTTTTCCTTCTGACTATTCGCCTGTGGCTGTGGCAAAAAGCCAACTCTTGGAGATTAAATTAGCCAAGATGCAACCTCTGCTTAATTCCTAGCCCTGGAAAGATCCTCTGTGGAGGTCTAGGAGAAACTGACCCTTCCCCAGGGTGGGCCTCTTGCTTCACCTGTTGGAGCTGTCTTTCCGGCCCAGGCCCAGCAGCTTGAGGCTCCCAGAGCGCTGGATCAGAAGCACATCCTGCCACCGGCATTGAGCTGACCCTAGAAGCACCCTGGGGCTCTCCAAGGTAGTGGAGGTGCAGAGCCTGGTGTCAGGCAGCCAGGGCATGAAGGGATGTGGCCAAGAACAGCATAAACGCTGCCCCATTTGGGCCCAGCCTCGTATAGCAGCAGGCACCGCCCTGTGCGAATGTTCCCGGCTCCCCGCACCTACAGGAGAAAGCCCAGATTCCTAAATCAGCTTGTTAACAAGTCGCACCCACCTACACCGTCCGCCGAGCCAGTGGGCTCTTTCCCTGCCTGTCTCATCTCATGCTCCCAAAGTCCCACCCGCATTTAGTTCCCCGAGCACGGGGCTGTCTGGGGTGCACACACCTCACTCTTCTACCTCTCTGTCCGCCGATGGATGGGTTGAGTTGGAGGGGCCAGTGTTAGGCTTTGCTGAGGCTTCCTACCACAGCCAGCCCCTTTGCTCAGCTACGCTTGTTTCCTCTCCTCTGTGTGGTTGTTGTAGTGGATACATCTTAGGCCAGCACTCATTGTGACTGGGACCCCGTGGTTCTGACTCCCTCTCAGGAACAGGAGCGTTGTGGATTCAGGGACCGCGCTGGCCCTGTTCCCATCCTGTCTTCGGCACCCAGCATAGCACCCAGCGTGAAATAGAAGCTCTGTGAATATTCGCTGAGTGGCTGCCTATCTCTTGTCGCACTCGTTTCCCCATGTTGGGACCACACGTCCCCCTCCCCTAGAAAGTAAGCGCCTGCAGGCCCTGCTTTGCGGTCACCCTGTCCCTGTCTGTCGTGCTTTACCCAGTACCTGGCTTACCCCAGGGGAGCAAGGAAGACATGAACAATAAAGGAAAATATTACAGCTTCTAAATCTCCATCAGTCTTTTCCCCACATCGCACTCACTAAAGAAACCTTTCCTTTTATCCTTACATTTTGAACATGAAAATTTTCAAACATAAAGAAAATGTGAAAAACCAGGACCGTGAGCTTTCCTTTACCCACCATCTAGATGTACCAGTGATTATTTTGCCACATTGGTTTGATGATATATAATGTGGAGGGTTTCCCCTGAGCCATTTGAAAATATGTTCTATACAGGACTTATACCCTCAAGTACTTCGTATTGTAAGTCTTAAAAATGACATGCCCAGCTGGGCATGGTGGCACATGCCTGTAGTTCCAGCACTTGGGAGGCTGAGGCAGGAGGATCATTGTGAGTCCAAAACCAGCCGGGGCTACCTAGTGGGCTCAAGGCCAAACTGAACTACATAGTGAAACCCCATCTTAAGAAAAAAATTAAAAAAGTAAAAAGACCATTCTCTATAACCATGACAATAGTACTGCAGCTAAAAATTTTCAAAATATTTTCCTAATGTAATCCTTAAGATAATGAGACAATCTAATAACTCAATTCCATGTTCAAATTTCCCCTAGTTGTCCTTTACAAAGGTTTCTTTTACCCTCAAGCCAGAACCTGTTCAATCCAGGTTAAGACACTTCCCTATCTTTCTAGAATCTTTTAGGCTAGACCAGTGGTGGTGAGCCTATGGCATGCATGCCTCAGCAGGCTGCTTGTATGATTGAAAGTTCTAAAAGGTTCGCTATGACTGGTCTAGACCATTCCTACTTTTCCTATTTTGGACATAGGAGGCCAGATGTCTTACTGAATGTCCACTTCTTGGATTGATTGGTCTGACGATGTTCTCATGGTTTTTTGGAGCTTGTTCCTCTGTACCCTGTGCTGCCTGTAGAGTGGAAGTCATGGCTGAGGACTTGCTTCATTCAGACTGAACATGTCAGCAAGGGCACATCATAGGCCATGCCTTGAACTTTATGTTGTATAGCTTGTTGTACCACCTCAGGAGACAGCCCAACATTAGCAATGCTAATTGTGACTACTTGGTAAAGATTTCTCCATCCTATGGGCATGTCTTTCCTTTTGCACACTTTTTCCCTTTCATTCTGTTAATGTGATGCATCGTATTTATTGATCTGCATACATTGAATCATCCTCACATCTAGGGATAAATTCCACTTGATCCAAGTGAATGAGCCTATCTATCTATCAATCTGTCCATCTATGGGACCCCATTGTGTCACCCAGGCTAACTCCTGGCCTCAAGTGATCCTCCTACCTCAGCCTCCCCAGTAGCCAGGGCTGTCAGTACATCGGTACATGCCATTATTTCTGGTGTATGATCTTTTAATGTGCTGTTGAATCCTGTTTGCTAATACTTTGCTAAGGATTTTTGCATCCGTGGACACCAAGAATATTGGTCTGTAGCTTTCTTTTCTGGTAGTGCCCTTGTCTGGTTTTATTTATTTATTTATATTTAAAATTTTTTTGTGTAGTACTGGGGATTGAACTCAGGACCTTGCGCTTGCCAGGCAGGCACTTATGCCACTGAGCTATATCCCCAGCCCCTGGTTTTAATACCATGGTGATACTGGGCTCATAGAATGAATTTGGAAATGTTCTCTCTTCTTCAATTTTTTGTACAAATTTGAAGATTGGCATTCATTCTTCCTTAAATGTTTAGTAGAATTCAGGAGTGAGGCTGTCGGGTCCTGGACTTTTCCTTGATGGAAAGTTTTTGATTCCTACTTCAATCTTCCTACTTCCCATTGGTCTATTTTGATTTTCTATTTCTTCACAATTCAGTCTCTGTAGGTTGTGTGTGCCCATTCTTCTAGGGCAGTGATGGTGAACGTTTTAGAGCTTTCAGTGGTACAAACAGCCTGCAGTAGAATGTATGCCATAGGTCCTGTCCCAGGGTATCTGGTCTCCTTGTGACTCTTCTTTTACTGGGGACCTTTCACCTCATGGCTGTGGCACTCTTTGATGGTCCTTACCAGAGTCAGTCTCTTTGCTGAGCACTGTAAGTTGGTGATTTTCTAATTTTTTCATTCTCTGTACATTTATTGGCTAGCATTCTTCTGTAAAAGAGAGCTTTGCTTCATCATCTAGATGAACGAAGAGTTTCTCTTAAAAAGGCAAGAAGTCATTACTTCCATTTAATTACCAATTTTCAAAGATAGCTAAGAGTCACACCAAATACAGTGATACCTCAATTGTCAAACTCAGTACATTCCAAATTCATGTTCAAACACCGAGAAGTGTAAAAACTGAATGTATTTTTCCCGTAAGAAATGAAAAACAAAATAATTGGTTCTAAGGTCCAGAGAGTACACTTACAAATTCTTATTTTTCTAGGACTTTAATAAATTTCCTAATAATTTATCTCTTTAATTCTATCATGGTTCTCACAATTTTGCTCTTAGTTTTACTACTGGAATCACTAACTTTCTTAGCAGCCATGCTGGTGATATTTCACACAAATAAAGTCTGGGGCGAGAGGAAAGCACAATGACGAATGTTTTAATGCACTTACACAAGCACTACATGTTGTTGGGTGAGACCATCACCCCTTTGGGTCCGCAGTGAGATATGATGCATGACTCACTCTTGGCTGTACAGGTTTTTTTCAGATCAGATTTTCAGTTTGACTGTTGAGCAAAGTTATGGACACCAAGCAGATTGTTTTTTGAACTTTGCCATTTGAGTAGTGCCAAGTTCAAGCTTGGAACCATTTGACAACTGAGGTATCACTGTACTTTAAATGAAGAGCTTCCCACAAGCTGAACTCTTGCCCTTTCTCAGTCATGGGTTTTCACGTACTCTTTTCTAATTATGCTTCCCATTGTTATTTTTTTGACCTAAAAATGTCCATAATGTAATAGGGGAGCCTCTTTGAGTTCTCTTCCATTAGGATCATATCTGTTATGGGAGCATTTCCTTACGTCCTTGCTTTTGGGTACTAGGTTGTCCAGGGTTCAGTTTGTACTTTTCCTACTCTGGACATGGAACTCAGCCATTTCCACAAGAATCCTGGGCTTTTCAAATTCTAGTGAGAAATTATTTAGAAACCAAGGTCCGGCCAGCTTCTGGGAAGATGGTCAAGTGGTGAGCTGCATAGAAATAGCCGCTCCCAGATTTGGTGTCCAGATCCTGGCATATGCCAACATGAAGAAGACAAGGAGAGAAGAGGATCCCTGGAAACCAGAAAGGATCTGAAGCAAGAATTGAAGCCCATGGCAAGAGCAGAGAGAGACAGAGAGAGAGAGAGAGACTTCAGCAAAAAAGAAGGAGATGACAGAAGGCACTTTCTCCGTGAGCCCGGACTCACTGTGTGGGAGAAGCAGCTCAAACCTGCAGATGCATGGTGACTGCTGGCCACCTCAGAGGCTTCCACAGTGAAATACACCGGTGGAACAGAGAAGTGGAAGCAGCAGACTGTGGTGGATGGTGAGTTATTTGGGTTCAAACATCCACCAGGAGAGGGCAATTGGCCAGTAGCCATCTTGGAGAAGGGCCAGCAGAGCTTAGAACTCAGAACAGCTGCAAGCTCCATCTAGCAGCTCCCAGTCAGGGGGGAAGGTGCCGAGTTCAAGCTGACAAGAGGTCAGGGAGCCAAGTTCAAGCTGGCAGGAGACACACAGAGTGTTAGATGCTAAACAAATCGGGTTCCATCCTCACAGCCAGAAACCACTCTGAACTTCAATAGAACTAAAGGTGCAGGCTCGCTGGGATTATTTACTACCCTGCCATAAAGTTATAGCTGGATTTCTGGAATCAGCTCAGATCTGGACTCTGTCTGCCCATGTTGCCTACAGTGACAGCAGAGACACATCTTCAAGTGAACATTTTTAAAAATTTTATTTATTTTCATTTTTGTTGTGTTTTGGTTTTTCCATTCATTATTTGTTCTCGTTTTATATGAGTCTAAACATGGTTTCTTGTATTTTTGTTGTTGTTCTATTCCTGCTTTTATTTCTGCCTTCTCTCCCTCTTGTCTTCTTCGCCAGTTTCCCAAAGTTTGCATAACCCTCCTTGGTCCTCCAGCCTTGCTTCTAATCTCTTTCTCTTCTACCTCTCCATTTTTCCTCTTAGGTCCTTTTAAAATTTCTCTCTTAAGGGTAAAAATGCCATATGGAGGGCTTTTTACTGTACATAATTTTCTGGTTCATTTTAGATTTTGTTATATAACCACAGATCTAGTTCATACAGTTAAAGGTGGCAAATTAATAGTTACCGTTTCTTGTCATTTTCTAGGTGATGTTGATGCTATTGTTATTACTGAATGTATTACTTTAGCCAAGGTGACCTAATTGTTCTAATCAGTTGTTTTTCCTGGATACCAAGACTGAGATTGCCTAAGGGTCATAAACAATACTACAGCCCAGTGTCAAAGAACCAGGAGCTAGGTCAAATAGGCAAGAAACTTCTCATCCCCAGTAAATTGAAGAGGTAGGATCTTGCAACAGACTCAAAACCCCAAAACCAGATACCCCTGGAAGATATCTTTGAGAAGTAGTCATTTCTTAAGGATTCTAAATACTAGCAATAAAGCTACTCACTTCAAGCAATTGACAAGCATCAGCCTAGGAATTAAACTAAAAAGAAAAAAAAATAGAAAATGAGAAGACACTTTAACAAGATCAAACCCCAGATGGCAAGGTCACCAAAGGCAAACCCAGGGGGCAGTGAGGTAGAATTACTCAAAAGCCACCCAGCTAGATTCTCTGAAGTAACAGTGGAAGTAACGAGGCAAAGGAATGAGGCTCTAGAAAAAAAAAAAATCAAATCAGAAATAATTTCTCAGGTAGCTACAGAAATGGTGACCATAATGAAAACCCTGCCTAGAGACTCTAGAGCAAACACAGATAAAAGACGTACAGGAGCTTAGGAAAACAATGGGACCCACCATCACCCAACATAAGAAAGAAATGGGATCCATGGAATAGATTCAGACAGACATCCAGAAAATTTAAAATTCCACTTAAAATATGCGCAGCAGAATGGGCCAATATGAGGACAGAACTCAGCTATAGAAGACAGGACTGTGGTTGGTGAGCGTAAAAGAAATATTTCTTAAAAATAGCAAGGGACCATGAAAAATCAATCCAGAGGCTGCTAGATGATGGAAAGAGGAACAACGCAGAGCTGATCAGAATCAATGAAAAAGTAGGAGATAGCGCAAATGGCATGAAAAACCTGTCCACAGAAGTCATGGGAGAAAACTTACCAAGCAGCAAAAAAGAATTTGACATCTGCAGATCAGGGAGCCACATAGAACTCCAGTTAATCCATGATCAAAATAAACCTACACCAAGACATATAACAGTCAAGATTCCAGAAAGTCAACATGAGAAACAAAGGTTGGAAACAGAAGTGCTAATTTTTCCTGGGGCGTTATTGCTTTTAGATCCTTTCAATGAGCAGGCTTAAGAAATACATCCTTTTAAAAAAGAAATTTATGTAGTAATGCCAACTCAAATTTAGCATCACAGGGTTTTTGCGCTTTACCTCTTTCATTTGATAATCTTGATTTCTGATGATATTAACATATTTCTTTACTCGCTTTTTTGGTTTCAAGAAAATGTTTAAATAATCTGAAGACTGGTGAACAGGACAGCTGTTCATGTGTGTCAAATGAATATAAACACAATGAAATACTATTAAAATTATTTTCTGTATTATCATCTCAAAAAGCAGATTAAACAAGTACTTCTCATCACCTAAGGTCTCAATTTGTAAAGCTAGGACCTTAATTAGGTAAATAAGTTTGTACTTTATCTCAGTAGAAAACCAAATGGGAACAATTTCGTTCACTTACCCAATATGATACCTACTGATATTCTCTTACGGATCACAAAATTTCATTTTATTTTTTCATAAAATAAAAACAAACGTTCTGAAAGGAAAAAAAAACTATTTTCAAGTGAATAATCTTCATGAAAGTCCTGAGGGAGAAAGTCATGATGAGAAAAAAATGATACTGAGGCTTAACAACTGTTGTCTAGATGATTCAAATCATGAATAATAAAGCCACTGCACACCTGATTTTCACTTAACAAACACAACTGTCTTGGTTTCTTTCTCTCTGTGAATTTTCAGGGACATGGAATGGGTTCTGTCTTTCTTCTCTTGATGAAGATAATGAAAGTTTTCATTTAGTAACGTTAGTTTTGTGCCAGATGTGGAATAAAGTGCTTTACAAACATTATCTCCATTACATAACACAGCAATTATTTAGACCTGCAGGGACGTTAACTAGTTGACCCTTTTTCCAAGGCCTAGGAGATGTACCAGAAAGGCAGGGTCAGAGAGAAATGTCATGATCTCTGTAATAAATATAAGAACTCGTGGACCACCCAAATATAGGACGTGGCCTCTGAAGGTGGCAACAAAATATGCTGGTTCCTGTGATGCCTTTTCCAAAGCTGAAAACATAGTTCAATGTTTCCAACCTGCCTCAACGAAGAAACAAAACTAGTTTTGGTTTGTCTGTGATGCTTGGGATCAAACCCAGGGTCTTGCACATGCCAGACAAATGCTCTACGAGGAGCTACATTCCCAGCCTAGAACTTTTATCTTTTCAATCTGGCCTCATGTTTTTATTTCACATCATCAGTTTGGTTGTTCTTGTTGAATCATTTCTGGTGTATTATCTTATTCTAGAGATGGGTCCAAAGAAACTTCTTGCAGATGGATCTACAGCCTAGTGTTTATCATAAATGATGTTTCTTCTTTGTGCTAAATACTGTCTTTGTTGCCATCCACCATTTTCCTGCTCTTGGTGGCCAAAACACCGTGTTAGACCATCTGGAAGGACAGATGATGAATCCAAGGAAAGTTTTCTGGGTTGAAATTTACAGTGAGAATCTCAGAACTCTACCATTATAGTTTATATATTTTCCTTTTGTAGGGTGGCATTTGATTACTCGATTAATGTATCCAGGTTAGCTGGAGATTTTACCAAAAAAAAGCAGCTTTGCCGGTTTTTATACTGCAGATAATTTATGTTTCTCCAAACCATTTACAAATGTGATAAATGTTTTAGCCCTGATCCATGGAACTTGGTTATCTGTTTTGAAACGTACCCCCCCCCTTATTTCTATCCTTTGGATCCATTTCTAGTAGATTTATAGCTGTAACAAAAGACCCCCATCATCATTCCCAGTTTACAATGTTTATTTTTTAAAATAAAACACCCTTAAGCATAGAATATTTTCAGATCTCCTGAAGATGCCATTGAATACGTATCTACCAATCATCAGCTATGAGTTGTTACTATTACCTGAAGCCTACACTTCCCTCAGATCTCTTTCATTTCCACCTATAGCATCCCATCCAGAACACCCCTACCTACATGTTGTGAATTGCCCTTACAGAAATGATTTGCTTTATACAGCTGGTACTTTTAAAATCCCTACTATGTGCAAGCCTCTGGGATAGTACTAGAGGGAAAGAAACCAACGTAAATCCTACCCTCAACTTAGGGTTTAGAGTACTAAGAAGGTATGCACACACAGAGCTACGATACAAGCATAGGCAAGTGTTAGGAGAAGTAGGAATGATTTCGTTTCCTGGGAGAGCTGCATGTGGGATGTGTGGCTAAGATCTGAATCTGAGTGGGGTGTGAGTGGGGGGCAAGGCATTGAAGTGGATGAGACAGAACTGACAAAGGCATGGAGTCCTGAGGCCTTGTGACGTGGCACACTGCAAATCTTTCTGTTTGCTTGAGGCAAAGGATAGGGGACGAAATGGAAATAAGTTTGTAACCTGGATAGTCAGCTTCAAAATGCATCTCGGTGTGGAGCTAAGGGCTTTAGATTATATTTAGTAGGTGATAGAGAACCTTTGATTAGCCGTAGTAATATTAAAGTGCAGCAGTGACATTATAGCTGCTCTTCAAAATATGTAAAATGGTACAGAGTGGGGGAGGCTGTAGCCCAAAATACAACACAGGAGGTGGTAGGAGGCGGGAAGACAGAGAACCCTGGAAAGGCTCTGGTTGGGAAATACATGAAGGATGCCAGGATAAAAAGAGGTGCAAATATCTGAGAGATCGTTTAAATTCTTCCTTTAGAACCATTTCCCTGCCTCTCTGCCTGCTAGTGCAAAGTAGCAGGTGACATACCATTTACTTTCAGGGGAGAGAGAAGAAACAAGATTATGTTTAAAGGAATTGAGTGAACTCACTATGGAGGTCTGGGCTGCTAACACAGAGCTGGCAGCTGCAGAGTAGAGTGCACCCTTCAATTTGGGTACAGGGGCCACCCGAATGATTCCTTCCTGTCCACCCCACATGAAGTATAGAGATCCCCCCCCCACGAAGAAAACCAACAGGAAGACAGAACTGTAGTGGGAGCCCATGTAACCCAGCAAGAAAAGGTAACTCCGGCCCTCGTGTTTCCAGATGAATACCTATGGAGCGTATCCCCCTCTTTAAGTGCAGGTTATGTGTAGTGATTTTCTCCCATGAATACAGCATGAAAGTGGGAGAAAGAAGTAATTTTTCAGGAGAGAAATTCGATAAACAGTACAGCAGACAGGTGCTCAAACACCCACAGCACTGTCTTGTTGCTAGTTGGTACCCTAATATGATGTGCTAAGGATGGAATTTTACCTCTTTGGTCCTCTGTCCCCAAATTCTGTCACCTTAATATAATCATGGCTAAGAATCAGAGAAATCCCCATGGGAGGACATTCTGCAAAATATCTCATCTCATTTCAAATATGTTGAGGTCATAAAAATGGGGAACATGAGAAACTCACAGCCCAGAGGAGGCTAAAAAGATGTGACAATTAAATGTCACAGTTGTACTGGATGAGGGCCCATATAAACGTAGTTAGAGGTGTCCTGGATGGGATACTATAGGTGGAAATGAAAGAGATCTAAGTGAAGTGTAGGCTTCAGGTAATAGTAACAATAATATATAATTACTCATTCATAGTAATAAATATACCATACTAATAAGTTAATAATAGACAAGCCTGGGGTGAGGTATATGGGAACTCTCTGTATTATTATTATGATTATGATTATTATTATTATTATTAGAAGTAGTAGTAGTAGTATTGTTGTTGTTGTTGTTATTCTTTTTGAGACAGGGTCTCATTGTGTAGTTCAGGGTGGCCTTGAACTCACCATGTAGCCCAGGCTGGCCTCAAACTTCAGATGATCCTCCTGCCTCAGCCTTCCAAGTGCTAGGATTCCAGGTGTGCTTCACTATGCCCAGCCTGTATTATTACTATAACTTTTCTGTAAATCTAAAACTATTCTACAAACAAGTTTATTGGAGTTCTTGAAGAGGGAAGTGAATTAGTAGTCACATGAAGCATATCAGTGGCAGAAAAGTTAAACAGAAGAACTGACTCCAGTTGACGTTACTGGAAACAAAAAAGTTTTAGAAGTACTCCGAGAGAGAATTTAAGATAATGCATCCACCAAACAAGAACAGGATGCTTTGAAAAGAGAACAGTCTGAGGACCAAAAAGAGTGCTTAGAGGCTAAATACATAACCACTGCAATTTTAAAATTCATTAGGAAAGTTCAAAGACAATGCCGGTGAAACCTTTCAGCATATAAATCAGAGACTAAAGCAAAGACAGAGTCTATGACAGAAAAATAAGAGAGTGTTATGGTTGATACATTGTGTCAACTTGTGGAGTCTAAAGGTTTGGCTGAGTGACTCAGCAGGAAACCAGGGTGCTTCCTTTGTATACAGCCTGAGCCTGTGGAAGAGGAAAGCATGGAGATTATGTGAGAGCTACACACCCCTGGGTGGGGGGAGGCTGTTTACCATGTAAGGGAGAAAAAGAGGCTGCTTGTCCGCCATTCCTCCCTTTTGCTCTTGTGGTTCTTCCTGTGTTCTGCTGCCATGAACTTTTGCCCTCTGCCATGTGCCACTCTTCCCCTGAGCCAGCCAAGTATGGACTGAGACCTCCACAAACTATAAGCTAAATAAACCTTTCCTTCCTTCATTTTGGGCATTGGGTATTTTGTCTCAGCAAAGGGAGAAAAGTAACCAAGACAGAGAGATTCTATGAGAGAAAGATAAGCATGGAAGATCAATTCAGGTTGTCGTCAATTAACAGGACTTTAAGAGGAGAAATATAATCTTAGCAAAAGGCTTCATCTTGAAGGGAACGTGTGTGTATAGTCATGATAATAAAATAGAATTGGTTGGCTTTTCGCTCTTTAGTGTCTATCTATTGACAAAGCATGGAAGATCAGTTATAGAAGAGAATGATATATTATGAACCATGACCAAATGAAATACAATTATAACTGATAGAATTTAGAAAGCTAGAAGCAGAACAAGTAGGACAGGAATATGCACGTCTGCATGGTGAGGAATAATGGAAAAACATTAATATGGATGGAATAAGAAACCATTTAAAATATATTACCTAAAAATAAGTGGAAGGCTAGCAGAAGAACCAAAACTAAAATTGTAAACATTGGAAGAACATGCTTTGGGACATAAGTGACCCCAAGTCCTCCCTTATACAATAGGACATAAAAGCCAGGGGTGGTGGCACAAACCTGTAATCCCAGCACTCAGGATGATCAATGTGCATTCAAGGCCAGTCTAATGAGACCTGACGCAAAGACATTATGAGACATAATGAGACCTGAATCAAAAACAAAACAAAACAAAAAATAGGACATCAGTGGAGGATACACCACATGCAATGCATAGGGAATGCTGAACCCCGCTGATGAAGATATCAGTAAATAGCAGGGGTGCAGTGGGACGTGATAACCAGTGAAGAGTTTTTGAGTGGACTCAGGACTACTGGCAAAATGATCTGACTTCCTACAAATGCCTCATATAGCAGAGGTGATGGAAGCACCAGAAAGACCCTCAGACCACTAAGTTCTACCTTCATAATATAGCAGTTGATGCTGTTATAAAAGGGAAACTCATGCACAATCCCCAGTACCACAAAAGCAAAACAAAACAGTGGCAGCCACAAAGACCCAAAGGCATGGTGGCAGGGAGGCAGTGTGGTCACCGTCTCTCTTATACCCGTTCCGGAGCCTCCACCCATGCAAGATCTGCCTTGAAATTCTGGCCCAGACGGGCCTGAGAAGATGAGGTCCACCTAGTTGGGCTTGTTCAGATCCCCTCCTCCTTCCACCCCCAGCTTTTCTGTACCTCTGGAATTCTGCCTAAGCACTTTTTGCTCCTCCTGGTGCCTCTTCTCTGTCTGGATCCTCTAGCTTGCTGCTGGACCTGACAGGGTTTGCCAGCCTTTCTTGGTACTCTCTGCCGCCGGGGGGCTTAGGTAGCATTTAAAAAATCCGATTCTTCTTCCCGTTTGACTGCCTTTTCCAGTTTCCTCTTTCTTCCATTGCTAAATGTACATATGCCAGATGTACACATGGCTCAAGCACCTGTCCTCCACTCTACACTGTCACATCTAAACGGGACCTATCAGGGTGATGATCACCTGGCCACAGAGGGAGAAGCTTCACTTCCCTCAATGAGCTAAGAAATCCAGTTTGTGTTTTTAGTAAGTGTGCAGGATCTTGTTCAAAGATCGGGTCTCTCTTCCTTACTGTCTTCTAGAAATCAGGAGTGGGGCGGGAAGAAACAGATAGCTAATGTCAGAAGCATTTTGCCCGTGGCAGAGTGCCACATAAATGTAGGTAGGGGTGTTATCACTTTAAGGATCCTCCAGACTGGTTGGAAGCAAAATCTTGGTTTCTTAGGTGGATGGGGACATGCCGTCACTGTCCCTGAGGAGTCCAGTTCAGGCATGACCCAGTGTAATTCCTTAGGGTTGCTGTCACAAAGAGCCACAAGCAAGGTGCTCTAGAACAACAGACATGTCTCATCTGGTGGCTCTGGAGACTGGAAGTCTGAAATCAAATGGCACTGCCCATGTGGCACTCCAGGTCCTGGGGAAGGATCAGCTACAGGCTTCTTCCTGGCCTCTGGTGCCAGTCTGTGGTGTTCCTTGGTTTCTGCTGCACTACCCTGTCCTCTAACTTCCCCTTCCATGGTCTTCTCCCTATGCATATCTGTGCCCCAAATCCCCTTTTTTTAAGGACCCCAGTTGTATTGGATGAGGACCCACCCTCTCCACTGGGACATCTCCATCAATCTATCTGCAATGACCCTACCTCCAATTTGGGCCACTTTCTGAGCTCCTGGGGGCTCGGAGTCCACACAGGGACTCAGGAGGGACACAGTTCCCCTTGTAACTCACTGCCTCCTCCCTGTCTCAGCAGCACCACAAGTGGAGGTGAGAATGAACGTGAGGACCTGGAGCAGGAGTGGAAGCCCCCCGATGAGGAGCTCATCAGGAAGCTGGTGGATCAGATTGAGTTCTACTTCTCTGATGAAAACCTGGAGAAGGATGCCTTCCTGCTGAAGCATGTGCGGCGGAACAAACTGGGCTACGTGAGCGTCAAGCTGCTCACCTCCTTCAAGAAGGTGAGGCGTGTGTCTCGCAAGCTGCTTCCGGAATGGCAGGGCAGCTTGGGTGGCCTCGAACAACTTTCACTTCCTTGATGCCTGATGACTAGCAACTATTTAAAATTAAATCTGAAGCCTAAGAAATGATTAAGAGAAAGGATTTAGGCTCATTAAGAAGAATGTTTGCTCATTATGAAGTATATGCTTGCATCATGAAGAATATACTTCTAAAAGGATCCTGGGCACTGGGATAGATCTCAGTTGGTGACCGTAACAAAATGCTAATACTCAGTATTAGCATAACGTGGATGCCTAGGAGGGGTGCTGTACCAGGGCCGGGGAACTGAAGACCTCAAGAGACACCTGTCAGCCTAGAATTACACAAATTCCAAGCGTTTCATTTGTCAAGTTGAGTCTACACAGGGGGCGGGGCTCCCCGACCTCTGGGAAATGAGCCTCTTCTAGGCTGCCAGTGTAATGTGTGGGACCCCAGCATCCCTCCTGCAGGAGAGAGATCGGAGATGGGAAGTCTGAGAGCTGCAGGCATCTGAGCAGCAGGCTGCTTGTCCTTGCTATGCACAGCCATGGCGTCCGGGCTGTGGACTGACTGCTTTGTAGAAAGTTGACAGCCCGGTAGGGATAAGAACTCTGTGTCTCCCTCCGGGCAAGCTATTTACTAGAACGGAAAAGCACCACGTGACCTGTTGCATAACGAACTGTGTAATAAGTGGGTTCCAGCCAAGCTGCTTGTGCACTTGGTCAGCAAGCAGAGCTATGCTGCTGGGAGTTCTTCTTTGCTTCATCCACTGATTGCTCTGCCCTCGTCTCCAGCTCTTTCATTCTTTGACTGTTTATTCATTCATCAAACATATGCTGCCTATCTGCCGAGTGCTTTGTTAGCCACAGCAGGTGCAAAATAAATATGGCACCTACCTCTGCCCTTACTTATAAAGCTCATAGTCCAGTAAGAGACATGGAGCCAGGGAAGCTTACACTACAACCGTAAACAGATGGAGAGAAACAGAACAAAGTGTGGCTGAAAGCTGGCTGATCAGAGCAGCTGGTGTTACCCGGAGATCTGAAATCTCTCCAGAGGGAGAGTGAACGGGATAGGGTCTCAGAGAATGAGCAGTGGTTTTCAAAGTAGAGGGGAAGGAAGGGGTAGTTCGTGTCCAGAGAACAGCGAGCAAGCCCGCACTTGAGAAATGTTTGTGGGGAATCCTCGGCACTTTCCGTTCGTGCTCCCCAGGGACCCTGGGGGTCAGCCTGATTTCCTTTCCTTTCTAAGCGGCTGTTAGGGAGCTACCCAGGAGCACTCTTCTCCGGTGAAGGCCAGCTGCGGCCTAGAGACAGAGTCCTCCCCACCCTCAGAGCAGAGCAGAGATGCTTTTCATTTGCAAAGGTCTTCTGCTGATCACAGCAGAAGACAGGTAGGACCAACCAAGGTTATCGGCACAGAGTAATTACAGTTTCAGAAGATCTCAGAAAGCTCCCGTAGTAATTGCACAAGAATCAAAAGTCCCCGGCTCCTCTGTTAAAGCGGTACTTGGACACTTCTAATAAAGGGTCATGGTCGCAGGCCTGGGAGGCTTTGCTTCTGGTTCCGGAGGGCTCTTTGGTCCTGCCACAAGCCTTTTGCTTCTGTCCTGACGGGACCCAGGCTGCCATCGACTTCTCTAGCCCCTCAAGTAAAACAGCACTTGCCTCCCCCAGGTCCCTGCTGCTTGGATCCTAGGGTTAGGACAGAGTTTTTTCTCCTCCCCCAAGTCTCCCTCTCCAGCTGATTTTGGAGGCGGTTCTGTCCTCTATGTCTCAGCCCTAGGGAGCCACTGCCTGGCTTTCCAACAACCTTGCCACGACTCCATCCATCTAAAGCCCTACCTCATCTGGACCTGCTGCTCTGTGCCTTTGGCCTGTGTCACGGTGGGCAGCCCACTGGTTCTGTGTGTAGGTGACTTGTGGTTCTCGCACCCTAAGCCTAAGTCTGGGTCATTTCACCCCGAGGCCACAGGTTCCAGTGGACAGCAGTTCCCCTGCAGGAGCCTCACTGTACGCGTGGCTCTGCCACCCCGAGCCCCTGGTACTGAGCTTTCACTCCTTGCTTTCCGGGAAGTCTCTGTCTGAGGCTCAGGGTCCCCAAGAGTTCCCGGTTCTTCTGCAAAACAGCTGCATTGGCCTGGCCTCAGAGGACTCAGGGTGATTTCGCCATTCCTGGCTCAGGTCACCCGTCCCACCCACCTCTACCATTTCTTCAGGATGACTCATTCTCCTTGGCATTCTCTGCCCCGGAAGTGGGCCTCTAGAAAATAGCTGTTTTACAATATAAATATAGCTTCCATACACTGCAGTGTCAAGATACAAAATTTCCATCAAGGGAGACAGAGGGAGGGATTATTTCATCATCCTCCAAGAGGCCCAAGTTGGATTTTTGTTCCAAGCTGAATTAGTCCATGTCATTCTCAGGCAGCACTGCAGAGAAATATGGACAATCTGTCAGACCTTTCTCTGTATTAACCGTAGGGCTGCAGACATACAGCTTCCAAGGAACATTTGATGTTAAAATCTCCAAGTCCTATCAAAATAATAGCTCTTTATTTTGAAAGGATAACGTCACTACTGAATATTCACTGAGAGCCAGGCATTCTTCTACATTTTATATATAAATGTGTGTCTCTGTGTATATACATTTTCTATTCATTTAATTTGCATGACAGCTCCATGAGGTTGACGCTAATAACATTTCCATTTTACAGATGAGGACGGTGGGGCACTAAGACCCTGAATAACTTGCCAAGTCTTTCTGCCAGTTAGAGGCGAGTCTTGGACTCATGTCTACCACAGCCTCACTAGAGTTAACCCGTGAACTTGCACAGAATTGAATCTCCCCCATTGTCTTGGGCTGTTCCCTTGGGTGAAACCACGACCCTCATCCAAAGTTGTAGAAAGTGCTTTCATCCACTGGATCTTTGAGCATCACAGGACAGGTGTGAGTCTAGGGAGCAGGATGAGGAGCGAGGGAGGGAGGGCGAAGGCAGCATACATGAGGAGAAGTGGCTGTTAAGGACATCAGGTACCATTTCCCATTTGCTTTTACGTTTTCCAGGTGAAACACCTTACTCGAGACTGGAGGACCACAGCTTACGCCCTGAAGCACTCAGTGACCCTGGAGTTGAATGAGGACCACCGGAAGGTGAGGAGGACCACCCCTATCCCACTGTTCCCCAATGAGAACCTCCCCAGCAAGATGCTCCTGGTCTATGACCTACACCTGTCCCCCAGACTGGGGGCCCCCGGCGCCCCGCAGAAGAATGGCAGGGTGCGGGAGAAGGTGATAGAGCACCTGCTCAAGCTCTTCGGGACTTTTGGAGTCATCTCATCCGTGCGGATCCTCAAACCAGGAAGAGAGCTGCCCCCGGATATCCGGAGGCTCAGCAGCCGGTACAGCCAGGTGGGGACCCAAGAATGCGCCATTGTGGAGTTCGAGGAGGTGGAAGCGGCCATCAGAGCCCACGAATTCATGATCACAGAATCTCAGAGCAAAGAGAACATGAAGGCTGTCCTGATTGGTATGAAGCCACCCAAAAAGAAACCCTCCAAAGATAAGAACCACGACGAGGAACCTACTGTGAGCACCCACCTGAACAAGTCCCTCAACAAGCGAGTGGAGGAGCTTCAGTACATGGGCGACGAGTCCTCCGCCAACAGCTCCTCCGACCCCGAGAGCAATCCCACCTCCCCCATGGCTGGCCGACGGCACACGGTCCCCAACAAGCTCAGCCCTTCTGCCCATCAAAATCTCTTTCTGAGCCCAAATGCCTCTCCATGCTCAAGTCCTTGGAGCAGCCCTTTGGCCCAGCGCAAAGGCGTTTCCAGAAAATCCCCACTGGCCGAAGACGCTAGACTGAATTCCAGCACGAGTCCCGAGATCTTCCGCAAGTGCACGGATTACTCTTCGGACAGCAGCGCCACTCCTTCGGGCAGCCCCTGGGTGCGGAGGCGCCGCCAAGCCGAGATGGGGACACAGGAGAAGAGCCCGGGGGCGAGTCCTCTGCTCTCTCGGAAGATGCAGACTGCAGACGGGTTGCCTGTGGGGGTGCTGAGGCTGCCCAGAGGCCCCGACAACACCAGAGGGTTTCATGGGGGACACGAGAGGGGCCGGGCCTGTGTATAAGTCCCTTCCCTTAATATCAGCTCCTTTGAAAACTATCTTTGTTATCGAGATTCTCACCAATGCCTCGGCATGACATAGAATGGAATTCAGTCTCCTTTGAAAGATTTTGTATACATAGAGACCTCTTAATTTATATATTTTGTAAGATATGCAAATTGTCTAGTGTGCCAGGGCTCAGAACGCTTGCTCCTCCCAGCATGGTGTTATGTCGATGTCCCCTGACCCAGGGCAGTAGTTCTGGAGGACTGTGGCATGGCAGCTTCCCGGGGAGGATCTGGTAATAAAGGGTCTCTTTTTGAGGACTGGGGTTTTCCCTACAGGGACTGAGCTGTCCTTGACAGGTTGAGCAAAGGCTTTGTAAGAGCCCAAAGGAGTTTTGTTGTTCAACAGCCAACAGCATGGAGTCTCACAGGATCACACGTATGCTCTCTGTCAAGTAAATAAATCATAAAACACCCACCGGAAGTGCTGGCTTCAAAGTCATGGGCTGCACTCAACACAGGTCTGTGAGCCTCTGACAGGACTGCAGGTGGCATGTCATGAGGCCTTAAGGAGTTCCGCAGGGGTATGCATCCTCGGCGCACCCCGCGGGCTCTCCCTGCGGCTCCTGACAGGCTGAGGGGCCTCTTACCACAATGCATCTGCCTGAGGGGGCTGTCTAGAGCAGACCGGAGTTCTTTAGAGAGGAGGCTGAACTTAAAGCGCTGGCCTCTCCTGGGAACTTGGTAGAAATGCAGATACTTAGACCATTCTGGGCCTGCTGAACCAAAAGCTCTGGGAGGATGGCCTGACATCTGGGTGTTCACTAGCCCTCCAGGTGATTCTGGTCCATGCCAGCATGGGAACTGCTGGTGGGGACCATGGCCCTGTGGCTTGTGCTCTGCTGGACTGACTTACATGTCTCTCTCTATTTGGTGAGCCTGGCATGATTACCGAGTTTCCTGAGCCTCTTTCTATCCCTAGAAAGTGCTGTGCCAGGATGTCAGTGTCTGGGGTGCCACTGGCCTCCTAAATGCCATCTTCTTTTCCTTCCCACTTGGGTTAATGTCCATTATCATCAGAAACTGTCTTGGAGCCAGGAGTGGTGGTGCATGCCTATCATTCCAGCACTCTGGGAGGCTGAGGCAGGAGGATAGCAAGTCAGTGGGCCACTTGGGGGACTTAACAAAACCTGGCCTCAAAATTAAAAAATTAAAAAGGGCTGGTGGTTCAGCTCAGTTTGAATGTCCAGCATTCAATCCTGTATTACAGAAAGAAAAGGAAACAAAAATAGTGAAACAAAACAAACAGCCATCTTGGTGTAGTAGGAAGAACACCAGCCTAGGTTGACTTGTGCACTTGTTACCTATTAAGTATTAGAGCTTTTACTAAGCTTTGAACAGTATCTTCCACAAGTACTAAGCTAAGAGCTTTCCACATGCTATCTCATTTAATCTTCCCAACAATCACATGAAAAAAGCTTAGGCATCTCTACTTGATACCACAAAAACCAGATTTCACGTGGGTAAGCAACCTGTGCCAAAGCTGAGCAGCTAGATTTCTGGAGCTGGGTCTGGCAGTCACCTTCTTGACTACTATACCGTATGTGACGCAGCTGAGTCTGACCATCCGTAGTCACAGACACGACCAGGAAGTGCCGGCATTTGTCATATACCCACCGCTGTGCTGGGTGTTTTGTTAGACATGGTATTCCACTCATCCTCGTGTCTCTGTAAGGTATTCCGGTTTTCCACGTGAGTCTATTGAGGGAGGAGAATAGCATTTACCTTAACCAATCATGGAAATGGAAGACGCCACTGTATTTTAAATTATACAGCTCCATACAAGTTAGCATGGGATCAACATCTGGCTCGTAAGATGATTCTGTACTCCTTAGGCCCTCACGTGTCCCATAAGTCCCAGAAGAATTCCTATGACCGGATAAATAACCTCAGGAGTTTCTCAGATTTGCCGTTCCCACCACTGCCTGGTACAAGCAGCCCAAAGGCTGTGTCTGGATCCCAGGCCATGGCCCTCCCCCCAGGCCTGGGCAGTACCATGGCACCCTCCATGTCTCCCCTCACTCTTTTCCCATCATCCTTCCCTGGTCCTCCCCACCTGCTCCTGGCCATGGGGCTGTCTGGGCTTACACTGCTCTTCTTGGCATGTTCTCAAGCTATTCTACCCCTTTACATTTCAGTGTACTCAACTCTAATTTTAGGTGAACTCCCATGAATCACAGTTACTTTTCAAATACCTACATTTTCACTCTCTGTGTGGGTACCGATGAACTTGGCCCTCCCTCTGAGGTACTGCCCTGTGCGGCATTATGAAAACGCCCTGAGTCTGAAATCAGCGGGTCTGTCTCAGCTCTAGTCGTGATTTTTCCAGTAAATAGTGGTCCTTTCTTTCTTTGGTATGTGGTTTCCCCATCTGATCAGAGGATGGCAATGTGATATCCCTTAAATAATGCCACATATGTGTGAGTGCTTTCCGAATCGAGAAGGGCTTTGTGGGTGTTGGTTATTATTTGCCTGGCTCTCTAGTCTCTAGTCACCTACCAAGGCAAACCCTCCTTTGGCCGTGGGTTTTCACCCTCACTTCATGTTAGCATCACCTTGAGAGCCCATCCCAAGATGCTCTGGTCCTTAGCAGTGAAGAAGGAGGGAGCCTGAGGGACATCCATCCCCTCTTCTTCCTTAAAGCTTGGTCCTGGTCTCTGCTGTAGGCTTCCCCATGAGGCACTCACCATGTTCCAGAGGTCTGAGCAATTTGCCAGTGAACGTGCTTTTTCTTAAGCTCTGGCCAAACCTTCAACTGGGACATGGTCTTCCTGTTTGTTAGCAGAGCAAGCCTTTCTTGAATAGCTTGACTGGGAAACTCAGCCAACAGTATTTTTACAGATGTTTCATTCTTTTTAATGAAAACCAGCTCCCTCTCTACCCTGGAACATGGAGCCCTCTGGATGTCTCCCGTTGAGGTGCTGGCAGAACATCCATGGTGTATACCCGGCCCACACACCACCTTATCTGCACACACGGCCACTACACACGGCCACCTGCTCCTCCTCCTGACTTCCCATCTCAGCCAGTGGTGTTACCATCTCCTGAGCCACCCAGACTGGAAATGAGACCATGTGGCATTGGGGGAAAAGATGCAGATTCTAGAGTTTTACCGCCTGGGTTCAGATCCTAATGGCTGTTGACAGATGACTTGACTTCTTTGTGCCTCAGTTGCTTCCCCCATGTAGGGTAGACGCTGTTAATTCCTATGGTTTGTTAGAATTAGGGGAGTCAGTACCAGAAGCGCCTGCACAAGGTAAGTGCCCGAAGAGCGTGAGGCTGCCATGCTTGTACCTTCTCCTTCCCAAGGGTCTCACTCCCACAAGAATGTGGAACTGCTCCTTTGAACTCTGGCATGTTTCTTACCTGCTTCCTCCCTCTCCCGGTTCCATACCTACCTCTTCTTCTAAGGTCCGCTCATCTCCAGTCCTCTCCTTTAACCTCCCCCGCTCCCATTGTGCTATTTATCAAACAGAGCTCTGGCTCCTTAACTTCAATACTTAAAATAAAATTACCCACTGCCTCAAGAGACTGAACCGCCGAATGTCCCCTGGTCTGCGGTGCTTCTTGTTGGGAAGACTGCCGATTACAGGGTGGACCCACATCCTGTGGGAGCACAGGGTGATGTCCCCAGCTGGCAGGCTCGCATCCCAAACTGTGACCATGTGTGTGTGTGTGTGTGTGTGTGTTTGCATTTCCTGCACTGTGCATCATTTCAAGGTGGGGCTGGGCAGAACACCACCACTTGGTCTCTGCCACAGAATCCTGAAACACAGGAGCAAACACATTGTCCATCGATGATTTTTAAATACTTTCCCCAAAACACGAAGTAGCTTTTTCTAATAATTTTCACGTACATACTTGGGAGTTGTAAATCATGGAAAAGCGACCCAGAAGTCAACAGCAAAGATCGGGAGAGGAAAGAATTGCAGAACAGGAGACACCCACCTCTTCCCAGCTCGGGCAGAGTCTCGTGCGTGCTTATCCCTTCACGGAAAAATAATCCCAAAGGCTACAGCTTCAGTGCTCAGCCTCAGCCCTCTGTGACTTGGTGAGCTGGGGTGGGGGATGGCATGCCAGCTGTTCCTCTCTCTGGGGCTTGGGGGCTCAGCCAGAGTGCGGATAAAACCCACAGGCGAACTCGCTATCTTCCTTGGGGAGACTTCTAGCTAAGCAGCTATTGGCCACCACCCTGATTTGGAATCAGCTGTGAGATGAGCAGAAGGAGCAGGATACCTGTGTGCCTTGTGACTGTGCACAGACATTCCATTAAATTCCACAAATATTCCTGAGCCACGCTACAGGTAAACGAAGCAGCAGGCTGCAGTGTTTTGATGAAAGATACATCCTGTGATCCTTGTCCTTATCTGTGACAGGAGCGTGCAGTAGGTTCAGATGGGCCTTGTGGACACTGCGCCAATAGTTACCCCTCCTTCAAAGATGCTTAAGGGAAGGCCAATCCCTTGCGGCTGCCGGTGGGTCTCCAGGGGCAGCTTCTTCCCATTCTTTCGCCACCTTGGCGCCCTCTAGTGTCTAACATAGAATATAGCCTATGTAAATGATCACAGCCTGGCCTTGATTGAAACTGGGAGCAAGGATCAGTTTAATTCCATTCCTGCCCACTTGTCAAACTAAGAGGCCTGTCCTACCTCTTTACACTTCAGGTCTTTCGCCTGTAAAATGACACGCCTACGGCATCAGTATTCTTGTGAGCATTAAAGGGTGTCACAGCATGCATACCAGCAGCCTAACATTTAAAAAATTGACCCCCCAAACATATCTTCACCAAAACCTTCATTCTAAGTTAGAAAGATGGGAAAGACTTATCTAGAGCATGTGTCCCTCTATGCTATGGTCCACTCTATTTCCTTGCCTAAGTGGGAGCCAGAGAGACAGGACAACGTATCTCAACACCTCTTGCAGGGTCTGGCCCATGCCAGGAGCTCAGGAAATATTGGTTGAGCATGTAGAATAAAGAACTTATTTTTCTCCAGCCTTAAAATATTGTACAGTGTAATATAGCTTTAGTGTTTCCAATTATCTGAGCAGACCATCTGGCAGTGCACGTAGATTCCAAGGGATCTGTAATTCAACATTGCTTGGCAACTTCCCTGTGTCTGGAATGCTCTGGCCCTGGAATACACCTTGGAGTCTCTACAGATGTGGCCATGAGCATGAAAAAATGTGGTAAGGTCTGGAATGGGGACTCCTGAGCTCCGCACCCAGAGGACCCTGGAAAGGAGAGTGATCTCTTTTGGGATGGGAGTTGAGAGCTTGGTTCATGGGGTGGAAGCCAAGGTCCAGAAGGGGCCTTTCAGAAGTCAGGACCCGAAAGGCACATTAAGCTGCCTCTTTTCATCTGCCATGAGAGCGCTGGTCTTGTCCTGAATAATCAGAAGGATGCTCAGATGGGCCAGTCCCATTAACAAATTTCTGGATGAATTCCACTACACACACAACTGAGGCTGTAATCTGTCATCCGAAGTTGTCAGACTGCAGAGGAGAACAGATAGACTATTATGAACATGAACATTTTCTTTATCCAAAAATTATTCTTCTAATACCACAAACCCACAATCAAGGGAAAAAAACATAAATGAAGCAGACAAATAGATTAGGCTTGGTTTTTAAACACAAGAAACATCACAGGAGAAATTTCAACTATGCTAGTATTTTGAAGGAGCTAAGTCTTGAGACAAAAGCTTGGTGTGTTTTGGGTTGTACAATCTTCACAAAATGGAGACGCTGGCTTTGTTACTGAGAACTGATTAGCAGCTGGTAGCTACAGATTTATGGAGTGCAACATCTGTTCTTTGTTTAATATAGCCTTAAGACAATTTAAGGAGATGGAGTCTATAAAAACACAGGTTCCTTGAAATTAACAGCCTCTCAGGGAACTTAACAGTGGATCAAATAAAAGTGTTGGGCTTTTCAGGCTTTGCAGATGAGCAAATAGCCAGATTGGGGGTCATGAGATAACTGGGAAGAAGCCCATGAGAGGGTTGAGCCACTATCTCCATCTAAATCTTGCCATCTCTATAAGGAGACAAGAGCCAAGGCACCTAAGTGGGTAGTCGGGATTCCTTTGAAGCAAAAGGTGGGGCTGTACTGAGACCTCCTTTAAAATAATACCAAAAATAAAATATCGACTTCAACATATCACCTGATTGAGAAATCCTATTAAATGTAAGGTGTGCATGGGTAAGTGAATACTTGTTCCATGGCAGGAGCTGGTTTAATTGTGGAAATAGAACAGAAAACAAGACTTAGGTATATTCTAGGAGGAGGCAGGCAGTGCATATGTGCAAGTGAAACAAGGTAACAGTGTAGAAAATCACAGTGGGGGGAGAGGTTTTTCAATTTTTGTATTATGAAAACATTTCAGAGAAATACAAAAGTAGAGAGTTCAGTGAACTTATCTATTGCCCAGATTCAAAGGTGTCATTTTTCCCAATTTATTTTATTGATTTTTTCCTTTTTTCCTCCTCCTTCTTCCTCTTCTCTTCTTCCTCTTCCTCTTTTCTCTTCTCTAAAATATTCTGAAATAAATTCCACACTTCATTTGTTCACCCCTACACACTTCAGTGAATATTTTTAACAATTAAGGGCCAGTTTTCTGAGAAGTTTTCATTAAATCAATGTGTACTTCATAAAATTACAGTCCTTCTTTTGCCGTGTAGCATTCCATTGTGTGCCACAATTGCTTACCCACATCATATACAAAAGTTAACTGAAAACAAATCAGATCTTACATCATTAAAAAGATCTTTAAAAGAAAAATGATAAACCATTATTTAGTTAAAAACTTTTGTTCTATGAAAGATTATTTAAAAATGGAAAGTTAAGCCACAGACTGGGAGAAAATAGTTACAGATCACATAGCTGACAAAGGACTTATACCCACAATATATAAAGAACCCTTAATATTAAACAATAAGAAAACAACCTAATTTTTTAAATGGGCAAAGGGTTTGAACCTGTACCTCATCAAAGAAGATAGATAGATGGAAATAACCCTGCGTACAGCTGTTTAACATCAGTACTTAGAGAAAGGTAAATTAAAGATCACAGCTTGATATCATTGTGTAGTGTTAGAATAGCTAACATAAATAATTTGGATGATGCCAAGTGCTGACAAGAATACAAAGCAACTGGAACTCTCAAGCATGGCTGGTAGGTATGGAAAAATGGTAGTGGACAAGCACTCTGGAAAACAATCTTCTTTTTTAAGGAAGTTAAACATATACTTACACCATAAATCAAATCCACAGATATTTATGTAGAGAAATAAACACTCACATGCACATCAAAACCTGCCCACATAGGTTTATATGCCATTATTTATGGCTGCCCCAACCATGAGAACTATTCAGATGTTGTTCAACAAATAAATAAATAAGCAAACTAGGGAACATTCATGATGGAATATTACTCAGCAGTAGAAAAGGATGAGCTATTGACACACACAACATTGAAAGCAGCCAGTCTCAAAAGATTACATACTGCTGCGGCTGCTCCACCATGGGCCCCGCGGCTGCACCGCTGTGGGCCCCATGGCTGCTCCTCAGTGGGCCCTGCGGCTGCTCCGCTGCTGCTCTGCAGTGGGCCCAGTGGCTGCTCCGCTGAGGGCCCTGCTCAGGGCACGTCATGGACTGGACCCGCCCCCACCCATAGCGCGACGACAGGGTGGAGCCGGGTGGTCCACTGTGAGCATATGTGCTTTCCCACCTCCAACCATGGCAGTTTGTATACACCCATGTATGTTATAGTATAGTCTGAGGCAGCTCTATCTCTTCCCAAGGCAAGAGTCCAAGGATATAGATAAACCCAGGAGTACAGTTATTATCACAGGGAAGATGACTGATTGAGTGGTAGGGCAACAGAGATGAGGGAGGAGAAAAATTGAATGATCAAATGGGCCATCATCTGTGTAACTGAGTAACAAAGGTGAAGGTAACATTATGTAGGACAGCATCCAGAGCTAATTCCCTTCTGTGTTCTCTATAATTCTGTATTTCCTCAATTGTTTTTGTATTAACAGAAGTGAAGATAACTTTACATTATACAGCATCCAGTGAAAATTCCCTACTATCTTCTCTATAATTTGGTATTTCCTTTAATGTTTTTGTGTTAACTAATGTGAAGATAACTATGTAATACAACATCCAGTGCTAATTTCCTACTATATTCTGTATAACTTTGTATTTTCTATATTGTTTATGGCTTTTCTGGTTCATATGTCTCCATTCTTTTGTCTTTAAAATAAAATTTAAAAAAAAGATTACATACTGTATGATTCCATATTGATATGGTGGATCAGTAAAGACAGAATTACAGGAATAGAGAACAGAGCAGTGAGTGCCCAGGAGTCAGGGAGATACCAACTATAAAAAGAACCATAGGGCAGTATTAGACATTGGAATTGTTTTGTATCTTGTTTGTGGTGGTGGTGACAGTGTTATGGGAAAAACCAAGGCTCAGAAGGAAAACACTTTGCACCAAAGAGATTTTGGAAGGCGACTTTAATGCGACACTGGCAGCCTGAGAGAAGTTAGTTCCAAATCACCAGCCCAGGGCCAGGTTTGAGTTCAATCTAAATATGGTTTTCAGGTGGGAAGTATAGAGCTGATAGCAGGCTGTTACATGATTGGTTACATAGACTACAAGAATTATGTCATGCATTGTCAGGCAGAACTGTACAGGAACGTTGTGGGAGGAAGGGAATCTGAGAAGACTAGGTAGAGTTGAAAGTGCTCTTGACTGGGCCATTCTTCCCCCAAAGATGGCAGCCTCAAAGCAAGTTAGAATCAATGCATATTCTTCTAACTAAAGGAAACATGGTCAGTTTGACCCATCACATTGTTGACAGATAACAGCTGGGACCAGACAGTCAAGGTTTTGGCTGAATTTAGTAAGCTGGCTATGTGACAAGCTCTAGGAGCCTGTGGTCACAGGCCTCTAATTGATTTCTAGTTTAGCTATAAAATATCTATAAGTCTGCTATTCTATAAGTGTGCCCGTACAACAAGGATCAATGCATGGGTGAAACCTTACAGAAAAATACAACATAAAAATGAAGTTTACTGTGTGTCAATTTTTAAAATGTATAAAAACAATTGACCAGCGATTTCAGGTGTGTATGCTGCCTGACCCGCCATCCCAACCCCTCTGTGCTTGAAATGCTTGGTGAATAAACCAAGGGCCAGTGTGGCTGGGGCTCGAAGGGGCAGGGAGAAGACACCGCCTAGCAAGGTCTGAGAGACGAGCAAGGCTCCACTCTGGAGAATCCTGTGCTTCTCTGAGATCACCTGGCTGCTATGTGGAGAATGGATGGCTAATGGTGAATGAAGCAGGAGTGCTTTTTCATTTTAAAAAATTGATGAAAAAGAGAAGTGATCAAGAGGGAAAAATGATCAGAACCCCAAACTAGGACCGAGGTCAGGAGGGAGAAGGAAGCAGTTTTGCTGTTGAAATGTGGCTTGGTCTGTGGTTAGTTTCTTTGTTTGGCTAACACCAGTGATGCCACGACAGGAATTCTTCCAATGTGTGTTTTTGGCCTCTGTGTCTCCAAATAAACAAAACTGTTGTCTCCAAGCTTTTCAGGGGGGTCCCAGGTACAGGGGTGACGTGATCCAGACCACAGCAGTACACAAGCTGCAGCTTGGGCCCTGTTGCTATAAACATCTGACTCAAGAGACCTGGGCGAGTCTGGACACCTCCTGGAGCCAGCTTCTATGCTACCCCAATGCCTCACAACAGGGCTTAGCCATGAAGAATGGAGATTTGTGAGCAGGACCAGCACCTCTGGCCACAGAAAGCCCTGGACAGTGCACGTGGTCAGGGCTTTCAGGAGCCCGTTCATCACCGCCCGAGGCAGCATCCCCTTTGGTGGCTGGGGGCTGCATGGAGGATGTGATACTTGACAGCTGAAGAGGTGTCTTACTGACCAGCAGCAAAAACGTCAACCCAGTCCCCAAGCCGGAGTTGACAAAGTGGCTCTACAGACATTAACTCTGGGTAAAGAGAGATTTTTTTTTTAGCCTGAGCTCTAAGAGTCATGGCCTCCTCCTAGGGTAGTGGATTTCCATTTAAAGGGTCCACTTCACCTAGTTCCTGGACGTTTCCATGCTTCTGTCCAGCTTTATTTGTCCTCTTAAGGGCCTCGTCACCTTTGCCACTGACAAATATCTCTTCAATGAAAGGGCTGGGTTGTCCCCAGGGGACTCGCTTGGCCAGAGGACTGCAACCAAGCCCTGTGGCTCTATTTCAAGTTCCCTTTTCAATGGAAACCATTTGATACCCTTTGCCCGTGTAGGCCTCTTTGAATAAATTCAAACAAAGAGGAGATTCTGACTCAGAGATCCCACTCCCTGTCTCCTCAAACATTGGTAATTACTCTCCTAAAAAAAAAAAAGGGAAAAGATAATAAAACTTATCTTTAATGGACACCAGGAAACCCAATAAAAGAGGATTAGTTGATGAATTCCCCAGTTTCCCACGAATGGCTTTTCATAGGTTTGTCACAGCCAAGGATCAAATTGTCAGGGTTAAAATGACACCTGGGAAAACTGAAAACACAAACAAGACCTAAGTGAGGAGTGAAAAGAAGTGGGTTCCAGCCGTGGGATCTCAGTGTCCCTCACCCCTCTCTGGGTCTATTTCCTCATATGTAAAATAAAAGGCTAGGACATGGTTTAAAAAGCCCACTCCACCAGGGCAGTTTTTAACACTGTTCAGGCTTTCCAAATGGTATCTCTGGTCTCACAGTTTCTATTTTCTGAACGATGGCATATAACTCAGTGCTTACCTACCTGTCAGGCCGTGGGTTCCATCTCCACTCCCTGAAAATATTTTCCCTGCCTGAAACGTCCTCATGTTTATGGGGAGGCTCTGCTTGTATATCTTGCTGCTGTCTAGTCCTGTGAAGGAGAGGTTCATTGTGCTCACAGTTTCAGGGGGTGCAGTGCACGGTTAACCAGCTCCGAGGCAGAAACATGGTAGCAGGGCCTGGTGGAGGAAAACTTCTCACCTCATGGCAGCCAGGAAGCAAGAGCAGGGTGAGAGCATCAGAGAAAAGGGGCCAGGGGTCAGATACAGTCCTCAAACTCACTCCTCCTCCCCAACCCACTTCCTTCAGCCCCACATTGTAATAGGCCCTGTTCAGCTATGAACTCGTGAATGGATACCCTTTAATGACATTAGTGCTTTTGCTAAGTACCTCTCTAGGAGTCTCTTCTTCTAGCCAAGCAGACACTCAAGATTCATTGGCACAATGAAGGGATATAGAGTGTCACCTAAGGGTCATTTCCCTCTAGATTTAAGAGAATGTGTTGTCTCATTTCCCCCTCTCAGTTCCCCTGGCCTCTGAGGTCTTTTCTGGTAGCTCTGAGCTCTGTGCAGACTGCAACTTGGGTGATCGCTAGGTGAGTCACCCTAGTACCTCAGCATCTGCACAGGGGTCCATGGGCAGGGCAGGTGGGGAATGTGTTCCTCCTCACTTTACAACATGGTCACACAAAAGCGAGTAAATATATCTGAGTTTACTAAAGGGTGACGAAATTAGAGGAAGTTCCAAAACACAAAGATCACTTTAAAGGACACAAATACCATTTTTTCTTGCACTTGCAAGGAAAACTGTCTTGGTTACATTTTCCTCATTGCTGAGACAAAATACCCAATGCCCAAAATGAAGGAAGGAAAGGTTTATTTAGCTTACAGTTTGTGGAGGTTTCAGTCCATACTTGGCTGTCTCAGAGGCAGAGTGGCACACGGCAGAGGACAAAACGTTCAGGGCAGCAGAGCACAGCAAAAACAACCAGCAAAAGGGAGCAATGGCTGCAAGCAGCCTCTTTCCTTCCCTTACATTGTAAACAGGCTACCCCTACCCAGAGGGCTTGTAGCTCTCACACAATCTCCATGCCCTCCTCTTCCACAGGCTCAGGATGTATACAAAGTAAGCACCCTGGCTTCCTGCTGAATCACTCAGTTAAACCTCCAGATTCCCCAAGTTGACACAATGTATCAACCATAACAAAAACCATGCCGAAAAACACATGTTTTATGGAGCATTCCGGGTCATCATGTTGTCCCTTTGTCTCTCAGAGTGACATCTTTGGGTGCTACTATGGTTTGACCATGTGTCCCAGAAAGCACATGCTGGAAACTTAATCCCCAGTGTAGCAGGATTAAGAAGCAGGACCTTTACAAGGCGATCAGAGTTCTGCCTTCATGAATGGATTCATGCTAATACCCTGGGAGTGGCTTCCTCACAAAGTGATGTTTTCTGCCATGTTATGTTGCAGCGAGAGGTCTTTTGGCAGTTGCACTTAGATCCCTCAGCCCCCATAGCTGTGGGCCAGTACATTTCTGTACATTATAGATTACCCAGCCTGTGGCATTCTGTGAGAGCTGCACAAGATGCCCACCACGCCTCCCCTCCTGTAATGGAGAAACTCCACTCCCCAACTACGGGGACTGATCTGTCGCCCCAGGATCTCCCAACCCCACTTGCTGCCCAAGAATTTGGTTAGCAAAGGCTTAGTTATTCCATCCAACATGACACCACAGTCCTCAACACACTGACCTACAATGAAGGTGGGCTCTCAAAGTCGCTCGGCTGTGGGGGACATGAAGACCCCATCCTGGTCCTCTTTAAGGTGTCCTCATCAGTGTGAGTCAAAAAGAGACCTTTGTAGTCTTCCACATAGACATAGACTAATAGTTGGGGGTGTGCATATCCCCCTCTTGATAACAACTATTAATTCTTAGAAACAGCACTGGATCATTTTAGGCCCTAAAGTAGAAAACAAGCTTTTGTTTTTCACAAACTGCTCATGCTTTGCAAGGCCACCTCTTAGAGTTTTACTTTACATTCTTTGGGTGAGTAGAATGTTTTCCTTTGCTCAATTCCTTGCCCACCCATTCCACTTTCAAACTGTGCTCCCTTCGCCAGAAAAAAGACTCATCCACCACCCACCTTGGACTAATATCCCCTGGAGCCCCCTCAAAGACCTCCTGGATATCTGGAACATTCTGCTCATAACAGAGAGACAAATGAAGTTCCTAGATGATTGGACCAGGATGTTTGTCAATTTCTACCTCCCTGTGGTAAGTAGGGGAGAGGTGTGTGTGTGTGTGTGTAAGTGTGTGTGTAATTCTTCCAATTATAATAGCAAGAAAATGCATGATGTCTGACTCACACTTCCTAATTTTTACAGCATATCTCAATGCTGACTGTACACTGGGATCACTTGGACAGCTTTAAGATCATAGCTGGCTACCCTTGAACTATGAAATCAGAATCCCTTGGGTCCAGGCCTGGCTCTCATTGCTGTTTGTCGGAAGCCTGCAGGTGACTGGGCTGTGCAGCCAGGGCAGAGAACTGCTGATGTAGAGGGCTAGGAAATTAGCAGCGCTGGAAAAGGTCACGCCTGCTGAACCCGACATGAATCCTGCAGCCCCAGGCAACTGGTCCACTGGTCTCCTTTTACCAAGATTCCAGACGAGCTCTCGGAGAAAGCAGGGAGTGAGCGTATCAGAGGGCCTGGAATGACAGTTACTGCCACCCCAGGGGAAGGTTCCCAGCACACACGTAGGACTTTATTTTTAATGTGAAGAGCTCGCTGCCCTTACTTTGAAGTGTCTGGTACAGAATGGACTCTCAACAAATACAGCCAGCGTTTCAATAATCATTTGAATAAAGCTGATAAAAGTGAGAAAAAGCAGGCAGTTAATCTCTGTAGCCACAAGATGGCAGTATATCAAAGCTCACTACTAAACGATGCCGGAGCCTCGACTGACAAGATGGAAAGGAGCGATAGTTAAATCTGGAGCTAAAAGATGAAGCACAGATAAGATTTGCTGAGTTTTTGTTTCTGGTCCATGATCTTTCTACATAAATATGTCATGAAAATTGAAAACGTTTAAAAAAAAATCAAGTCAGTGCACTCCTGTAATCCCAGCATTCAGGAGGCTGAGGTAGAACTGCTGTGAGTTTAAGGCCAGCCTGAGTCACATAGTGAGTTCAAGGCCAGCCTGAATTACACAGTGAGACCCTGTCGAAAGAAAGAAAGAAAGAAAGAAAGAAAGAAAGAAAGAAAGAAACCAAAACAGGGTGTGATGGTGCAAACCTATAATCCCAGAAACTCAAGAGGCTGAGGCAAGAGGATCACTGAGTTCAAGACCTGCCTGGGCTACTAAGTCAGCTCAAGGCCGGCCTGAGCTGCATAGCGAGACCCTGTCTCAAAAAAAGACAAACAAACAAACAAAAAAAGAAAACACTAAGGTGGAATAGTGAATTCATATGGCTCCTTCCTATCTCTTTTGGAAGGCTGAGCCACTTGGTGGACACCCAGGTACCTGCGGCGCTTGGAAGGGTGGGCCTGGGCCAGGAATTCAACCACTGCACACATGAGGACAGTATGCGGCCCCAGTTCGGTTGCTCTGCCCATAAATCCTCCACCAGGTAACATGTTTCCAATTCACCCTGCTCTCTAGTTTTCCTCACCCAGATGGGGAGTTTGGGGAAGCCGTGAAAATGCTGTCAGGTTGGTGAATAAGCTCTCTGGGAACGAACTCCTTTTAGGAAAAATGGCCTTGCACCCGGGAGGTTGGTGGGTTTTCCTGTCTGTGTGCTGGGTCCTGGAGGAGAAAGCAGAGCAACAGTTGATGACCAGCTTCTAACAACAGGCTGAGGCCTATAGCTTTGTGTCTCTCCTGGGCACAGAGAGGAAGGATGTTGCCGGAGAGGTCAGGCACGGTCCTCTGCTCCTGCATGACCTGGGCACCAGTTGCTTGGCCCCGTGGAGGGGAAGAAGAGAGGGCACACGGGGTGGGGTGGGAATGGCCCGAGAGTATCTGACGTTTTTCTGGGTCACTTTCCTGCTGACTGCTCTCATGAGAGGAATGGGAAATGTCTAGGCTTAATATTTAGAGCACAAGGATCCGGTTGATCAGTCCCACAGGATCCCCTTTAGTCTCGTTCACAGGTAGCAACCCTAGGACTTATCCTACGCTTGTCCTCTTGGACCCCAGCTCTGTACAGCTTGAGGCTGCTGGGGCATTGGTGAGAAGTTCAGGCTCCCAGGTGTCTGAGCATCATTTGACCTGGCTCTGGGAGGCGCCCTCTCCCTCCCCTACCCCAGCAGTTCCAGTCCTTCCCCTCACTTTCCTATTCCTGTTCTTTCCTCAGTGTCCCAGCTCCCAGGAAGGGCAGGCCCTCAGCGAGAGAGAGAGAGACAGAGAGAGATAGAGAGAGACAGAGAGAGACAGAGAGACAGAGAGAGAAAGGAAGGAAGGAAGGAAAGGAAGAAAGAAAAGGAAGGAAGGAAGGAAGGAAGGAAGGAAGGAAGGAAAGAAAGAAAGAAAGAAAGAAAGAAAGAAAGAAAGAAAGAAAGAAAGAAAGAAAGAAAGAAAGAAAGAAAGAAAGAAAAGGAAGGAAGAAGGAAAAAAAGCAAGCCAGCCATGGTGCAGCACACCTGTCATCCCAGCACTTGGGAGGCTGAGGCAGGAGGATTACCATGAGTTTGAGGCCAGCCTGGGCTACACAGTGAGTTCAAAGCTCGCTGGAACTATGCAAGGAGACCCTGTCTCAAAAATAACAACAATAATAATAAATAAAATTAAATTAAATAAATAAAAAATTTTTTAAAAAGAAAAGAACCCAAGGAAACCCTCCCTTCGGCAGCCCACAATGGAGAAACCACACCCTCCAGCCTGCTTCAGTAACCTCCTGGGTGCCTTTTCTCGCCACCCATCCCCAGTGGGGGTCTGTCCCACAAGCGGCAGCACTAAAAGTGAACACGGGGTCCCAGCAGCAGGAGTGCCATGCACACGTCACCATGACACACGCGTGGGCCACAGAGGTGACCTCGGGCTGCTGAGGCTGTGGGCAGGGAGATCCTCGGTTCTAGGCTGCCCTACAACTCACCTCCCACCAAGTCACACCTTTGGTTTCCAAAACTGAGGGCACTGAGACAACCAGCCAGGCAAAAAGTCCATCCTTCATGGGATGAAATGGGGGCAGGAGCAGGAGCAGAAATAGTGCTCAGGGGTGAGAGGTGGGCGGCTGCTGGCTGAGGCCCCACTGGGCAGCTCTGTGGGTCTGCAGCTGTGTGCATGAAAGGAGCTCTAGGAGACCGGGGTCACTGTCCCCGCCACTGTCCTTATTTTAAGCAGCAGAGTGTCCCCACACTCAGGGACCTGTCCGGGAAATCTTCCAAGCCGGCCTCAGCTGCCAGCCGCGCTCCTCCTGCTGGTCTGAGTTTGTCCGTCTCTGCAGCTGTGCTCAAAGGCCCCCTGTGAGCCTGCTTGTCAATTTTCCTGATCATGGGAAAAAAGAAAAAATAGTGTCAAATGAGTGTACCCTGTGTTGGATTGACATATGTCATCTCATTTAATTTAGGCGTCGCTGATGAAGTGAGTTTTATTATTTGCCCCTCACAGAGGAGAAACTAAGATTTAAAGAAATTAAACGATCACCCGAGTTCACGCAGCTGCTGAGTGGTGGGGCCGGGATTTGAACCCTGGTGTTTGACTCTATGCCCTCTTGATTCTGCCGTCCTGATACATGTAACTCATCTGAGTTTATGGGAAGACACTTGGGGCCAGGAAAGCCATCCTTCTGATGCGACAGGCCCTCCCTTGCCAGGGTCAGCAAGATGGCCAATGTGTCAGGACCCAGAGCCCTCAGACTCATTGTCAATGTCTTTAAAGAAGAGTGACGTTTCCATGCTAATGCTTCATGAAGAGGCAACAGTGACAGAAGGAGAGATGAGGTGCAGAAAAGATGAAATCGAAGCTAAAGCCACCTGTTGCAAAGCCGCCTCGGCATTGCATGAAATAGGAAGGATCGCTGGGCTGAGCCACTCAGGAGGGCAGGGGGGCATGAATTCTCTGCACCTTGGGACACTTTGTTAGGGAAAGGAGTCACAAATACCTCTGGGGCTCCGCCCTATCTCAGGCCTCTCCCCAGTCCAAACTGACCTACTTCTCGGTGTGTCCTGTGGCCTTGCCAAAGCTGGAGCCAAGCTCAGCGGGTCTGGGTCATTGGGCCACGCATTCTGGAGTCATTCTGGACTCCTCCCATCATGGTGGCAGGGTGAGAGTCATGCTGAGCCCAGCACTCACCCCAGGGTGGCTGTCACAGCCTGTGGTACTGGTAGGTGACCGTGCAGCAAGGATCCGCTGTCCAGCAAGGGGCTCCCCGGCAGGAGGAGGGCTGGGTGTGGCAAACAGGTCCACGCCAATCTGCTCTTGGTTCCACTTACGCGCACCTGGGACTCTCCTGGGGCACTCAGCCTGCTTCTGCAGCTTAGTCTGCTGCGCCTCCGTCTTCCTCCTCAAGGCCACCATGAGACTCTGCGTGTGCAGGAGAAAAGGCACTTCCCTGAGTGGTCACAGCCCTGGGGGTCTGAGTTGGGCTGGCAGAACAGTATTTTGGTCTCTTTTTAATCATTTTTCTTCCTGGACTCGGCTCATACCAGAGTGCAGAGCCAAATGTCAGTACGTCCCTTGGCCACTCATGCACGGAGGATGTGGCAACCACACTAAATCTCTCACAGAGAAACAGGCTCTCAGAGGCAGAGACCCTTACCCAAGGTCACGCAGCCCTTGGATAGTGGCCTGAACCTGGGACTCGAGTTCTGAGTTGAGTTGAGCTTCTCTGCCTCCTATGTCACCCACTGGGCCTGAAGGGGCAGCCTTGACGTTCCCCCCCTCCTTCTCCCATGTACAAGTAGCTATGGAAATTTTCCAGCTGTCTGGCATTGACCCCATATTCTGACCATTCCGCTGCCCGAGGCTACGCGAAAAGGCCGCTGTCCCAGCTCTTCCTTCTACACCCACAGCCTGCAGAGAATCAACCTCTGAGACTTGCGAGCTGCTGCCTGCTGTCTTCCTGTTCTTCTATTCTTTCCGCTTTTGCTTTTTTTCACTTTGTTGCTCTTTGGTCATTTATGATTCTCCTCCCTCAACCACTCTGCAAAAACTGAATTTCATTCTCTGTGATTATTTGAAATACATAGGAAGTATGATTGAAAAATAATGGTGAATGTTTACATTTTAAAATTTGATTACAAGCTGGGTGTGGTGGCAAACGCCTGTAATCCTAGCACTCAGGAGGCTGAGGCAGGAGGATCCTTGCCAGTTCAAGACCAGCCTGCACTATAAAATGAGCTCAAGGCCAGCCTGAACTGCAAATGGACAAAACAAATTTGATTACAGGGAAAGACACAGTGCCATTAGTCGCCCCCAGAATACTCCCCTCACCCCGAAAGCACCCTTCCCATCATTCTCCCCGCTTAGCGAAGGCATTCTCGATGTCTCTTTCATGTTCCTCACTGAGCTACCATGGCTGCCTTGATGGCCTGGACTGATGAAAGAGCTTCACCTTTGACACCAGGGAAGAGCCAAAAGTCACATGGTGCCAGATCCAGTGGATAAGGTGGGGGAGGACACGCCGTAATGCTTTGGTGAGCCTGCTTCTCTACTGGATAGCACTCTCTGGGAGAGATCCTTCTGCTGGACGCTGTTGGAGACTGTTAGGAAGAGCGCCCAGCTGCTGATCTCTTTAGCTTTGTAAAACACAAGATGGAGCCCCTGCTGCAAAACCAACTGGGCGCTCCATTTCTTCCAAGGTCAACTCCAAATTCCTCAGTTCACACTGCAGACCCTCCACGGGGCAGCGATGTAGCTTTCCCACATTGTTTACCATGACCCCACCTGCTTCTACCCCTGCCTCCACTTCCGTTTCCTCTGTTGCAGCTGTGCTGGACTTGTCAGCTCTATATTTTTACACCTGCTGTTCCTCTGCTTGGAATCCTTTTCCCTGCTCCACCTTGGGAACTCTTACTCCTCCTTCGAGGCCCAACGCAAATGTCACCTTCGCAGGGCCGGCTTGGCCAAGCTGAGTTTATGGTTCCTACCTCTACGCTCCTTACGCGCTAAGACTGACTCTAAGTGTATTTATAGTTACTCCTGGTGACTCAGAACCATTTTTATCACTGGGTGAGACACATAAGTCTACACGTGCGCGCTCACGTTTATCTCAGAGATACCTGTACGTGGCTTGCTTTCCTATTCCACGCCTATGCATAAGAAAGTGTGTATGGTATGTGTGAACATTTTGCTAATTGTTGCATTGCAGTATAATGTCCTCCTAGGGCCTGGGAGGCGAGACCCTGGAGCAAGGCATAAACCGAAAAGGTTGACCACTCACAGGTTGATCTCCCAGCTGGGGGCTGTGGATCATTGTAACAAGAAATGAAACCCTGGAGCCGGCAGGAGCAGATTCTGCTTATGTCTGCAGGGCTGTGCTTATCAAAATACAGCTCTTAAAGCACATACATGAGAATCATCTGGGGAGGGGGCGGACTTGTTAAAAAATTCAAATTCCTGGGTCTGGCGCTAAACCTATGAATTCTATGAACTCTGGCCCCAGGAATCTGCATTTTCACAAACTACCAAGAGATTCTGCTGCACAACAGTTTTTAGCTCCAAGGATTCAGCTGTTTTGGGAGCAGACATTCAAGAAATAGACTAGGCTTGTCCGGGCCAGAAGTTATTCAACTCCCTGTATGTGGAATTTAGTGGCTGCGTTTCAGGCTCCTGTCTTGGCAGGATCTGACCTACCTGAGTATTGCCTTCTTGATGAAATTCTTTCCTCTCTCACTTTCTATGACCCCACTTGTTCCTATTCGTTGGCTTTAGTCACTCGCTCCCATAATGCCTGTCTGGCTCGTCTTTTTCCAGATGCACCCTCACCCTTGCCCCTTCTCCCAGATCTTGACCTTGGCCCTGCCTTGGACAGCGCACATCCGCCCTCTGGTTTCCACCGTGCAGGGGCCTGCTGATGCTGTCGAAACCGATAGCTCCAGAGCAGTTGTTCTCCTTGGCCTCCCTCCTAGACATACACCTCCTCCCGGAACTCTCCGCAGGGTGAGCCCGGGCATCTCAAGTTGTGCATTTATAAAACTGTCCTGTGCACCTTCTCCCACATTTCCTATCTTTGTGGGAGGCACCCATTTGGACGCTGAAACAGACACCCCACAGCCATCCTGCCCTGGCCACTTAAGAGCTGCGTCACCTTGGACAAGCGACTCATCTTTCTTTGCCTCCATTTCCTCTCCTGAAATACGGACATCATGACAGTTCCCACACCACAGGGTTAGGAGGAGGACATGACTTAATGCTTCTAAAGCCCCCAGAATGAATGGTGTCTGGCATGCCGGAAGTGCTAATAAATGCCAGTTGCTGATCATGGTGGTGACACTAATAAATACTTCGTAGTTCACAATCATCTTTATTACTCTGGTCCTCCTCCTTCTCCTTCCTTTCCCCTCTATAAGACAGTCGCTCAGTCCATTTCTGCTTTTAACGTCTCTCTTTCTTCCATATCCCCTTTTCTTCCCTATATCCACTTTTCCTCATTTTTTTTCTCCAAACTTGCCCAGGACTGGTCCCTTACCCAGATTCCTGTCTCCTTTCCCAACTTTGAGGCTCATGATGGCAGGACCCATGTTTTATTCTCTTTGTATGTCCTGGCATCCACTGAATGCATATTATTTATTAAATAGAGGTAAAACAGAATCAACAAGGAAAAGATGGATGGATGGATGGACAAAATCAAGACACTACGGAGAAAGTCTTTGAAGGAGTAAGATGCCTTATAAATCAAGGTGGAAATGGATATGCAGGGACTTGAGAGCACAGACCTCTAATTGTGGTAAAATCTTGTAGCAGTGGCCTACTGCCTTGCACTAAAGCAGCAAAGGAAGCAGATGCCAGGAGGAGTGAGGTCTGCGGAGACGTGAGAGGAAGAATCAGTGTCTACAAGTGGCCCGTGTGCTTCCAGTTACGTGCGAGGGAGGCGCTGGGACTGAGGTCAGCGATTTTCCCACTGCTAGAGGACACTGTGGTAGAGGCAGAGAGGTCCCGTCGGCTTCTCTGACTCGTGTGAAATATTCCTTTGGAATCTTCCCACTTCCTTCCTTCTCATTCTCTTCTCTCTGTGAGACCTAGCATTTCTCATGACTAATTTAGTCTGGGGAACAGATAAAAATGGTTGTATCCCAGGAAAGTCCTCTCATTTTATTTTGCTGTATTAGTGTCTCAGGAGTGTGGTTCCCATAAGTCTGTTCCTAAGAGCTCAGGCAGTTCTACATGCACCAACAGCGCTCACTCCCTGGGCCTACAAGACCAGTGGACTACTACTGTGACCTCGGTAAGCCCACCTATGCACTGCCCTACACACCCTGACAGCCATCCTGGAGATGTCCTTCAGAACACAGTGGTTCCCTCCAGTGACATAAATACCGTCCAGATTGAGACCAGTCCAGGAGTTCTGGCTTTGGCATTACTGTTCCCAGGAAATGTTACCTAACTCACTGGAAACAGCCCTTACCCGCTGGCCCCCATTGTTCAGCTTTAGTGATTTCCTTTTCCTTACCCATTGGCCTCTGTTTGACAGAGAATACAGAATAGGTCTGGAAACTGTACGGCACGCACATTGCCACTACTACGGCCTGTGCTGGCTGTACACATTGCTAGTGAATTATGCCTTTCTTTACCATTAATTTGACAAATTTTTCCCCAGAAAGCTTTTTAGGGAAGCACTACCAATCAACGAGAGTTGATAGAAGGGCTAGAAATATGTACCATTCCTGATGTAAAGATTTCTATCAATTTTTTTTTTTAAAACGGAGATGGTATCTCGATATTTTATTATTGCACAACATGACAGATTTCAGTGGCTTAAAACTATAGTTCAGTCTCTACGAGTCTAAGAATTGGCACTTTGGGGTGAGCTCTCCCGGGCAATTCTTCTGTTGACCTTACACGGCTGCAAGCCTCTGGTGGCTGATGGGGACTGGTGAATCTAAAATGACCTCACTCACATGGTTGGTTTTTGAGTTGGCTGTTGCTGGCCAGGTGTTTCAAGCACGTTGGCCCAGAATTCCACACATGGTCTGTCTATTCTGCACTTTTCAAGTGTCTGCTTTTTTCCCACTTACTAAGGTCCCATTGCCCTAAACAAATCACGTAAGCAAGCCCAATGTCCTCATGGAAGGAGTGACATAAGGACACGGATTCAGTGAGGCCTGACTCACTGGGAGCTGTGATGGTAACAGTATACCTAGACATGGGGGTATTTCATTCATCAGAAACTTCCCCAGGGGAGAAGAGCACACTGAAGGCACTGAGCCACTCCCCGAAGGACTGGATGAAATAGCCCTGGTGTGGGTGTTCGTCCCAGCATATACTACAGGGAAGAGGGGTGTGGAATTATTTAGCTAATTCCTAGTTCCCACTTCACATAGCTGTGTGGAGCCTACATTGGATAAGTAGCTCCTTTGTCTTCCATGGTGATGAGTGACCCTCCCAGCTTATTCCAGGCTCTAAAACATGGAAAACAATCACATAAGTGTATTCTTCATGACCACAAAGAGCTACTTGAGATTTTTATTTTCCTCCTAGAAGCCTGGCCAACTCTGAGAACGAGGCCTCTGCTTGCTAACTCTGATCTTTCCTCCCTCCTGCATTCCTGCCACCCACAGCTGCTCTAGTCCAGAGTAAAAGTTCAGAGGTCAAATACTTATGATCCAAAGAGCCTCTCCAACAGTGAGGGCCGAGAGGCAACTCCACTTAGGAAAACAAACAACCATGCCTCCCGTGTGTATCGCTCCCAAGCCTTCTTTTCGATCATGCGCATACCTTTTCTTCCATCAGATTGTTCTCCAAGCTCTTTGAGGTGGGCAGGGAAACACATGGGAAAACTGAGGCCCAGAAGGGGAATTAAACTTCCTCAGTGAGTGACAAGGCTTAAATCGGTGCTCTGACTTTCTGATTCCAGGGCTGGGCATGCCATGGAATCATGGAGACTTTACTGCCATGAGCAGAGATACACAGTCTCTTCAGTTCTAGAAAAACACTTCTGGGGTCTTCTGCTCCCTACCATGTGGTTCCACTCATAACCACTTTAAGTTCGCTTTGCTCTGCACTCCTGAGGAAAGAATAAGATCGCATCAAACGTTTCCCCAGGTTCTGGCTTCTCGATCTGTCCTTTCCAGAAGGTAGAGGAGATTCTCTTTGAGGTGTCAACTTCCAGTGCATTAATGATCCAGCAAGATCCCTCCTGTTGGAAAATAGGGGCTCAAAGATAATCAAAAGGCAAAGTGGTATGGGAGGAAAGTTACAATTGTCATCAGAGGAGTACTTTGAGAGTGTAAGTCGCAGACCCCGAGAAGAATGCAGTTTGGGGAAGACCAGTGTCCAGGTGACAGGGGCCATGTTGCCATCGTGCTGGTCCAAGGCTCTGGGAGGGAGACATTCCTGTCGGCTGAGCGCTCACCACTTCCTTCTCGCTACCTCATCTCCCGCGCAAGGCCGACTTTTTGCACTCTTATCCTGCAAGCTTAGGAACCCACTAGAAAGCTGAGACTGGAACCCCTCTACCAGTTCTCGTCAACAGCTGAGGGCAAGTGAGAAATGGCAGTAAAGCCACCTCCTCCCCACAGTCCTCGTTCCGGGCAGACATGGTTATCTTCCTTGTTGAGAATGGAAGTGGCCTCAGAGTCATTTCCAGTGTTTCCCTTGAGGCAGTCATCGCTACTTGATCAGGCCAGTTCTGTAGCTCCTGGTAGCCCAAAGGCCTTACAGAAAGGAGAAAGGAGAAAATTCTCCGGAGATGCATGAAGTGGACATTCCCAGCCCCTGGAGCTCCAGGCTTTAGATAAAACAGGGCAGCGTCCTCTATAAACAAGAGTCTGTAGCTGTAGGAGAGGCTTTGGGAAACTGAGGCTTTGACGATAGCTAAGATCAAAGCTTGACTTAGTGTTTCCCTATGGCATTAGCGTATGATCAGTTGGTGGATATTTAGCTGTGAGATTCAGAAGACACAGAGCCTGAGAAATCACACAAGGATGCTCTGAGGGTGCTTTGTCACTGGAAGTCTTATTAAATGAGAGAGGGAAACAGCAGCAAGAATGAGCAGGAATGGTAGCTCCTGTTTAACGGATGAAGAACTCTGAGCAGAGCAGGCAAGCAACTTCCTCAGAGCTCTACAGCCCCGCATTGCCAGACCTGTAACCCACTCTCAGGCCAACCCTTTTTTCAACTGCACTGCGTAACTTCTTCTTTCTTCTATACCTCCACGTATTCCTCTACAAACCTGCTTCCTGTCCCAGCAGCTCATCCCGACCCAGCTCCTTGGGAGAGGCTTACACACCTAGCCACAGGTGCCTCCACTTAAATGGTGCTACTAAGGTGTGGCGGGGAGTTCAACCTGCTATTTAATAAAAAAGACAAATTGTGCTTCTGTCCCGAAGCCCTTGAATTGTTCACGAAATACCCTTGGGGCTGAGACGTTATGTGAGATTGTAGACACTTTAATAATGAGTCTGGAAAATCCTACAGAAGTTCAAAAACATTTATATCCCAACTCACCTGTGCCTACAGATGAGAAAGCAGGTCTAGAGAAGCAATGTCCAAGCACGCTGAGAGTGGGTCTGATAGGCTTAGCACACAGTCTAAGCATGTTCAGCCCCAAGGCTCCCAAAGACAAGTCCCAGAGAGTGCTTTTTCATTAGGAACCCTTGGTTTCACAAGAACTTGTCTTATAATTTTGGTTCCCATTTTCTCTGCTGATATCTCCAACTGACCCGTGAGAATCGCGGGTTCTTTCCTTATCTTGCATAATTAAAAACAGCACTGCACTTTCAATCTACTGGCCTGGGTGGCCCATCATCCCACCCCAGCTTCCGCGGTTCGTCCTCTGGGAAATTGTCCAAGAACAGTGTAATGCGTATGAAAAGATTTGCTGTGTAGATACTCGCTATGCCACATGGCAAAAGTGGCAATATCCAAAGTGTCCAACAACAGGAGATAAATGAAACGAACTTAGTACTTCCAATAGCAGGGAAGTATGAAGCTATTTAAAGGATGTTAAGAAATGTATGAACAGCAATAGAACATGTTAAATAAAAGAAGGAAAAAATTGCCCAAACAGTATTAGAGGATGAACCTGTTCTTGTTTTAAAAGGTATATTTGCATATGTATTATATATTACATGTTATATATTATCTATGCACGAATATACATGTACCTATATGTGTATACACACATGAACATACTTTTTAAAAATCTGGAAGAGTATTCCAATGATCTAATATGGTATTAATAGTGATTGTTTAAAGTAAACGAGATAATGGGTATTTTAACGTTTCTTCCATTGGCTTTATTTTTCCGTAATAAGCAGTGGTATTTTTAGATAAGAAAAACAATGAACGAAGATTTACTTTAGGAAAAAAAAAAAGAGGGGGTTGGGACTTGACTGTGATCCCTGAAGTTCAGTCTTGGTGGAGAATTTTGTAGCCAAGGACCCCGCAGAGGGGGGCGGGGCTCAGCGGGCCACGCCCCGCCGCAAGCGGGCTTGGGGAAGAAACCCTGCCCCTTGCAGTTTGGCCACCGCGCTCTGCATAAATGCCCCCTCCATCCAGTTCTCGCTCTGTCCCGCAGTTACTCACCCTTAGCTTTCTGGCCTTCTTTCCACCCACTCTTCAGACATCATTTAAAAGGAATTTCTGTTTAACCACAACACCACATGAAAAATCCTACTAAAACTTTGTTTTAACTGAGTTCCAGATGACTTAAATTAGCTACACTGGCCTCCTCGGAGGAAGCCCCCCAGTTGCCCAACTGCTTGAGTAGTTGTTGCTAAGGGGCTTGATCAGCTGGCGGCCAAATCCCATCTTCCACCCCCACCACGCCCAAACCCAACCAGCAAGGGGCTGCTCGCGTTCCTGTGTCTGTTGAAATTCCCATGGCGGGCTGGTCACTGGGGTTAGTTCCTCTGTGTCCCTGTCTCTGCTCAAGTGGTTAACAGTACCAGAGGAACTTGTATATTCAGAGGCCAGAGGGACGCAGATGAGTGAGCGTAGAGTGTCACGTCCAGCCTGGACATGGCAGACGGCCTCTGCGCTCACAGCCTCCCCTCGGAATGCTGATTTTCCCTTCTGTTTATCTTCCCCCTTAGGACTCCCCAAGGGACGCTCTCCCACCCCTCCCAACTCCTGGGAAGTCTGCATGGGCTTTGGCAGTCGGTTGGCTGGCCCCTGGGAAATGCCCTGGTCGCTGTTTATTTTCTTTTCATGCTAAGGTCCCCTGGGGGCCCCTTGACCCTTGTGCCTGGTTATAGTTGGCTCAAGCCTGGACTCCAGTGTGTGCGAGCAGAGGCGGTGTAGCAGGGCAGGGGGTGGTGGGAAGCGAGGAGGAGGGGACTCGTCCACGTTCTGAGAGACAGTATAACAACAGGGTCGAGGCTAACATAGGACTGTGTCGGAGGAAGCAAGGCTGGAAGACAGAGGGAGGGAAGTAGCCCCACTGGCCACCAGTCAGCGGTGGGGGCTCTGCTGCCCTTCAGCTCCACCACTAGGCACCCCAGAGGCTGAGGAATGCCTAATTGTTTATGGGATGTGGGTTTATGCCTGCATACCTACAGGAAAGTTAGAAAACTGCCTGCCTGCACAAAAGGAAATCCCTTTTAGATAGCAGGGATAGTGTGAGAGCATAAGGATCAACTGTGTCCCTTCCGAAGGGAAAGGAGCCCTTCCCTCCGGGTCTGCTGGATGAGGCCTTCCCTATCCCACTCCTTGTCATCCATGCAAACACATTTATTGTGTATATTCCAGGTTCATTGTGTGATGCTACATAGGGAAACCGAGGCACAGGTCAAGCACCTTGCCCAAGGTCCCCCTTAATTAGTAAAAGAGCTGAAAGACAAATGTGACTGTCACTCCAGTGCCCTCATGGTTCAACTGGAGGCCAGATGTTTGAGATGGTAGAAATATCTCCCAGATGTTTCCTGGGCTTTGTCTAGATTGTCTTTGACACTGACATCGGCCTGTGGGATCTGACTTCCCTGCAGCTGGGGTCAGCCAGACTCTGGGACAAGCAGAGGACACCCCAAAGTTTCCAGTGGGGTCGCCTGCCTAGGTCGGCTCCTAGCGTTGACTCACTCTTGTTGGTGCACAAGTTGGATATTTGTAGGGCCAAGGGAGGCTTCATCTCTAAGCCCAGGACAAATTATGTAGCAACCGCTGGCAAAGATGTTAAGAACCCCGATTTAGGCTCCTGAGACTTCCTAAGCAGCCACCTCCTTGGATCTTAATCCTTCCTCCTATGTCCTTCCTGCCACCTGTAGTTTAAATTTAGTGACAAGCACTTTAGTGCACCTTCCGCTCGGGCCACTTTGGCAGGTCATCGAGTGCTAATGAGCATATGTGCTCCATCTCACCAGGGCCACGGTGGGGTGGGGAGTTGGGGTGGGAGCCTCAGGACAGTTCTTCCTGGGGATGGTCTTAATTTTTTCTTTAATTATATAAATAATACATAATTGGGAAAGTGCAGAAAAATATAAAGCAGAAAATAAACAACACTTGTAATCTCTTTCCTAAATTTCATTGCTAATTTTTTTTAGTCCAGGATAATTTCTTTATATCTGAATAATATTTTCATTCTACTAGTAACAAAAGCTTATTAATGAAAAAAATTTAGATGAATGTGAGAAAGAGAAAATCTCAACATCTAAAAGTACCCTTGCTAACGTTTTTCTTTTCAGTATTTTTCTATTTTTGTGTAGAGAGTTGAAGTCATATACTGTAATCACTTTCATATCTCACTTTCTCCTCTTAGTTTTGAAAATAACAGTCTTCAAGTGTTTATTTCAAATTCTCTAATGGCATTTGTGAATGCTGTAATTCATCATTTCAGTATACTACGACTTACCCTTTCCTCCGTTCTGGATATTGAAGTTGCATCCAATTTTTTTGCAATTATACAACTCAGTGGTGAGTATCCTTATGGCTGAGTGTTTAACTATGTCTAGCATAACTGCCTTAAGGTGGATTTCTGGAAATAGGTTTATATGCTAAAACATCGTATCATGAGTGATAAGTATTGTTAGGCATTGTGATTGTTCAGACTTTGGTCTTTTCCAAAAGAGCTGGGTCATTTTGCATGACCTCCTTCTGGCAGTGCAGGGAATGAATGGGCAGCATTTTTGATGTGAGTGAATCCAAGTTCAAAGGTAGAAAGAAATAACTTCGACCCATTAGGAAATTTTAGACTAAAGGGAAAGACCACACGGGAGGTGTGATACTTTGCCTCTGGTGGACAGAATATCTTTTAAGAACATCATGTATGAACTGCAGGAATGACAGGCTATGGCGGCTTTTTCCAGATCCAGTGAAAAAGTTTCTCTCTCTGCTCATGTTCTTGGGAAACTCTCTCTGTCCATTTCTCCTAGGACACAGAGCTAGGGCGGCTTCCTAGGGACAGGTGGCCCTCATTACCATAATCACACTCTGAAAGGCAATAACATGCAAGGCAGGACGGGACCTTAATTATTCTTGTGGCTTTGCCAAGAAGTGATTCACAGCTAGTTTATGGGGGACCTGAGACTCGTGCCTATCTCTCCATTCATGTTTGATGATAAATAAGAATGGTTAGGCTTGATTTGAAAGCATAATTCTTTTATACACCATTCCTTCTACACTTGTATCCTGTGTTCATATTTCCTGTATTAAATGTTCAGGGTGTGGCTTGTGTTGAATAGCTCCCTACAAGGTTTAGAGGATAGTTTTTAAAAATAGGATATAGTAGGTTTCAGAGTTTCCTGCCTGACTGGTATATTAGTAAGGTCAATGATTTCTCATGTCTTTGCAATTTTATGGATGCACTTAGAGGAAGTACATCAATCTGAGGTCTCTACTCACCCTGTTCCATCCACCTGTATACCCAGTGACCTTGGAGTATCAGGACCTTACAGAGTACCAGTGGCCTTTCTCCATTCACGTCCATCAGGACACTCGAAATGGGTTGAACCTCTGACACACCCTTGCTGTTAAAAATCTAATTACTTTTCAGACCTGAGTTCAAGTCCTATCTCTTTCAAAGAGAGAAAAAAAATATCAATCTATTTGAGCTAAAATGTTTGCTCACTTTGTTTTCTAAATTCTCTTGTCTCTTTCAGGGGTTTTAACAACTCTTTTTGAATATGATACTTTTAAACTTCAAAATTTGTTCGCAGACCAGGCATGGTGGTGTATGCCTATAATCCCAGCACTCGGGAGGCCGAGACGGGTGGATTGTCACGAGTTTGAGGCCATCCTGAGACCCTGGCTTAAAACAAAGAAAGATATATGTTCACAGGACCTGCATAATAATTGTTTATCTAAAAGCTATTGTAAAAGTTCATGATGAACAAAGATTAGTATGAAATCCTGGTTTCTAAGAGGTTATACAGTTTGCCAATCACAATAGGCTTTTGTAAAGCAAAGGCATGGATATTTTGGGATCTTATGTCTGAGTCATCTTATAATATAAGGACCTGTAATGCTTAATATAACCCACAGATTACAAGAGGTCCAGGGTTCAAAGATTGGGAACCACTGACCTATGGCATTTACTTACAATGAATCACAGGTTTAGACTGGGTGGTAACTTAACTCATCAGGTTGGACAATCTCTCTTAATTACACCGAACCTGTGGGGAGGACAGGAACCTCAATGCTTTTGTACAACCACAATGCCAATGGACCAATCAATTAAGGGCCATTAACTGAGGACTTTCCATGTGAACGATAATGACCTAGACCCTGTGGGAGGTACAAGGGGTAAGGTGCATTTCCCACTATCCAGAGCTCACAGTCTAGTTATGGAGATACAGCACATGCCTTTGAGCAATAATGTACGTTTATGAAATTTCATTACATTTAATGGCCAAACTCTACAGTGGAAGTGAGATCGTAAGATTAGTTCTAAAATTTGGACAGACACTAACCACTGTGAGTACAGAAGGGCAGTCAGAGTGTGCCACTGAGCAGGAAAACTTTGTAGAGGGGAGCTTAGAGTGTGAAAAATAATTGGGACTTGGCCACCTTTTTTCAGGCGGAGGAAGGTGCTCAGAGAATAACTGAATGAATGAGTGAACGAACAAATGAAGAAACAAAGTGCAAGCTTTTGGTCATTTCCTTCTAGACAGTCACAAAGTGAAACCGTCACTCTTAATAACATTTACTCCCAAACACACAGGAGTCACTATCCCAAAGGTAGCAGTGCACGAAGACGAGAGGTGTTTCTAATCTCCTGAGCTCTTAGAAAGTCACTGCTGGGACCCGGAAATTATTTAGGCCAAACGTTTACCAAAGACGGTATTGAGATGCCTGTCATGAGTGACTTGCCTAGGATCGGACAACCAGTTAGTAGCGGAATTGGAATTTGGCCTCTGGGAGCTGAATTTCAAAGCTTGTGTTCTTTCTACTCCACTCTGTCACCCATAGAATAAGCTCTCTCTTATTGAACTTGTCAAAACATGATGTCTAAAATAAGTTTGCCTGAGCCTCATTTTTCCCACCAGCTTCTCATCCTAATCAAAATGCTAGACTGGCCTTTCTTTTCTTGTTGATCTGGACCCTGGCCAAGGCGTCAAAGAGACTGTGTATTGGCATCCACGGGGCTAAAAACCATCCTTGTCAAAGACTAACTGCTAATTACAAAATCCAAACCATTGCTTTGTGGGTTTGGGGTATGTCGAGAGTGTGGGTAGGAAATGGGGCTGATTCTGAAGCAGTCCTCTCTACCGCCTCGTTTTAAACCACTAGAGAATGCTGCCTTCTCTTGGATACATAAACCAATTAGAGTGGGAACCTTCCCAGGGAAGTTGCTACCATGTGTTGGGTGTTTGAGCAGTCTGGGGGATCTGGAAAGTGGTGGGTGAGTGCTGGGATGTGCAGATATATCTTCTAGCTAAGGGTGCTCCTGGTTCTTAAGCCTGGATGCTAAATGCCCTCAAGAAATCAACTCCAACCCGCTCCCCCACCCCCTCCCTGGCCATCTGTGGACTGAATTCAGGATATTGGATTAGCTAGCTTTAAGGTGAGGTAAATGGCAAATTCTTTGCTGAGATCTTTGCCTCTAACTGTATTTTCTTATCTCGCTGAAACGTTCTTCATTAGTATAAAAGACCCTAGGTCTGTATGCTTTCTCTTTCCCGAACTTTCTCAACAAGGACTTGTCCTCAGAGCCTTCATTCATAGACCCACTCACTGGACACACATCTATGGAACACCCTGTATGTTCCAGACATGGTGCCAGGCTAGTATGGTAGAATTGCTGCTTAAATGCACCACTAAGATGGGTGTGGTGGCACACACCTGTAGTCCCAGCAGTTGGGAGCCTGAGGTCAGAGGATTGTGAGAAGTTCAAGACCAGCCTGGGCTACAAAATGAGCTCAAGTCCAACCTGAACTGCATAGTGAGACCCTGTCTCAAGAAGACACACACACACACACACACACTCACACTCACACTCACACACACACAAACAACCACAAGGGGATGTGGCTTTCACCTGACTCTGTAGCTCACTGCCTGCAACTTGGACACGGCCTTTGCTTCTCTGACCTCTCTTCTGCTCGCTCTGGTTCAATATCTTCACCTTGAAAGAGAAGCCTTATATAAAATGATCCCCTTTGGATTCTATGTCATTCAGCATCTTGTTAGGAGAAAGAAATCCTATCATACTTAGCACAGGGGAAATTCAATAGGAAGAATTATTAACTAGTAATGGGGAATTAATTACCAAGGAGCAGCTTGAACTCTGGAGAATACAGAAATGGCGGGTACAGAGAATAACTTAGAGCCCACCCAAAGGCAGAGACAAGTCTGCAGAGCCTCACCCCCCAGTGGTGAGAAAAAGCTTATGGGGGAAGGCAGAGCTGTACCCCACGGGATGGCTGAGGAGCTCTCGCAAGTGTTATGGGGCTGCCCAGCCAGGAGCCATCTGCGGCTATCTTAGAGAAATTTGTGGAAAAGCTGCCCTCAGGGATGCCTTTGGCTCATTAGGAAGCTACCAGGACACTTGTGGAATTTGCCGGAAGCTGCCCATGGGGTTTCACTGAAACCTGCTGTGGTGAGTTCACATCTGTCCCCCATAGTAAAACCACGGGAGTATGAAGAAAAGAAAACATGTGAGAATTAGGAAGAGAAGCCCCTGCAGTATCCTTCCAGAATCTTCTACGGATGAACTATGGATCAGGATCAGGTAGAAAGAAATGTTTATAGGACTCATCTCCACCGTCACATGAGGGGGAATTGAATGAGCAGGTAGATTTGGATACGAGAAATGATAAATCAATTGTTGGTACACTGTCACTTTGTAATATATGACTCTTTGATTCAATTTAACACTAAGGTATAAGTGAACTGGCTGTTTTGTACCTAGCCTGGACACGCTCTTAGCTTATTCTGTGTCTCTTTCATCTCTATTCTTCATAATTAAAGAACTGCTTCAGAATGAAACCAACCCTAACTTGGATGACCTCTTACCTCTGAACTTTAAGCATGATTACATATGCTTATATGTGATTATAAAATGTCTCTATCTATACCTAATCATACAACTAGGAATTAATAATAATTAAACGTCATGGTACGGTTTAAATAGGCAGTAGTCATGTGCTATAGGCTGAATAACAATGTTTAGCAGTGGGGCTAGACATGAGATTGGACCATGACTATTTTATAGATGAGTGGGCTATTAGGGGGTAGGGCCTCGCAGGAGGAAGTAGGTCACCTACAGCATGCTGTTGAAAGATACATCTTTTTTCAGGGTCTTACTCCTTTCCTGCTTCTTGACAGGCTTCCTCCACCCTGTTCTTCTCCCATGATGTTTCTGCCTTGGAGCCAGCTAACCATGGACTGAATTCTCTACAACCATAAATTGAAATAAATCTTTCTTCCATTAAGTTGACTTTGAGAGGTATTCTTTCACAGTAATACAAAGCTCACTAATATACATCTATACCAAGGGTAAAGGTGAATCTAAACTTCCAAGGGAATGAATAAAAGATGTCAAGGCCTTCCGTAGACTTCCTGATGCCAGCAAATAACATTAAGATATTTCAGTATCATTAAGATATTTCAGTCCCTTTTGCATTGCTATGACAGATCACCCAGTGCTGGGTAATTTATAAAAAGAAGAGGATTTGGTTCATGGTGCTTGCAACTACAAGGTCTTAACAGCATGGCACCAACAGACTGGTGAGGGTTCTCTGGGTTGTGTTACAGCATGGCAGAGAAACAGAAAAGGAAGAGGCCATGTGCAAATGCGGCATATGTGCAGACAAGGAACTAGAGACAGTTGGGTGTGATACCAGCTTCTCTTAGATGTCCTGGGAGATCCAGAAAGCATTTCTGTGAGAAAAGCATTGAATTTTCTTAAAAACTCAATCACCTCCTACTAGGCTTTCTCTTAAACATTCTACCATTTTAACACCACCTTGTTGATGGACTAAGCTTCCAGTGTAATAATATTTGTGGGACAAACCACACTAAACCCTAGCAAAAAAGAAATAAGACCAAGAATAAAGCTGATCTCAAACCAAATATTGTCAATAGCCCAGCGAACCTGGGGATGTCGCTCGATAGTAGAGCACTTGTCTAGCATACATGAGACCTTGGGTTTGAGCTCCACCACTTTAAAAAAAAAAAAAAACACTAAGTGAGTGCCAGAGGCAATATGATGAAAGTTTGTTGGAACAGAAAAGATTCACAGGCTGCAATGGCCAAGAAAAGATTTTTGATCACAGTGTGGATTGAAAAGTATGTTGATCTTGGTGTGGTGGTGTATGCCTGTAATCCCAGCACTTGGAGGCTGAGGCAGGAGGATCCTTCCTAAGTGTGAGGCCATCCTGAACTACATATCAAGACCTTGTCTCAGAGAAAAAAAAAGAAAATGTTGAGCAGTGGTAGAAATTGTACCTAAATTAAGGAGGAACAGGCCAAGATGCCACTGCAGAATGAGAAACACAGATTAACTGGTCCCTTGGCCCCAAATTTGGTAACCTTAAGTTTGCACTGAGTTGTCAGTTTCCAACAGACGCAGAGGGCACACAAGACAAATGTCTGGCAGATTGGCACACCTGACATCTAAGACTCACTGGATGCCTCAGTGGAAGACACACTGTTACACAGACCTCTATCATTTAGTTAAACCTACATTGTCCTAGTGGGCTGAGCAGTTGCTAGGATAGATATGCTGCTGTAATAGTCAGCTTCTACGTCACACATTGTCTAATTGACATCTTGAAATACCAAGAAAGACAAGCAAATAGGTGTCCTAAATCATTGCAATGGAGCCTGCAAACACAGCTTTGCTGCCCGGGGTTCTTTAGTTTCTTTGCTCTCCCAGGAGTGAAGACCGGGCAGAGGTGCAGTGCACAGGGGCCCTCAGTCTTTGGAGCAGCCGTGTGCTGTGTGAGGGCAACAGGAGAAGGGAAGTGGCTGTTGACTTCTGTCAATATCACTGGTCCTGCTGTTCACTGACATTTGGCCCCTGTGGGCCTGCAGTTCCCTGCTTTCCTCCTTATTGCCCTAAATTCCCCCACTCATCCTCTGAAAGCTGCCGCTCCCTGGGCTCTGTCCTAGGCTTGTCTCACTCTGCACACTTCCGGAGCCTCCCTGGCCATTCCTGTGGCTCAGATTACCGTTCTCTGTACTGACCACATCCAGCTTTATCTCCAGCTCCAGCCCCGATGTCTTCCTGGCTGCCACATGTATTGCAGGTAGCTCTAGTTTAACGGAGCTGAAATTGACAGTTCTTACCCTGTACACTCACTACCGTGCTTTTGTTCCCTCTTAGAAAAGGCACCTTTATTGCTGGGAGTGTAGCTGGAAGGCAGAGCACTTGCCTAGCATGTGTGAGCCCTGGGTTCGATCTCCAGAACAATGACAACAACCCCCCCTAAATATTATTCACTCAGTGATTAAGTTAAAAATTAAGAAGTTATCCTTCTCTTTCCGCTTTTTCACTACCACATTTAAATCAGCCACTAAAGCCACCCATACCTTCTAATCCACCTCCTTGCTCCCATCTCTACTCTAATCCAGGAGCCACAACCTCTGACTCAGATGACTACAACCTTTTAACTGGTTTCTAACCATAGAAGTATTTTATATGTTAAGAAGAGCCTTGCATGGAAAGACATGGAGGAAACTGGGGGATGCATTACTAAGGGAAGAAGCCAGCTGGAAATGGCTACACATGCTATGTGATTCCAACCAGGTGGCATTCTGGAAAAGGCAAAAGTAGATAAACAGTAAAACTATCAGTGGTTGCCAGAGGCTGGGGAGAGATGACTCGGTGGGCGCAGAGGATTTTTAGGGTCTGCATGACACTATCATGAGGAATGCATGCCATTGTAGACAGTTATCCACAGCCACAGAATGCACAAGACCAAGCGTGTAACCTGTGGATGACTGTGGCTGGTCATGTGTCAGTGTAGGGTCATTGCTTGTAAGGCCTGGACCACTTTGTGGAGGTGTTGATAATGGGGGAGGCTGTGCCTGTGTGGGAGCAGCGTGTACATGGGAGAGCGCAAATTTAGCAGTTTGCTGGGAAGCTAAACTTGCTTTTAAAGTCTATCCATTCGTCCGTGCATCCATCCATCCTTTACCCATGTGTCCATTCATCCATTTATCCATCATCCCTCCTAACAGACCTAGTTTTAGGGAGTGCCACTCTGGATTGGTTTTAGTTTCTAACACCAGTTCCTTGTCTTTGAGGCATCCAGCCCAGGAAATCAGTATATTTTCAAACTCCCAAATGCTGTGCAGGCAGCCATGGGTTCAAAACCCTTACTGTAGACATCCTTTCCCCCTTCCTGAAGACGGCGGACCCTGGCACACCTCCTGGGGGGCTCTGCTGGTCGGTGGCTATTTTCCAGGGCACCCTTTTATGGAAGACTCAGCTTTAAGGCGGCATCAGTCTCAGCCCCCTGCCTCATGTGGCCCCAAGTGGTGTCTCCTGTCCCTCTGAGGCGGCCGCAGCTGTGCGCTGTCAGCTCTGGGCTTCATTATTTCTTCTTCAGGGTCCTGGAAATCACTCCATTTTTCAAACTGCCTAATGCATTGCTAATAATCGTTCCTCTCAACATCTCTATGTGCTCTGTAACAGGATGGCTTTCAGGTCGTTTAATCCTCCTTGTTTTCATAATGGAAGGCTATGAGAAGCTTTAGAAGATACGCAGTTACTTCATTTAACCGTGGAAACATTTCTAAAGGTCCATTTTCAGAATTCTCACCTCTTGAATTTTATTATTATTATTTGCTGTACTAGAGATTGAATCCAGGGCCCTCACACTGAGCCACCTCCCAAGCACGTACACACAACCCCTTTAAAAAAATTCTAGAAGGTCTTGCTAAATTGCTAAGTTGGATAAGGTAGGCTGAAACGAATCTTTCTGCCTCAGCCTCTCACAGCACTGGAATTACAGGTATGCACCACCCTGCCTGGCTAGATAGTTATCTTTGGGGGGAAAAAAAAGGAAGTATTTCTCATTCATTGTTAAATTATTGCGCTTATCACGAAAGGGTTGTATTCAGAATTTTGCATTTTCTAAAACGATTTGCTAGGTAGTGCACGACTTACAATTACTTTCCACAGGAAAGGGTAGCAACATTAGAAAATCTGTAATTCTGTGAAATAGACGGCAACTTCACATTCTGTTTGGATTCTAAAGTATTTTCGTGGCCATGCTCCCTCTCACAACACACAAAAACGTAGACTCTTTGCTGTGAGAGGAAGACACGGAACAAGAACACAGAGACAGGACGGTGCGAGCACGAGGCACAACACCAGGCACTGTTGACCAAACCGGGCACTGAACAAGGCAGGGAAGGGATCTGCTTTCGGACACGGCGCGGCTCTGCCAACACCTGCCGTTCCATTTCCAGCCCCCAGGACCGGGAGACAATACATTTCTATTGTTTTAAACCAGACAGTCTGTGACACTTCGCTATCGCACCTCTGGCGATCCCCTACAGATGGGATCCAAGGAAAAGGACTGAAGAAGTGGTGAAAGGCAGCGGGAGGACCAGGACGTGCGGTGCCCCACAACTCTGGTGGTCAAGAGCATGAGAGAGAGGGTGTGGGCGGCAGAAACGTGAGCAAAGGTCCTGGAATGTGCAGGTGAGGGACAGGAACGAACAGAGGAGAGCCAGCTGCCCAGAGGGCAGAGGTGTTCAAAGAACAGACCAAGGTATTCTGGGTAGGTTGGGTGGGGGTAGCCATGCAGAGCCCTGACTGCCATTCCTTCCGCTCGCTCAGCTCCCCTCCTCTGGCATTTGAATTTCTTTCCCTGGCTTCTAGTTGGTGCCTTGTGACATGTCTGGGACTCGAAGTCCCTCACCTGCCCCTCGTCTCCTTCCTTCCCTTTGTTCTTCACACTCGGGGCTGGTCACACTTGCTCTGCCACAGATGCCTGGACTAGGAGTCCACACTCAAGTCACACTCAAGTCACCACAAGTCACACTCAGGTCATCACTTCTGGTTCCTATTTATAACTGTTTAATCAGTGGTCACATCTGTACTTAATGGCATACTAAGCAGCTTTGGGGATGATTAATAGTAAATAAAAACCAAGATGTAGAAAAATATTTTATCTTTAAATTTTTATTTTAGCCAGGCATGGTGGTGCACACCTGTAATCCCAGCACTCAGGAGGCTGAGGCAGGAGGATCACTGGGAGTTCAAGACCAGGCTGGGCTACAAAGTGAGCTCAACGCCAGCCTGAACTGCATAGCGAGACCCCATCTCAAGAAAAAACAAGTAAATAAATAAATAAAAATTAAAACATTTTTATTAGTATATATTTGTAGGACGTATTGATTATGTGCATCATGGGGAGTTGGTGCCCAACCATAACACACTTCATCCACCTCCCTCCACCTCCTATTTCCCGTCCCTTTTGCCAAAGATCTATCAGTTTTCTGTTACCTACCTTTTACTTTGCTCTTTAATTTATTTATATTTTGGATTTCTCATGTAAGAGAAGCCACTGATACGTAAGCTTATCTGTCTGATTTGCTTTGCTTAGTACTGTAGCCTCAAGGTGCATCCATTTCCTACAACTGACTCACGTTTATCCTTCTTTATGGCAGAGTAGTACTCCATTGTGTATAAATACCACATTTTCTTTATCCATCCTAGTACTTTTAAGGTTCTTCCATTTTTTTTTATACACAAAAGTTGTGTATTCATAGATTCTTCCAGTTAGATTAGACTTCTGCCCCAACCCTGAACAAACAAATGTTGCTTGTGGGAGGAAACAGGACAAAGAAGCGGGAAGACCAATTTACTTTTCAATGCATATATTTTGTATTTAAAATTGTTTGTACCACATTCCTATAGTACATGTTAAATTTATTTTAAGAAATTAAATATGAGTCCCAGCAGGAGTGTCATTAACAGCTTGACATGGAGGCTATGAACTCAATCGGTGGTGGGAGACAGAGGTAGAGGTAGAATTAGATGCTACAAAAAGGTCAAGGAGGATAAAAGGAGGCCCCTTCCCCTTGAAGTGGTCAGATACTATCTGCTGATAGGGGCTGGGGGTATAGCTCAGTGGCGTAAGTGCTTGCCTGGCAAGCGCAAGGTCCTGAGTTCGATCCCTGGTACCGGAAAAAAAAAAAAAAACTATCTGCTGAGCGCCAGCAGCAGATTTCCGCCACAGCAGTTCGTGTGAAAGAAAAGGTTTACTCTCTTATATACTTAAATCAAGCGTTCAACAAATATCTCTTGTGTAAAACGCTGGGAATGCAATGAAGAACAAAGGCGAAACCGTTTCTGCTCACAGAGAGATTACAGATTTTCTCTCCCTTTCGTTTGTTTTGTTTTTGGGGATTCAGCTCTTTGGAATGCAGGCTGCAATAAATGCCGTAAGGAAAAACCAGATATGGTTTGTGTTCTGACATTGTTTATCTATCAGTCATTGGGAATGGTAGCTAGAATGATTACCTCCAAAGATGTCCACGTCTTAATCCCCAGAACCTGTGAAAAAGTGGCCTTCCATGACAAAAGGGCTTTTATAGATGTGGTGAAATCAAATACCCAGAGAGGGAGAGATTACTTTGTTTAATCTGGAGGGGCCCAATCTAATCCATGCGTTCTTAAAAGACAGAGAACTTCGGCTAGCTGAGCGGTGAATATAGAAAAATGGTCAGAGAAGTGCAGTGATGCTGCGGTTGAAGAAGGAAGGGGCGGCTGTGAGCTAAGGATTGTGGGCAGCCTCTAGAACCCAGGAAAGAAATTTATACTTGACCATATCTTGATTTCAACCCAGTGGAACCTTCGTTGCACTTCTAATTTACAGAGCAGTGCTATTTTAAGCCATTCACCTTATGGTAATTTGTGATAACCGTGATCAAAAATGAATTCTATGGTTAACCTATAAATCTGAATAAACTGAAATTCTGTCCTCAAGAGTTTATATATTAACAGAATTTATCAGGGCAGAGAGATCTGCAAACAGTATAACCAAAGTGATAAGACTGGGAAGTACACATGGAGTATGTATGTAAAATTTATTTGGTGACGTCCCGCTAATATTTCCCCTTTTAAAAAATGCTTCCACTGTTAATTCTCCATTTCCCCATCGGCTTTGCAGCAAAATTCCTTGAAGGAATTGCCCATTCTTCCCAGCCTTCAATTCTTCCCTTGCCATTTGCTCCTAATGGCAGACTCAGGTGGGCTTTTGTACCCACTACCCTGACTGCACTACTTGCCTGTGGTCCAGGTAGCTAGCGGTCTCCCAGATGCTAAATCCATCCCCCAACTTGTTATTATTGGAGCACCCTAGAGTTCAGTCCTTGGTCCCTTTGCTTTATATTTCCTCTTTTGGTGACCTCATGCAGTCTCATACCATCTATATGCCAATGACTTCCAAATTTATCTTTTCATCTCAGACCTCACTCCAGATTAATATATCCGACCCCTCACTCAGGTATGTAATAGGCAGCTCACATTGAACATGTCTGATACTGACCTCCTGCTCTTCCCAGCTCCCTCCCCACAACCTGCTCCATCTGAGCTGGTGAGAATTCTATCTGCTCAAGTGCTCAAATTCATAACTGAGTCTCAGTCACACCTTTCACAGCAAGCCATCAGGAATCCCTACGGCTCAGTCTTTAATATACAACCAGAATCTCATTGCTTTCTTCTCTGCTGCAACCCTCGTCGTGTGGTCCCCATGCCTCTCACTTGGGGTACTGAAAAACCCTGATATGGTTCTCCTTGTGCTGAGCCTATAGGGTATGCTACTAGGTGTGGAGAAGGACATTCTTTAGTTCATCTTTCAGTGTATTGCCTTAGGTATAACCTAGCCTAGGTTGTTGTGCTCTGGAGGAAGTCTAACAAAAGTTTTGTAAGCCCTGGCACCGGACACTAAGCGTTTTGCTGTGTTATGTAAAAAGAAATGGTGACATGATGGCTACCTAGTCAAGTCTCAGGCCTATGGTAATTGAGTTGTATTGCTCTTGCTAAAACGGCTGATATTCGCCCATTAGCACAGGTGCCTCTTTTGTTTTATCTCAATAAAAGGTTATGGAAAAGGTGATCTGGGGCTGCAGACAAGAGAACTGTAAGCCCCCCGATCCCCGAACATTGTCTCCCTTGTATTTCCTTTTCTTCTTACTTTTTTATTCATCTGCGGGTACCTCGTTTTTGGGACCTGTTCACCCTGGACAGAAACAGATATTAGACCAACAACTAGGCACCACAGATATAGGCCATCACAGCTCTCTCAGGTCGTTCCTTCTCTTTCTTGCCCTGTCTCGTTCTGTTCTAGCTATACTGGCACCTGCTGGTCTCTGATACCCTGTACATAACCTATTTATGTAGTGTGTCAGAAGAAGATCTGTTCATCAGTGCTATGGAAAAAAATAAGGGGAATCAGAAGTATGGCAGGAGTGGGAGAAGACTGATTAGGGTGAAGTAAGACTCAACACAAAGTTTCCATCTAAAGGAGATGAGGAATTATTGATGTGGACACAGTAGGACAAGCAGAGTTCTTTCTTATAGAGCCAACGAATCTCAAGGATTCTGCACAGTGCCTGGCATTGAAAAGGTAGTCAGCAAATATTTAATGAGTACACAAATACATTTCCTCCCTCTCTAGCTCTCAGCTTGCTAAATTTTCTGTTTTCAAGAATGCTATTTGCTACTTGTTTTTGAGATATTTATCTAGAATCTCAGTTGTGAGCAGTATTGAGTAGATTGTTGCTTTAAGTGACAAAAGATTGTAGGAGATGCACTGAGTTTAAAACACCAGGGACATTGACATTTCAAAAAAATCTAGGCCATAAATCTAAAAAAGATTCTACCTTAAAGGTTTGTATCAACCCTGGAATCTAAGCCAGGCCTGTTCTGACATGAATCACAAATGAAACCAGAAAGACATAGTTTTGAAAGTTCACAGAACAATCACTCATGACTTTATGAATGTACCACTTTGGTGAGCATTACCACTCCTAAGCTGGAAACTAGAAGGTCAATGAATTCTTTGTTTAAATGGCAAGAAGCTAAATCTCTACACACAAATTGTTTTCATAGAGAAAACTCAGTCCCTTGTATGCTGTAATAAATCAACATCAACTTCTTAGGAGCTTAGTCGGGGAAGTTATATAAAGCTACATTTAAGAACATGGGCCTAACAATCACACAAAAATGCTAAAACACAGGAAGTGACCACACTGGGAACTTCTATATTGAATTTTTTGGTTTGTTATAATATCTGGTTATATCTTATTCATGTAATGTTTTCAATGCTTTGAGAAAAAGAGTACAAACAAAATGCATGGACTGAAACAAGACTATCAAACCTATTCTTATTTCTAACATCAAGAATACATTAGGATCAGTATAATTCAGGTTTGGAGTTCCTCTTTGAGTGATTCCCTTCGCCCATAGGAAGGGAGAGGGCTCTAATCTCAGACCAACTGAAGATCAACCATCCTAAAGTTATCCTTGCTACACACCCCAAGGAACACATGACCTGGTGGTAGCAGAAAGATACATTCTAACTACTTCCAATACTGTGCTGGAGCTGACTCACAGAGGAATGGTAAAGTTTCAAGAATTTTTGGCTGATGTTGCATTGGTACCTTGCACTCCATGGCGGACCATGGAAATGGGCAAGTACCATGAATCGTCAGACACACCCCTCTGCCACCAACTGAAAAAGCCACCTGTTAAGCAATGAACCAGTATACCATTGGCTATCAAGAGGGCCTTTTCCATTCCCATTTCTCAACTGGGACTTTCTGAGTATCTTAATTTTTTATAGTAAATCATTTATAAGTAATTTTATTTATATTTTGGCTTTATAGTTTTTTTCCTATATGGATAAACTGTTCACAAGTGGGAATGCCTTACTAGGTTATGGTTTTACAACTATTTACACAGCTTCGTTCATAACCACATGGCTTGATTGCTAATTGCTCTCTGTCCTTCTCTCATGGACTTCATACACTCTAATACTAGTATAATTTAGCCATGAAGGCTTTAGCCTCATTGTATATAAAACCGGGATAATAATAGGGCAAATTGCTCATTTAATTGCTTAGTGTATTAAAAAATGTAACACGTAAAGAACTAAGCATAGTGCTTGTCACATAGTAATGTTTCAATACATTTTAGGTATAATATAGAAATACAGGAGTGCGGGGGATACACACTCACAGAAGGGTGAAGTGTGGTGCTTTGGTGAACAGATAATTTGATCAGTCTCTGTATAGCTTTGGAACACAAGTGAACTGTTTGCTGTTTGGGGGTTTAGATATTGGGGATCCTTGTATGAGCTGGTTCACTTGCTGTAGAAAGATCTGTGTTGAGAAGTTATCTTCATACTCTCAGAGTAACACTGGGTATTTCTTAGATTGCGCACCACAAGTTGATATTCTTGGGTTGTAAGACTGGAAAATACTGACTTTTTCACGGTTCTCTTTCATTAATCTTCCAAAGGCACTGTTTTCTCGTTGCCCGTCTTCCCTTTCATTACGGACTGTGGCTCTGGGGAAACTAGAAGCAATCCAGGTGGGACCTTTCTCTTCTCCTTTCACTGAGTGCACCGGCTTACAGGGGGCCGTACCTGTAGGTTTTGCTTTCATCCTGCGGCTGCAGATGCTGTGCCGCCCCTTCTCGCCTTCTCAAGGACTTAGCTCATACGGATATCTCCCTTCCCTGTGGCCGGTTCCCCCTCCCAACAGGATCACTTCCTTTCCAGCTAATAAAAAGGTTGCAATAGCTCCCACCTTCGTTAAAGGAAAAACTTTCCACTCACGTTCTGCCCCTCTTCAGCTGCTATCTCACGCCTATGCGCCTTTCATTCCCACATTGGCCAAAGTTTCTACCCTATCAACTGCCAGTCTTTCTCAAAGCTACTTTGGTCAATCTCTGTCCCTTATACCGGTGGAAATGGTTTTTTCAAGGCTACTGATCACACCCATGATTCCAAACCCAGTAGTCTTTTATGTGCCTTGGTACTTTTCCATCTTTTAGGAGTGTCTGGTAGCCTTGCTTTTTGAAAAACCATATTCTTTGGCTGCTGTGTGTCACCACATTCTCTGATTCACTTCTTATTCTCTAACCATTCCTCCTCACTTGTTCTTTTGCGTATGTTGCTCTCTGTTAGATTTCTAAATGTCATGAGACCTGTTCTGGCCCTTGGTTCCTTTCTTCCATAATATATCTCATCGGTTTCCATGGTTTTAAACTCCATTTTTTCCCCATGATTCCTCTATCTGTGGCTCCAGTCCCAGCTCATTAATAAATTTTGTTTGTGTAATCTAGACTTCCTATTTAAATCTTCACTTAGGTGCTCACTGGGGCAGCCCACGCCAATATGACCAGAAAGAACTCTTGACTCTCCCTTCAAACATCGCTCCCATGGTCCTCTCCGTCCAGTAAATGGCACCATCTACTTCACTGTTTAAGGTCCTGCTCACCATACCCAGGCTAATGAGCAAGTTGGCTCTGTGCCAAAACTGTTCTGGTCCTGTTCAGGTCCTCTTGTTTTCCCCCTTGGACATTTATGATCAATTCTTTCTCCAGCAGCAGACAGATCTTTTTGATGTCAGATAATACCATCCCTTGACGGTCAATGCCTTGCTATGAGACAGCAATCCTGAATCCTAACTTTGGTTTTCCAGGCCCTTATGTTCTTGTCTCAGCCTGCTGTCCAACACCATCCTGTTCGTGTTCTTCTCCTATACGCTCCAGATATACTTGTCTTCTGTATGTTCCTGCAACAAGCCAAGCAGCTGGGCCTTCTCTCGGGGTCTTTGCCTCTGCAGTGTTCCGCCTCCACTGCTACGCTTGGCACGTGCATTTCTGCCACTCAGCTCTTATTCGCAGTCGCTTCCCCCGGAAGACCTTCTTGGTCCATCCCATCTACAACAGTCCTCTCCTCCCTCACCCTCTAGCACTATACTCCTTTTGTCTTCCTCATTCGCCATGACTTGACTTCACCTGGGTCACTTACTTCTTGACTCTGTGTCCTCCCTCCCAGGATTCTTGCTGGAATTAAGCTCCGGGAGAGCAAGCTCTTTGTCCATCCTGGTTTCTATTGTTTCCCTAGCACTGTCTCATACATCATTAGTGACTAACAAATAATCGCTGTAGGAAGGAATGAATATTCTAGACACCCAACAAAGACATTTCTCATAATTGAAGAGATTGTCTGTTACAATGCTCACAGTCCTATATGTTAAGCCACACCCGTATGAGAAATTTATTTCTGAAAGTTGTGTCAGGTAACCCTTACTATTGCTGAGGACTTCTGTGCCTTTTGCTTCTGATATTAAAGCTGTCATTGAATCTTTCCATTTTGTTTATTAGGAAGCTGAAGGCTTATTTCAAACTCAAGGACAGCAATCAGCCTCTACAACAGTGAACAGGCGCTCTTGCTTGCTTAGGTTTATCTCCTAGCGTTATCAGAACTATGGTAATGAAATTTTTTACAAGTGGCTTCAATTTCTTTTTGGAAAGAAGTGTGATCTAGAAGAAAAGGAGAGATGAGGAAAGGTTGATTAATGAGCATTGTTGTAGTTAGACAGGAGAAAGAAGTTCTAATGTTCTATTGCCCAGTAGAGTGACTACAGATAATGATCATGCACTGTACATTTTATGAAAATTTTCATAAGCCTCACTGTCATGAAATGATAAATGTTCCAGGACATACATCAGTTTACCCTGATTTGAACATCACACAATGTATTCCTGTATAGACACATCACACACTATTCCATAACTATGTACAATTTATGCATCAGTTAAACTTTTTTCTTAAAGTGTGATTTAGTCAAAAGACCCCTTAAAGTGTAAACCTTATGGTGGGGAGGGGAAATATGCCTGTCAGGGATGTTGATTTGAAGCAATATAGCATTGAATGGGAGATTTCCAGCTGGAAGAGTTATGTCAACATCAATGTTGTCGGGTGATTTGCTGTGATTCATATTCAGGAACCCCTCAAGGGATTCCTTGGTAGGCTTGACTTGCCTACCAAGGGCCCAGCCCCTTGGGTGTCAGGGATTTTAAGCTGGTGTGCATTTGTTGACTTGACAAATGTCATGAGCCAAAAAGTTGATGGATCTTGAGGGTTTATTATACTCTCAGCACTCGATGTTTCAGGGGTGGGAGAAACGCACCTTTTAGTTTAGTCTTAAAATGCTGGTGCCTTGATCTAAAGTAAATGCATGGATTACACCCTTTGGAGGTTCAAAGGGATTGTTCTTAATTGTTGTTTAGGCCTAAGGGTGGGTTTGAAGTTTATGGATCATAATACATACCTATTCCTCTCCAGCATGACAAAATTAAAATGTAACTCCTTTGAAGTCCAGAGTGTGTTGGCATTTTAATTTACTGGTTCTTTTATATATTTTGCTTGTGGCAATAGCATTCATAAAACAGCAATAGGAGAAGCACAAATTAATCCATTATTATCAAGTATTTGTTGATATTTGTATGAAACAGACATAGATGATATAAAGAATATGTATACAATCAATCCATGAGTGCAAAATTGTGGACAAATCTCTCTGAATAAAATATATGTTTAAAATATTCCTGATAGCTTAAATGCAATGTGGAATAACATTGTTGGATATAAGAATTGTATCTTAATTAGAAAATTTCTCCCTGATAAGCATTACAATTAAGTATTACTTGGCAACTGGATATAAAATTGTGTTTTAATTTTCAATGAAAATTTACATATTAGTTTAGATAGTTTTGTTTGTTTATTTGTCTTTTTTGAGACTGGGTCTCACTATGTAGTTCAGGCTGGCCTTGAGCTCACTTTGTAACCTAGGCTGGTCTCGAACTTGCAAGGATCCTCCTGTCTCAGCCTTCCAAGTGCTGGGATTGCAGGTATTTGCCCCTATGCCCTGGCTAGTTCAGAGAGTTTTGAAAAAGTACAGAAAAAAAATTCATAAACTGTTCTCTTCCAGGAAGCAGGTCTGAGTCTTTTGGTAATCCAGTTAAACAAACAAACAAAAATTAGCGTATGAATCATATTGTATCATGACAGTAACTAATTTTTAAGATTAACCTTTTAAAACACATTGTATCTGGACTTACAGGCCTCATTGCTTTTAGGAAAATCAGGATTTGCATATATCTGTGAGGAATGTTGATTTGAAGCAATATGGGGTTGACTGGGAGATTTCCAGCTGGAAGAGTTATGTTAACATCATTGTTGTCAGGTGAAGAACCCAAAGTAGTATATTAAAATATAAAATAGGTATACTCTCCTATGACATCAAATACATAACAAATACGCTTACAGATAATTTTATTAGAATGTGTCTCTATCCAGTATTTTGCGTATGACCTTTCTTTCAGTATGAGTTAAACCAATATAGTCAACAGTAGTTTCAGTTGAAGTGACTATAAGGTTGTGGTTGAACACCTGTCGCGAAGCTTTAAAATCTTCTGAGTGCATTTGAATGTGAGATTTAGCTTCACTTACTCTGTCTGTGGTGTTTTCGTTTTTTTGTTTTTTTGGTGGGATGAGGGGTAGAGAGCAGCATGGAGTAACTGGAAGCACTGACCCAGCCACATAATTACTCGCAATTAAATCACTCAGTCAAGAGTATTTACTGAATATCTTGCCAAGACTTTGAAAAATGCCTTGGAGAGCTGGAAGGGAAAGCGTCTGCAGGACAAATAAAGCTAGCATTTAAAATCTATGGAGACAGCCTTTATTTGCAAGACTTTCAACTCAAAATCAAGGCGTTTTTCTACTCAACTCACTCCACAGTGCTGAAGTTTTGACAGTCATTTGGCCCCTTGTTTACACATACCCTGCTATCCTGGCTAAGATAAGAGAACTCCAAGGTCTAGGGAAGTTTCCTACGGAATCAGATGGTTACTGATCCCTGAACCAAATTCCTGGTGTTTATCTAGGCTCCAGGTTTTCAAAGGTAACCAAGAGCTTCTGCCTTGAACTGTGGGGTCACAGGGCCCAGTCTTCTCATTAAAAGGAAGGTAGTGGTGTTTCTGGAGCTTTGTGTAATCGAGACTTGATAACAAAGGTTAATTTTTACCAAGTAAAACCGGTTGGGTTTTCTTGGCATTAAACTTGAAGCCAAAGAAATAATGGCGGTATCGCAACTGCTTTCAGGTATGACGTCAGCGTACTGGGGAAGTCTGATTTTGTTCATGATCACGACCCTCTTTGTTTTTTTTGCTCCCTCTCTGTGTTGAAACTGACGGCACAATGCATGTGTCCTAGACTAATGACAGTCTGTAATTGTCAAGGAAGATGGGGAGACAGGCAGAATGCAGACTTGTTTGAGATATTTTTTTTTCTTTTTGAGTCAGTATTTTGATATGCAGTTCAGGCTTGAATTTGCGGTGATCCTCCTGCCTCAGCCTCCCAAGTGCTGAGATAACTGGCAAATTTAAGATTTCTAAACACAAAACAGCCCTCCACAGGAGAGATTAAAGAAGTTGTTTCCGTAAGGGGGAATTGACATCCTAGAGGTTTTAGTACTGAGCAACCCTCACACAACGGTGTATGGTTGTATTCACAGAAGTTTTCTCCTCTTCCCACTGTCTTTCTTCCTACTCTAGTTTTCCAGGATGCAGTCATTGGACAGCTTACTAGAAATGCAGATGGTTTTAAAACTAGTGCCAAACATGACCTATTTATTTTTTTAAAACGCTCTTACGTAATGTTTTAGTTTTGAACATGGCGAGAGAAGAGGGCATGGGAACTGCCTCGGATCTCTCGTTCCTGGGGCTGCCATAGGAGCTCTGGGTTGGGGTGCCCTTCCTCGTGACTCCGGGGCTGCACGTGGCTCTCACAGCTATTTGCTTTGGCCTCTGAATGAGGAGAGCATGAAGGTTGTCCTGGCTTCCTCCACGGAACTGTTGACTGGCTGTATTGGTTGGGTTCTCCAGGAAGTCATTGGACATGGAATTCATAAACCAAGCTTACTTGGAAGGAGTTCTTCCTGTTTGGAAAGGAATCATTTTCTGCATAAATTTTAGCTTTGGCATCTTCCTTCTTTATTCTGCTTTTGAGAAGGCATCTTGTTATTAGTACCATCTGAGTTATCAGCACGCATTTCCCAACTGTGTTTTTCTCTCTATTCTGTTCAGTTCCCCGGTATCCCCTGCCGGTCTGGTGTTACCTCTCACCTGTATCCACCCAAGGGCCCGAACCTGGGAGATCCTCTTTCTGCCAGGGCATCTCGGATCTTTTCCCTTTCGGAATACCACCCGCATCTGCACTCCTACTCTACAGGTTAGGAGGTTGTTGTCCCAGTGGGCTATCTAAGCTGGCTTTGTTCCCTTACACAGTACACGCATTTGCAGCAGCAGGGGCCAAAGGGATAATAAAGAGATTGACTTCTCCCTCTCTTACTACTTGACAGTTTAAAAAACCACACGTCTGTATAAAGTAACTTTAAAAACTACCTTCCCTTTCCTGGTTGTATATATTGTAGAAAATAAGAAACGAAACAAAAAAAAAGTATTTCATATACATTTAGTAGGGTAACAGAAGTCCCTTTAGGTGTGGCAAGTGCCTCTTTCTCTAAAGGGAAGGTAAAAATAAAAAGCAGTGATAAGAATGAACAAAACCAAATCAAACCTGTCTGGCTAAACTCTAAAAATAGTGCATTTGCTTCATAGAAGGGGCTTCCAGGTCAATATAGAAAACTTTACTGCATATTCAGACCAGTGCTATTTACTCAGCTGCTCTTAAATGGGAATAAGCAGACACCAACTATCAAGTTTCTAGTCTGGAAAATCCACAAGGGCCACTGGACATGGACACCATGGGGACATCATGCAGACAGGTTGTAAAAATAACTTGCCCAACATTTTTGGAACCTGATGCGAGCTATACTTGTGGCTCTGTCTGTTTCTTTCTCTAGCAACAACTGAAAGGAAGCCGGTCACCAGGGCTATGATAACTTGGATGCTCCAGGAGACACCAGGACAGTATAAAGCTACAATTAACTCAACAGCCAATTACACAGGGCAGACAGTGCTACTGAAGACAGTTAACATTTAAGACTCAGTTGGGGGACTAGATGGTGTGTGTGTATCTCAAGTCCTGAATGAGGGAACTGATTGAGGGACACGTATTTGAGCAGCAACACAGCCCTAGGTCATTTCACCTGTGTTCACGGTAGAGTGGGGCCCTCACAGTGTCACATGAATGCATAGAACAAACAACCAAGATTCACATTAGTAACCAGAAAGAATGTGTTGACCCACTCGGAAGTACCTGTTGAACACCTATAACATGCTAGCAGTCTAGGAAATTCAAAGACAGCATGCATCAGCTATTTCGATTTTAATGATTTTAAAGTCAAATAGTAAGTGGAGACCATATGTGTTAGGATCAAAGGAGAGGTATAAACCAAATTGCTCTAACAGAAATATTCAGCAGACTGGTGGGGAAGAGAAGGAAGAGATCACTTTCAGTTGGGTGATCAGGGAAGGTTTTTAGAGGGAGGCACTTGGAAAGGATGTATATTTTATTTTTAAAAAATGTAGCTCATACATAAGCATGCACATTGACTTTTCACAAGATGAATGTACTCATTATGTAACTAACCCCTAGCAAGAACAGCACGTTACTCCAGAACACGGTGTGCCCCTTCCAACAACCACTTGTGGGACAGTGGTATTTTCTGGTATGAGTTTAGACAGAGAGAAAATTATTAGAGGAGGGATGAGTATGCATAATCATGAGCCAGAACCCAGGTCTGAAGAAGGGCTGATGAGTAATTTGCTGGGAACAATTGGAGAACAGGGTTGGATCCATGTTGTAGATCTTTAAATACCAAGCGAAGGATTTTCTTTTCCCATGAGCTCCGCTGAACAAAGGAGAACTTTGTGAAGCTTTTTGATCACAGTTAGGGATGGTGATGGGGGAAGTGAGAGACTGGAGGTTCTGCAAGAGCTGTGAAGATGGACAGTACTGGGCATCTGAAGATATAATAGAGGCAATGAGCTGGATGTGGTAGTGTAGTTTTAGCATTTTGGGAGGCTGAAGTAGGAGGATCACCAAGAGCTCCAGGCTGGCCTGGGTTATATAGTTTAAGGCCAGTCTGAATCTCATAGTAAGATCCTGTTTCAAAAAAAAAGTGCACAAAAAATGACTGGGCATGGACCTTGAGGAAAAGGGAGATTCAAAGGAAATATCCTTCCACAGATCTAATCAAGAGAAAATTTACTGGTTTTCCCAGTACTCACCACTGACTTTTTGTTAAGGATGAACAGTCTTTGAACACTGTCTCTTCAAGAGTTCTGAAATCTCTTTTGCCATATCGTAATAAAACCCCAAGGTAGCGTAAGGAAACTCTAAAGAAAGGAACTGCCCTTTCAGGACAAAAAGAGTCCTTTGTTAGCCACGTGGACTGTTCGTCCTTTCAAATGGGTGCTTGCTAGAGTAAACATTTCCCTGCGAAAAACTGACTCCAAGGAAGATTTTTTGAAGGTGTTACATTATCAGCAAATTATTGGGCGTTGCTCGCCGGACTGTCTCTTATCTTTCCCTATGAAATGATTTGCACTGACCTAGATTTATACTAAATCAATTGTATACTTTTACCTGTAATGTGTTCTATAAGAACAATGTATGGTTGTCCTCAAATCAGTTGCTCAGATTACCAGATATAAGCATGCAAAATTGGACAAAATATAAACAACTTTAAGCATTAACTGTTCCTTCTCATAAACCATCAGACATGAGCAGTAGTTATCCCAGTTACCCTCCTATCTCTCTCTCTCTATATATATATCTTGCCTTTCTTCTTTTCCTTCTTTCCCTCATCCCAGTTGTTCCTTCCTTTGAGCAATTTCTTTCCCTTTCATATTATCTACTATACATTTGGGGTTTTATTTACTCTTTCAGATTCTTACACTAGCGAGACAGTATGATGTTTATTTACACATGTGGGTCTGATTTATTTCACTTAACCTGAGCAACTGTGAATTCCCACCATCTTGTTTAGTGAAACTGTGTTGTGTCTAATTTTTTTAAATAATTATGTTTTTAGTCTCCTTAATGGTGGATCAGTCTTGCATTCTTACATCTGGTAATCTGAGCAACTTAGTTATTGATAACAATATGTAACATAACAACCGCTGATTTCTATCATTTTGTTTTGAATCCTTGTATCACTTTTAATGTTCTTGTTTGTTTCGCTTATGTCTGTGATGTTGTTCTGTTTTTTACTACTCTCTTTAAGATAAAAATAAAAAAATACAGCATATGTGCATGTGTAGGTACAGGTTCATCTGTGCATATATAGTATTCATCGTATGGTTTTACCTATAAAGTGTCAAAGTGTTTCTATAAGAACAGATGTATATATATATATATATATGTGTGTGTGTGTGTATATATGTATATGTATATGTATAAAATGTTTAAGTATATACATTTATTTATTTGTTTTGGCTATGTGGGCAGCTTTTACTTATCGATGCCCCATCCCACCCCTTTCCCGCCAAAGCGGCAGATTCTGCATTCAACAAATACTTTGATACCCAACACGCGCTTTGACTTCACTATATCATCTGGGAAAGTGTTGTTCATTGTATGTCCTCCTGTACAATCAGGACCTTCTCAGAGTCTGTTTCTGGATGTTTTGACGCGTGTGACTGTGCTTTGTGTCCTGATACGTGAGGGGAAAAGGAGGCTGCTTTCCTGTGCTGGTCTGTCCGCCAGGTAACCCAGGGTCGTTTCTGGGATCCACGGAAGGAAGAGAACTTTACTCAGGAGAGAACACGTGGGTGGGAAGAGCGGGAGGGTCCGGGAAGAGGAGAGCTCACCGAAGCTGGACCTCGGTGCCAGTGTAGACTCCAAGCTCCAGCACCCGGAGAGAAGTTCGGGGGCCGGGAAGCCAGCCGCGTACCTACTCGACCGTCCCAGCCGAACATGCCAACTTCTCCAGCCGGGAGGAAGAGGGTTATGCAGTTTAAAGGGGAAGTCCCGCCCCCTTCCCAGATTTCGATTGGCCAGAGTTGGCCCCTCCTTCGGCCAGGCGGCGCGCCGATTGGCTGCGGAAGGGACCCCCTCAGGCGGGGAGCGTGGGCCGCGGGCCCCAGGTGGCAGGTGGGGCAGGCGTTGTGGGCGCCGCCCCCGCGGTCTACTCCCCTGGCGCCGCGTCCGCACTCGCAGCCCGCAGACTCGGAGGTTTGCGCGCGGGCCGGTGCGCCTTCTTCCCTCCGGGAGCCGGGCTGCTGAGTGCCAGCCATGAAGAGCCTGAAGTCCCGCCTGAGGAGGCAGGACGCGCCCGGCCCTGCGTCGTCCACCGCCGCGGCCGCCAGCGCGGTGAGTCCCGCGGCCCGCGCGCCCGCGCTGCTCGGTGCTCCGTGCTCGGTTTCCGCGGCGCGACGTCCCGCCAGCCCGGGGACCCCTGGCACCCCCGCCCTCACCTCGACTCCCCCAGCGTTTGTGGCCGGAGCCCGGGAATCTGGGGCTCGGGGTCCCCCGCGCTCCCCGGGGCCCCGCCCGGCCCGGCCCGCGCGGACTGTGGACAGAGCCGGAGCCCTGCCGGGCTGCGTGGACGGCGTGTCGTCCGCTGTCACCGCCCCGGGGCTCAGCGAGGCCGAGGGGCCCGGCGGGCTTGGTTGGGAGGACAGAGCCCCGCGCGGCGCCGACCCGGAGGTCGTGGGGTGGGTGGGGGTGACCTGGTGGCCGCGTGCGCGGCACCTGCGGGAGAGTCGCTTGCGGGATGCCCCCTCCCGCTGGGCGCAGCCGCCTCGCTGTGCGGGCTCGGGAGCGGCCGGGGCTGGCGGGAGAACAGAAGCCTTGGGAAACAGCCTGGCTGCAGATGTTGGGGTTTAGATAATTTGGCAGGTTAGAAGAAAGGCGGTAGCATCCAAATTCAGTGTTATTAAAAGTAAATCCCGTTTAGAAAGTCTAGAAGAGTCCCACAGAGAGGAGACGAAATGCTCAAACGGCCCCCGTTGCCTGGTGGTGGTAATTAAGAGAGATCTCTATAATTTTACGGAGATTTTAGAAAAAAAGGATGATGTGCTTCTTTCAATGAGACTAGCAATTAGTCTACATCTGCGCTTTTAAAAAATAATTTTGTTGGCACACTTTTGCTATATGTCACGAACACATTCATTACAGGGAATTTGTGCCTGTACAGAATATATCTTGATGGGTCTTTTTTTTTTTTCCCCCCATTTCTCATCGCTCCCTTCACCCCTTCCTCTCCTTACATCTGCTTTTGAGTTAATTTAGATTTTGGCCTTTCTTCCCCACCCGACTATTTCTGAGATTATTTTACTTGGACATGGAAGAGATAATGAAGGACCTTTTAAATTCCCGTTTTGTTGGAGGCTGAGGCAGGGGGATCTCTGCGAGGCCAACCTGGACTACAGGGCAAGACTCAATCAAAAAAAAAAAAAATCCCAATTCAAAAAAGAGAAAAGAATGTATTCATATGGTATTAAACGTGGTGTTTAAGAAAGCACGAAGGTGTTTTATAAGCTGATAGAGGAGATTCCTTATTTACTTTTTAAAAAGAATAATTGACAGAAATATGTAGTAGTGATGGGGGAGGTGGCCATAGTTGAAGATTTAAATTCTTTGTGATGCAGGTTTTGTTTTGAGCTTTATAGAGAGCACACTTTCTAGATTTATTAGCTATATTTTCTCAGATTGTGTGGTTTACACTAAGGATCAAGGTACATCACACCTGCGGATTTATGTACCTTAATTTTGTAGCGCTTTCTAGAAATGCAGAGAGAATGTTTAGTTGTTTTTGGTATAATCAGAATGTGGACTCGCATTCTATAGGTTTGGGGCATGAGGTCCACCTCTCTCTAAGCACTCACCAAGTTAACACTTTCCGTTAGTTTCCTGAAAATAATTGCATCAGAATGAAATGCATGGCATCAAAATAGAATCTATTTGCTTGGAAAAGGCACATACTGGTTTGTAAGTACTACTTTAGAGTATGTTTTGTAAGATTTTTAGATGAAAGTAAATGACTGATACTAATGAAACTGAACTAAGTATTGATAGAATGAAATGATGTACAGGAGAATTAGACTCCTTCTGCTTTTCGGTTTGCATACACCACAGTCCTTGATTTGGCTACATGAGTGTATATTCAGCATTGGGTCTGTCTCTTTTGTTGTGGTTCTGGGGATTGAACCCAGGAGTTTTGCACTGAGCTAACTCTCCAGACCATGTTCTAATTTTTTCTTTTTTAAATTAAATTATTTAATTTTTGTTATTGTTTTTGTTTTTTGAGACAGGGTCTTGCGTGTAGTACAGACTGGCTTGAACTCACTGTGTAGCCCAGGCTGGTTTCAAACGTACAGCGATCCTCCTGTTCAGCCTTCCCAGTGCTGGAATTGCAGGCGTGTACCACCATGCCCCGTCTCTCTTTTGTTTGTTTGTTTTGGAGACACGGTTTCTAAATTAGTAAATTGCGCAGGCTGGCCTGGAACTTGTATCCTCCTGCCTCAGCCTCCCAGAATGCTGAGATTAGAGTTGTGTGCAAACATGCCTTATGAACTTTCTTTTTCTTTTGCCAATAAATGTTTTGAAGTGTGTGACCCATGGTTTAATATCTTCAGGCTCCCTCTGTGTCCTCCTTGGGAGCCAGTGTTATTAGCCATCTGCATGTACCTCCAAAGAGAGCTTAGCATACATACAACCGAAGATGAATATAAAAATTTGCCAGTTATAGAAATGGAGACACTATTTGCTGTTTCATGTACTGTTTTTATTTATTTATTTATTTATTCATGTATTGTTTTTAAAAAGCTGTACATTAGGCCCTTTAGAACTTCCCCATTCAAATCTTTGGAATAATATACAGTGCTGCAGTAGTAAACTTACAGATACTTGAGGCGTGTGTATGCATGAATGTATCTGATCAGTCCCCAAAAATGGAATTCCTGGGTTAAAGGATAACATGCATTTGTAATTTGGAAGGATCTTGTCAGATATCCTTAATGCAATAGGCAAATGTATGAGTAAAAAATTTTGGGTTTTTATTAAAAGTCTTAAAATTTTTTGAACTTTGCTAGCTTGATAGGTGAAATATGGTATCTCATAATACTGTAATTTGCATTTCCCTTATTATAAGTGAAGCTGAGCACATTTTCATATTTTTACAAGTGTTTTGCATCTTTTCTGTGAACACTTTATCCTATTTTTCTATTATTTTTTCTTATGTGCTAGTGTGTGCTTTGTATCAGATGGTCCTTTTATTTTTTTATTTTTTTAATTTATTTATTTATTTATTTTTTTGCGGCACTGGGGATCGAACTCAGGACCCTGTGCTTGCTAGGCAAGTGCTTATTCCACTGAGCTATATTCCCCAGCCCCCAGATGGTCCTTTTAATATGACTAACTAGGACTCATTCTTCATTGATTATTTGCCATGACTTTTTACTGTTGATATTTGCTTTGCAAAAATGCTGTTTTTATGCAGTGACATTTAGTACCTGTATCTTGTTGCTTTTAGATATAGGTTGTATCTTGGCCTTTTACTCGGCAATATTCAACAAAGAAATCTCCTAAATTTCTTCCAGGGCTTTTTGTTTGCTTGTTTTTTTTTTTTTTGGTTTTTTTTTTTTTTTTACATTTAAATCTTTTATACATGTAAAATTTGCTCTGGTAAGTGAGTATATATCTTGCATTCTTTTTTCTTTCTCCCTTTCCCTGTTTGAATCTAATTTGAATCTTAAAATATTCACTTATTTATGGAAATGATTATGGTTTGCTCTGCACTACTTTGATTTGAGAACAGATTTTAAAATGTTTTTGTCAGTTTTCTTTATGTGTTCATTTGAGCTTATTATCTGAAGAAGCTATGTGAGCAGTAGACTGAAGTATGTTAGGTATGTGAATACTTTATAACACTGTGAAGTATAGCGTCTTAGCTTAACATGCTAAATTATATGTATGTACAGATTATGTGAGAAAAAGTAATTTAAAATACTTTAAATAGTTTCATTGTTACACATATGCTAGTGAGTTTAGAGTTCACAAAGTGTAGATGTGTTTATATACATATACGTAAATGTTCACAGTTACAAGTTTAAGGTAAATACATCTGAGGGTTAGTCCAGTAGTAGTCACATCTGGACATAGCTGCATGTATTAATCATAAGCTAGAGTAGTTTTGTTACATCTGATTTTAATTACCCTGTAAGTTGGAGCTTCAGGTTTTTAAAGTGATAGTTAAATGACTGTAAATACTGTGCTAGATTTGTCAAGAATATGTACAAATGTATATACAGTGAGAATAGACTTCTTTTTCACCTAGTCCTTGGTGCTAGGAAGTTTGAGTAATAAAATCAAGGGACTATATTTTGAGAACTAGTAGAGGTGCTATAAGCAAATATTGTTAGCGTATATTTTGGAGGGGTTTAACTTTAAATTGCACTTATGCTTTTTTGTTGTTGTTGTTCTTTTTCTTTTGGCGGTACTGGGGATTGAACTCAGGACCCTGCGCCTGCTAGGCAGGCGCTTATTCCACTGAGCTATATCCCCAGCCCCATGCACTTATGCTTAACATTTGTAGCAGAGCAAATTTTGATTGTAAGGCTACTCTTTATTATTTTATTTTATTCTGGTACCGGGAATTGAACTCACAACCTTGCGCTTGCCAGGCAAGTGCCGTGCTGCTAAGCTATATCCCTGGCCCCAAGGCTACCCTCTAAATGGAATATTAGCATCTTGCTGATGCCTAAGCACCCTGAAAAAATATTGATACTTATATATTGCTACATCCAATAAAATTTTAGAGTTAGAAATACAGCAGCTGAAATAAGCTTCAAATATTTCAAAATAAAATAGTAAAAAATATGTTTAAAATAAAAACACTTTTGAAATATTAAAAAAGCAAGGGATTAAACATGCTTTGTTTTAGCTGTGATTTTAAGAATGAAGGCTTTGTATTTTTTACTGGGGGGGTGGATGTATTTAAAAAAATGTTGCTGTTATTGTCACAATGACTTTTGGGTAATATGAATAATTAAGATGACATTGTTGTGTTCATATCATTCTCGTGATATTTAATTGAGCACTCTTTACTCGTTTTCATTAAGGAGTCCAACCTTTAATTAAAATGATTATCTTAATTAAAGCTTTATACAACTTCCTATTGTTATCCTTGTGTTATATTTCTAGTGATTCTTGAAGGAAGATTACAATAAAAAAAGTTTCTTTTCATACTTTTCAATTTCAGCCCTGACACAGGCTTTAACTTGATCATCATGAATATTTGAATTATAAAATTTTATTGTAATACTGAAGCAGGGTTGCTTTGGTAGCTCTCTTGGTACAAAATCATTCCAAAAACTTATGTGACAAGTAGTTTAGGAAATTAGAATTTTAATTACTTCTTTTAATAAGGGTGAAGTTATATATATATATATATATATATATATATATATATTTATTACTGTGGAAATTGAACCCAGGGCTGTTACACTGAGGTATCTCCCCAGTCTTTTATTTTTTATTTTGAGACAGGAGACTCAAATTTGCAATCTCTCTGCCTCAGTCTCCCATGTACTGGGATTACTGGTGTGTGCCACCACACCTGGCGTGTATGTCTTTATTTTATATTACATACATTGTTTAAACTTAAAATTACTAGTTTAGAAACTGGACTTTGCTTAGTATTCACCTTTTCAGTTAGGAAAACATTTATGGGATATATAAGTTGGGCTCAAGAATTGCTTAATAATTATATCTACAAACAAATCTGTAATTCCAATCTGGGAGCTGAAAAAAGTACAAGATGGCCTGGAATCCTCTGACATGCCAGAATGCAAAGAGGCTATCAAAGATGAGAACTCAGAAACAACTTGAAGAGGACCCCAGTTGGCCAAGGATAGAACCTTTAGATCATCAATAAGGTACCAACTTCAGTGGGCCAACTTCTCTAAATCACGAGTTCATAATAAAGATTAAAAAGTAAAAATAATTAGTTCTGTTTGGAGGTAAGGAACAGATGCGTTCTATTTTCTTCATTTGTTTTGTTTTTTTGAGACAGGGTCTTGCTATTGTAATTCAAGCTGGCCTTGAACTCACTGTGTGTAGCTCATGCTGGCCTGGAATTCACCACGTTCCTCCTGCTTCAGCCTCTGAGCGCTGGGATTACAGGCATGCACTGCCGTGCCCGCCCTGATGCATTCTTTTAATGCTGGGAAACAAAGGGAAAAAATGAAATACTGGTTGTGCTTTATCCTTTGTGAACTATACTGAGGGTAATCACATAATCCATAAGGGAAAGCTTCTCTCTTATAAAAGGTATTTTATCCTAGTAATTAGATAAAGGAGAAATTATATAATTAATATAGCACAGATTCTGTTCTAGCTAACAAATAAAAAAGAGATGATAGAATTAGGATGCTATTTTATAACCCCTAGTGAATTAATGAGTTAAGAGTTTAGACAGTGATCATCAGAGGCTACAAATGTCTCGAAAAAGAGAGACTAGCAGACACAATTTATCTCCAGCTAGATACAGTCATAACTCTTAGTAGTCTTGCCGGAAGAACTGAATCTGACTATGGCGGCCTTTGTAGGTGAGCCCTTTCCATACCTGTAACCACTGCTTTATAGAAAATACAGAGGACAGAGGTAGGTGGAGGTGCAGTCAGCAGAATTCTGATTGTGAGACACTCCAAAGAACACCTGGTTTCTTCAGAAACAAGTGATAAGAACAGAAAAAAGATGGAGGAGGAACCTAGAGGTTATAAGAGATTTAAGAGATTAAATGGTATATTAACCAATGGCAATAGTGGGCTTTATTTAGACTCTGATTAAGTAATTGTAAAAAAATAAACTTATCAGATGATGGAGGAAATGTAAACACTAATTGAACACTTGACAGTGAGGAATTATTTAACAAGGTTAAATGTGACAATGACAGTGATGTGATAATGTTTATAAAGAGTCTTTATCTTTCAAACAAATAGAAGTGCAATCACGAATGAAATGAAACCAAGTCTGGGTTGTTTCCCAATACACTGGGGGTAGTTGATGGAGGTAACAGTTGATGGAGGTGGTGCAGGATGCTATTACAGTGACTTTTGTGATAGTACTGATTTTACCGTGTGTCCTAAAATTTCTGCAATGAGAAAGATGTAGTCACAGCCCTCAAAAGTTGTTAAGTTAGATCCTAAACAACCAATACAGTATCAGAGCCATAGCAGGGGTCTGTATAAATTGCAGGGGAGCACATGTGGAGGGCAGGGTCAGGGTCAGGGGAAAGGCGAGAAGCGTGAGCCTGGGTCAGCAGAGCATTCCAATGGCTTCCCAGGCACAAGAACAAGTACCAGTGGTGGGAAGCTGTGAAATCGAGGCGCCTGCTGAAGGCGCATCCCACTGGGAGCTCGCTGTGGCTTTATGGCAGGGAATGGAGCGGGTGAGGCATACACTAATGGTCATGTAAGAGTTTCAGTGAAAGTAAGGAGGCAGAGGGCTGCAGTTTGGGAGCTACTGTCAGGGAAAGTTTAGCTTGAATTAAAATTTCGATTGCTTGACAAGTGTAGACCATTGTTTAGAGGGATCTCTGAAGGAGTCATTGAAGTGTCATCTTTAGAAGTTATCACAGTAGGGAGTCCACAAGCTCACCCTTCCTCTTTTCTTCCTCAACAGCTAAGAGCAGCAAAATTTTATTACCCTTGTTTGACTTACAGTCGGGTCCTATCCAGGCATAATAGATTTAAACAGTCTAACTCATGTATTCTGTCTCTGCCTCATTCTATCATATGGAAACCCTTACTGTGTTATTGCAGTTATGTTAACCTTTGTCCTGCCACCTAAGGGACATATCACATTGTTGAAATTCCACCAACATGTACTTATTCATGTGGGAGAAATCAGAGTGATTTCTGTAGGGAATTTGCCTAAAAATGGACAGATGAAATGCACTTTTGGAAGTTGTAAATAGAATGATAGCATAGTATACTCATATTGCCTTATTTCCCTAAATTATAAAACTAAAAGCTTTATATAACTTCAATATATTGAGAAAAACGTGTCTCTTCCTGCCTTAAAAATGGAGCACAAACACAGACTGGATGTAAAGTAGTTGTGAACATTAAATGCTGTGTCACGGTCAGGGCTCATTTGTTAGCATAGTTACCTCAGTAATGGGGTTAGTTCTACTCACTCTCCTGCTGACTGCAAGTTTGGATAAACTAGGTTTTCTGGATGGGATCTTTTCCTTTCCACGTTGAAGCCTCGCACAGCGAGGGCGAACCTTTTAGAGACTAGTGCCAAACTGCAAGCCCAAACCCACTTACTTATTTCAGAGTGCCAGCACACCATTTAGACCTGAATACCGAGGTTTTAGTTTAGAAAAAGAAAAAAAAAACAACTCATACATCAACATCTTTTGTCTTAAAAATAACACGCGAGCCATAGGTTCCGCACCATCGGTCTAGATATTCCAAAGATCACTTGCTCTAACCTCTTGCCCCAAGAGAGATAAATAACTGGGGTTTTTATTGTCAGTCGGTACAGTGATGTAGTGTATTTCTTGAGGGCCTCGGCTGTCCTAGACTGAGTACCCTGAGTGAGAAGCTGGGGGAAGACCAGAGAGTCACAGTTTTGTGGTAGAGCTCTGTAACAGATAAAGCAAAATAGCGAGGCTCTCGTTTCTCTGTGTGAGATACTGACCCATGTGAGGCTGGAAGAGTGGCGAGTCCCCAAAGCTTTTTCTCCACTGAGATAAGCGGCTGCTACTGCTGTCTTCCAGAACTGAGAGTCATGTAAGTTGAAATTAATCATTTTAAAGTGAACAGTTCTGTGACATTTAGGACATTTACACTGTTGTGTGAATAGCATCTGAGTCTATTTCCAAACACTTCTGTCACCCCGATGGAAACCCTGTGCCTCTTAGGCGGTTGCTTCCCATCCGCCCTTCCCCTCCCCTGCAACCATCAGACTGCAGGGCAAGCCTTTGACAGGAGGCTTACAGGAGCAGGTGAGGGTACCGGCAAGGCTGAAATTCCTTTCAGAGGAAGAGCAGCGGTATGGGGAGGAGAAACACTGTGGAGCTGGGGGAGGCGCAGCTGGATCCTGAGCTGAGCCTTGGTGGATCCACAGCAAGAGGACTGGGTGGGAAAGAGACAGGTGAGAAGGTTGGAGAGGCTTAAAATACGCCATCTTCAAGCGCATTGCGCTTTGTCTGGTGGGCCCTGCGGCAGCGAGTCACACGAACCCCATGCGTTTCTGATGCATTACTGCAAGCTCTGCTCACAGTAGATTCGAAGGGATCAAGAGGGGTGCAGGGGGCCAGCTGGGACGCTACTGCAGTGGTATATCCAAGAATTAGTGAGCAGTGCTGGAAGGGATGGGGAGAAGGGCACCTGAGACCCAAAGTGGCGACTTGCCAAAGCCACCCAGTCAACACAAACTCACTGGGGGCCCACCTTCTGCAGCTTGCGCGATTCGCACTGAGTTCCGTGGGCCTGAGACGCTGGATGGTGATCATGTTCTAAGACAGCATCCGAGGGGACACCGTCTACATCTTCCTATACATTAGCAGCTTCCCTTGTTTTTTAAATACACTTCTGTAAAATCGGTTTGGGTGAACAGCCCAATGTTCAGATGCTGATTGAAAACTACCCTTGTTGCTTTAGTTTACTATCCTGTTAATCATTCTAAGCACAGACTGTAGCAGCTGTACAATTTGTTTAACTTTTTATTATGAAAAATTAAAATATGCATACAATTAAAGGGAAAATGGCACAATGAACTGGGATCTACCTGCTTACTACTTGGACCTTGAAGTTGACGTTGTGCCGTGTTTGCTGTGTGTTTGTACATAAATGTATGTGTATAAAAACATACTACACTTATATTTTTCACCGAGCCCTTTGAAGGTTAGTTGTGTAGTTATGTTTCACCTTTAAATGCTATAGTGTACATCACTTAGCGTAAGACATGTGAACTATCTACTGTATAATAGTGATCTTTGAAACAGTAACTCCTGTTTAAAGATGAGCACCCCCTGGGGTTGTGTTGTCCAGTTTCTCAAGACTCTTTGCCCTGCACTGTACCTGTAACATTCTCTTTCACACTTCAGTAGCGTTAATGTATTATCCTGCCTTTTGTCACAACTATGAAACGTTCATGCTGATTTTAATGTGCTTTTAAATTGATGTACTTGGAAAACACATAAATACCAGCACATGTATTCAGAGAGGCAGCTGTCTAGACACTGAGCGCCAGGCTTCCAGTGGTCCTCTGAGCTGCGGGTTATCCGCAACGGGCAAGCAGTAGTAAGGGCTGCAGTAGTGAGGTGGGGAGAGGGTGTAGTGTCACGCATGTGACTGCAGGCCACACGAAATTCCTGCTTGTGCTATGTGGGTCCTGTCACTAGGTTGAGGGAGGAACCAGCACTTTGGACCTGGTTCCTGTTGGGTCTTTTTATTTCCAGTTTCAACAATGATCTGGAGCACTAGAAGGAACTACCAGAAGGCTGTCACTGCATTTGGCCTGTGCCAGCGAGGGAGACACCTGCATCATGGTGTGTAGATCACACTTAAGAGAGCTGCTCAGTTTCTGTATTCTGCTGCTGTGTTCCACTTGTGGATTGATTCTTTTTAACTTTCTTTTATAGTCAAGAATTATAATTTGTTGAAGTTCTTATATATTCTGTATTTAAATTAGAGAATGTAAATTTTTAAAGTCAGAAAATACCCTCTTAAGTATTTACTATATGCCAAGTACTGTGTTACCTAGGGAACATAAAAGAATTCAGTGTATGTTCATAAATATTTGAATATTTTTTAAAAAATTACTCACCTGAACTTATATTTAAGAACATAAATGCCATTTTAAAAATGTTTTTTAGGGCTGGGGATATAGCTCAGTGGAATAAGCGCTTGCCTAGCAAGCGCAGGGTCCTGAGTTCAATCCCCAGTACCGCAAAAAAAAAAAAAAAAAAATGTTTTTTAGGTTACTGAAATAGAATAGCGCATATGAATTAGATTATTAATGTGGCCTATACTTTGACTACTAAATTTTTAGTTTAGAATATTAGATAACAGCTATTTATTTCATCGGTTTATTTCATCAGGATTTTTATAAAAATAAAAATATTTCTTCAACATAAATTATTCTGTTATTTTGCTTCTCTCTGTATAGGAAGAAAGTTGATGCAATGTTAAAATCATCTTTCTTTTAATGTCCATACAACTAGGTCAAGATACCTTATTCTTAAAAAGGTCAGGAGTGACAAGATGTCCCAATAAATCTTGATTTGAGTCAAGGCACTACAATTAAAAAGCTGTGTGACACTGAGCAAAGTCCTTTATCTCAGTGTTTCAGTTATTTCTCTCGTAAAATAGGGATATACCATTTTACCAGAAAATTTAGAGTTTACAAAGACTAGAAGCATTTTGTAAGTGGTAGAATATTATGCTTAGAGATTTAACAAGTGGTTATTGTCTGTCGGTTGAACTATGACATTTTTAAAATCAAGGTGTGTCTGAAATTGAACTGGTGCGTTTTTTTTGTTTTGCTTTTGTTTGTTTGTTTGTTTGTTTTGAACAGGGTCTCACTATGTAGCCCAGGCTGGCCTCAGACTCATGGCAATCCTCCTGTCAGAGTCTCCCAAGTGCTGGGATTACAGGTGTGCGCCAGGATGCCTGGCTGAACTGGCCCAGTTCTGAAAGTAGAAAATGTTGCTCACACCATTCAGGAGGTGAAGTGTAAAGTTTATTGTTTCTGTGTAAAATGAAAAGATCTACTGAATTCTCATTCAGATTGCTTTTCATACTGATTCCATGAGTGGAGAGTAAGAATGTAGCTTTTGTGTTTGTAGGGAGTAGACTTGAATTGCTTAGCTGAATAAAGCACGAGGTCAGATGGAACAATGTTTGTAAATACACATTTTTACCCACTAAATTTTTGTCATGGAGTAGAGCAGCAGAGGAGATCCCTGCGCATAATGTGTTTTGTAAGGTGTTATGGTGGATACATTGTGTCAACTTGGGGAATCTGGAGGTTTAACTGAGTGATTCAGCAGGAAGCCAGGTGGCTTACTTTGTACACATCCTGACCCTGTGGAAGAGGAAGGCATGGAGATTATGTGCGAGCTACACGCCCCCTGGGTGGGAGTAGGCTGTTTACAATGTAAGGGAAGGAAAGAGGCTGCTTGCAGCCATTCCTCCCTTTTTGCTGGTGGTTTTTGCTGGGCTCTGCTGCCCTGAACAGTTTGCCCTCTGCCGTGTGCCACTCTGGCTGAGAACCAGCCAAGTATGGACTGAAACCTCCACAAACTGTAAGCTAAATAAACCTTTCCTTCCTTCAGTTTGGGTGTTGGGTATTTTGTCTCAGCAACGAGAGAAAAGTAACCAAGACATAAGGGTGGCAAACATTGCGCTTGTGTGCTTGATGGTGAGTGGAAGTCTGCTGTATTCATGATGTTATGAGCGTCTCATTCTGAGGTACCATTCATAGCTATCAGTGTGCTCTTTCCACCGCCTGAGACCAACAGGCGGAATGCTGGTTTATTTTGCTGGGGAAAAGTCTTTGGAATTTTGTTTGGGATACTGTATTGAGTTGTATATTTACCATTGTACAAGTTATAATTACTTTTAGTCTAAGAATTTCAGCAAAATTCAGTTCCACTATTGGACTGTTTATTGGTTTGCTTTAATGCCTTCACTGCCTCCCCCATTTTCACCTCTCGTTCCTGGGAATTGTTACTCACTCCACCTTGACATGGTGTCAGTCTCCCTTGATGTTGTCATTTGTAGCTCCTTTGTAGCCGAGATCTAGAAATACTGAGGTTCTCTTAAGTACTGTAGGTAAAATTCCTGCAGGCTAACCAGTGTGTATATGGTCTGTTATATTGGACCCTCATTCAACAGATACTTATTTAGCACCTACTGCATGCCAAGTACTTTCTCCTTTTCTTCTTTCCTTCCTTTCTTTGTCTTTCTCTCCCTGTTGCCTTCCTCTGCCTCTCCTTCCTCCTTTCCTCCTTCCCTTTTCCCTTCCTTCCATCTTACTTCCCTTCCTGCCTTCCTGGGACTTACGCTGAAGTGGGTCAGCTGAATCCTCTTAACTTTAAAAGGCTGCCCGCCTGACTCCAAAGTTGTACCCTAAGTCCTGCTTCTCAGTGGTCCTTGGGTGGAACAGCCTGCACATGATTTAGTGCTCCATGGCTCCTTTAGCTCCTCTGACCTTCAGAACCAGAAGCAGCCTGGACATTGTAGTGTGGAAATTGTCACCAGTTCAGTTTTTGCTCCTGGCTTTCTCAGGCATTATGTTTTGGTAGTAAAGTGACATTAACTTTTATTTCTGTTTTTATGCTTCATTTTTCTTAAATGTTTAGCCTCTTGTTTTGACCAGAATATTGCTCCCACCAAAGATTGCAAAAGCATGTCCATTTTTTAAACTAGGAAGAGCTTCAGCACCTTTTTTATGTTAATTAACTTTTAAATCAATGTAACTTTATATGCTTTCCACTTTTTGAGATAACTTTCCATTTTATTTCTTTAACACATTTGTTAGTTGTTTAGGATATTAGGGTTGGCTGGGTGACCTTTAAACTTTTTGACTACAGCCCACCGTGAGAAATATTTTTTCTGGTGTAATCGAGGTGTGGCAGGCAGAATGGAGCTGCCATGGATTTCTGCCCCAATCCCAGGGCTGACTATGATGAGAAAATATGCCGTGATTATGTTATGATCAGTGGCAAACAAGAGGTGCAGAGGTAGTGAAGGGTCCTCGCTACTTGACTGTGAGTTGCCCAGGTGGGTCTCTTCAAACCACATGAGCCTTTTAAGAAGCACACTGCCCCCTAGCTGCATGTCGGAGATTGCAGGACCAGAAAATTTGCCCAGTTGTTGCCGGGCCCAGGATGGGTGGGACCAAGTGGGCCTGCGGGGTAGCCTTAAGTAGCTCAGAGCCTCCTGGCTGGCAACCAGTAAGGAACAGGGATCTCACTCCTACAGCAGCAGGGAACTGTATTCTGCCAACCACCAGAAAGAGCCCAGAAACGGATTCTTCTCTGGAAAAGATCCCCACAGGGCTGGCACCTTGATTTTAGCCTTGAGAGACCAGACCCTAAGTGGAGAATACAGTGGGGCCCACCTGGATTTCTGTGTGAACCTACAGACAGTTGTTTTTAAGCCTGTGTAATTATTTGTTACATAGCAATAGAAAAATACTATATAATAAGACCATTTGGAACCATATGAGGACATCTCTATAAAGGAATGGAAATCTTACAAGTGACAAAAATCAGAATAAAAAATACAAGCATAATCTAATAATAGATAAAACAGAAATATGATCATAGCTATGAATGTGTGGTTAAATTATGAAATTTAAAAAATTGCCCATTTCTTTTTATGACATTACTTTTTATAATTAAGATGGATTATATTAGCATAATAAACATCTGTGTAAAACTAAGAACTTCATTTTATTTGAGGTTAGATTACTGAGAATAAGCATGGAAGACTTGCTGTCAAGAGTTAGGTGTGAGAAACTTCCATGTGTCCCTTAATATTGTTAAATACTACTTTATCAATAAGGACCCGTAGGTAATAAACTAACAAGCCTGCATCCCTAGCACGGACCATTTCACTAGTTTGCTGCGCAGATGGCGTTTTGCTGCCTTGTGTTCACAGATCTGCAGTTTGTGAGAACAGATTCTGTGTAGAGGTATGAACATATTCTGTTGGACAGGTAGACTTTAAGTTGCTTGTGTATGAGCCTTAAGATAAAGAAGGGAAGAGATTTGGGCCTATTATCACTCAGCCACATTAAGTAATTTAATTTAGCCTTAATGGAAGAATGATATTGTGAGGGATCCTGTAAGTTGCACTTTATGGATCACTGCTTTTTCTGTCCACACATTGAGGAAATAAAACAGCACATTTCCTAATTGCTTGGATTTAATTGCATTCTTGCTGTTAAACTCTTTTGATACTGTGGGAAAGGGTGAGTCAGGAAACAGGAAGGAACTACGCTTAGCACCTATTATAAACACTTTGGGGTGTGGTGGTGTGTTTGTATGTAGGAAAATACAGTGTCTCATTTAATGGGATGACGCTGTCAGGTAGGTTTTTATTGTTGGTTCTAACCTATAAAACAGAATTTCCTGTGGCTGCTCCTGACTGTTTAGAATTAAAGATCTTCCTTGTAGAGGTCCATAGTTAGAGAAGGAATACTGTTGCACCAGGAAGATGAAACTCTGGTTATGGTTATTTTGCATGAAATTGATCTATTAAAATTAACATTCCTAGCTGGGGGTGGTGGCATATGCTTATAATTCCAGCACCCTAGGAGGCTGAGGCAGGAGGATCAGATGGGGTAGTTTAGCAAGAACCTATCTGAAAGTAAGAAATTTAAAAAAAAAAGGGTTCAGCGTGAAGGCTCTGGGTTTAATCCTCAGTGCCAGAAACAAAACACCCAAAAAATGAGCATTCCTAAACACATAGTATATACTTTGGCTTTTCATTGTTCCTAGGTAATAGCGCTGATTCAGTTAAAGAGCAGTTATTGAAAAAGATGATTGAAATGGAAATATTTCCATTGAAAGTGTGAACATACATGTTTATAAATTATAAGGCCAACTTTTTTAAAGGTTGGCATATTGTAAACTTCTGTAAATTCTCTTCCACTTTTGTCATTTCAGACTTTTGGCAAATTTCCTAGTTGTGTGCTCCTAACCACCTTTCCTTTCTGTGGGGCTCCCCGCCCCTTCCCTGTTTGATAGCATCACTTTAGTCCACATAGTTGGGTCCTGTGCTTCTCTGAAGGGCCCCAGAGATGAAGGTGAGTAGAGTTAGGTGCTGAGGTTCCAGAGACAGACATCTTGGGGGTGCAGAAATGAGGGTACTGTGTTAAGTGCTTGGCAATGGGCTAGGTGCATGTCCTGCCAGGTAGAGGGACGGGCAGGCTCTTGCTTGCATCACACTTTGGCGTGGTCCTGAGAGCGAGTCCCTCCTCACATTTTCCATCCTAGGCTCTCGACTCCTTTCACCGTCATCTTAGCTCTGCTCATCTGTGCAGCACTGGGTTAGCAAGGTAATCCATTTTCTTGTCTTTAAAGGAGAAACAGGTCTAGTTTAGCCCAGAGACCCCAGAATGAAGGTCTTTAAATTCGTTCTTGTACAAATGGCTTCACTGGCCAGTGCTATCACAGATTTTATACATGAAGGTCAGAGAGTATCTGCTCTACAAAGATTCACAATATTTCTTTTGCATGGAAAGTGATTTGATTTATGCATATATAATGTTTTGGTAGTGTAAGTATTATGAAAAATGGTTTAGATCAGTAAATTTTAGCCCATGCTAGCCTAGGTAATGTGCAGGCCACCAGTTGTCCCTGTTGCCCTCAGTGGCAGCAGCCAATCATCAGACATGGTACAAGAGGTCCATGTGAGGTCAACCAGCCCTGACCAGCTTGCCAGCGGCTGTAGCTCCTAGGTGAACTCACAAACCTGGTGGGGCTTTCAGACCAGGTCCTGTTCAACAGAACTGCCCAGTGACCTGTAGACTCATGAGCAGTAATAAGTGGTAGCTATTTTAGTCACTGTGTTTTGTTCTTACAGCAATAGATAATTGAGTAATTATGACATAGTAATTTTTTAAAATGAATGTTTCTGCATTTTCCTCTAATTAGTAAGATTAGTATGGTTGAAGTATAGAAGACTTTTTAAAAAATCCAGCTGGGTGTGCTGGTGGACACCTGCAATCCCAGGACTCAGGAGGCTGAGGCAGGAGGATCACTGGGAGTTTGAGGTGAGCCTGGGCTACATAATGAGTTCAAGGCCAGCCTGAACTGCATAGTGAGACCCTGCTTCAAAAAACCAAAAGTGAAACAAACAGAAGACCCAAATAGCTGATATATGGTACCCGTGTTGTTACATATGTACATATATGCCTGTGGGTTAGCAAATGTAGAAAAGTCCTGGGTCAGCTTAAAGCCAAAGTCATTAGAATATAATATTAAAGATTCTGATCTCAAGAAAAAGAACACTTTTTCTTTAATGAATATGTTTGTAATAGTCTGGAAGAAATAGTGCAGTCTTGTAATCTGTTCGTAACATAGGAATGGTTCCCAAATAGGGTACTGCTGCAGTCAGAAGGGACCAAACTCTTCCAAGATACTTGGCTTCAAAGAACAAAGACTCTGAGTCCTAATAACCGCCCATTCAGACAGTCAACCAGCTCAGCCTAGGAAGGCTTGTAAAGTGCCACTTGTTCTGGATGTGCTCATTATTAAACATTTTCCATATCTTTGAAATTAAAAAAAAAAAAAAGGATGCGATGCTGTGGAACCGCCCCAGCCTCTTACTGTACCTGAGTGTCATGAGCCACCCTCTGAGAATCAGCTGTTACGCTCAGGGCCTCACCTGTCAAAGTCAGCCAAGAGGTTACAGGCGTAATCGTTTATTTACTGTAATTAAGATGATCACACCAATGTACTTAATTACAGTCACGTTAAAATGGTAGTAAAGATGTTGAACTTTAAGCACCATAATTTCTCAAATGCAGAAAATACTTGAAGTGGTGTTGAATTCTTTGGTATTCTATTCTGTTCATTACAAAATATTGTATTTACTCTAATTGTATAGTAAAATATAGTTTTTACGGTAGTCTAATACAAATAAGAACCTAAGTATAAAGGTAAAATAAGCCATATTAAATAATATGCAAACTACTTATTACTTAATGTCAAATTCATATTATTCTTCATATATAGTGTTCTTCCCTTACCTGCAAGTTCAGTTTTTGTGATTTCAGTTACCCATAGTCAACTGACCAAGAATACAAAATGGGGAATTTCAGGAATAAACAATGCACAGTTTTAAGTTGGTCGTCATTTGGAGTCACGTGATGAAATACACACCCTCCAGCTTCGTTCTTCGTGGCGTGGGCGCCCTCCCTGCCTAGCGTGTCCACACTGACACACTACTTGCCTACTAGTCACTTAGAGCCGTCGAGGCGACCGTACTGACTGTTGCCGGACCACTAGGCTTGCGTTCAAGTGGCCCTTATTTGACTGGGTGATGACCCGCAGGTGCAAGAGTAATGATGCTGATAATGCAGATGTACCAAAGTGAAGCTGTGAGGAGCTTCCTTTAAGTGAAAAGGTTTTTGACTTAATAAGAAAAGAAAAAATGGCATACTGGGTTCCTAAAATCTAAAGTAAAAACGGATTTTCCACTTGTGTACTTATGAAGAAAAGAAATTCATGCCAGAAGAAAGATGAGTATAGTCCAGTAACATTTTGAGAGAACACTTTTGTTACATTATGTTGTTATAATCATTACATTTCATTGGTAGGTATTGTTAACTTCTTACTGTGCCTAATTTATAACACAAACTTCAGCACTGATTTGTATGTATAGGCAGAACACAGCACATTTATGATTTGGTACTATTAGACACCATTGGAGTTTTGAAATGTATCCCCCCGTTCAGCTACTTAGCTGATGTCAAATATGACGTGAAACATCCAAAATTACTTTGAAGGGTTGTTAAATATTTCTAAAACATGAAAATCAAACTAGTTAACCCATTTGGAAATCTGGCACTTAACTTCCAAATCCCACACCTAAGGTGTCTCCTATAAAAACACCTGTCATTACACCATTTAAATATTTAAATCCTCAACTTTAAGTTCCCAAATCAACTCAAAGTACTTGAAATAATCAAAATAGTAAAACTAAAATATTTATTATTCCCTTTAAAAAAATCTTTCTTTTCTCTAATTATAGGGACTTGTAAATCTTTAGAAACTATCTTGCATTCCTAGACCACCCTTTTAGAGTTGGATCTGGAAGAGTTAGAGTTGTTGTCTGTGAACCTATGTTTTTATAAACATCTATTGCAGGCATTGCAATGCAAATGGTTTGCCCGCTCCCCAGAGCTACCCCATCAAGTGTCTTAGGGGAGACCGGCAGAGAGACCTGTACTGGGCCTTGCTCTGTAGGAGAGCAGCTTCTCTTTATTAATTTCAGGGCTTCTTTGAGAAAACTTGTAAAGTTAGATTTGAAAAATGTCACCTGACATGACTACATATCAAGTAGAAGTTCTCGGATCACTTGAAGATATCCAATAATTAATATTGGAAATATCACTCCCATGTTTATTTGGTGATGTTAGCTTTAAGAACATTTTCAGTTTTCTCACTTTTGTCACCTCTACGTGAATAGAATGGATTAAACCTGTAAGAGGAATTAAAATCTTTTCACAAAGTTGAAGTATTTCGTAAGTTTATATTAGACAGTAAAGCTCAGAAAAATATCTAAAATAGAACCAGTTTAAAAATGATTCATGTTATTTCTGTGTGATATGAAGTCAACTGATTTTAAAGTCACATATTTCTGTTTTTATTTATGCTTTTAAAGCTGTCCTATAATTATTTATATAATAAAACAAGGGAAACAGTTTCTTCAGGATATTATGCTTTTTAAACAAAAAAAAATTTTTTTTGGCAATGCATGCAAATTTTCTTATCGATCATTGCCTCCAACCTGCTTAGGGAAAAAATGCTAGAAGTGAAGGAGACTTTCCCTATTACATTATATTCCCGTCTCTGTACTGCTAGATCTTTTAAAAGCCACACATAATATCTATATATAAAATTTCACATGTTTGTTTCATTTATCATCTAAAAAACATTTAATCTACAAGATAGAGCTGCAGGTTGGTTTTAGTGCCTCAGTCACAACCTCGTACTTCAAAGGAGAGGTGTTTGGCCAAGGGGGAAGCAGAGGGAGAATGCTGGCCACTGGAGTTGGGGGTGGGGCTCCGCCTGAGGCGGCAGAACAGAACAGAACTGGTTCCTGGCCAGCTTCTAGCTTCAGGTTTAGGGCTCAGTCTGATGATGGTGACTCCCAGTATTTGCTTTCTGAGCGATTTCCCTGGGGCCCCTTGTGTACATCTTTATACTAAATCCTGTCTTTCTCAGGCAACTGAACGGGTACTTGTTCCGTGGAAGTAAAAACCCTGAACAATATTCAGTATAGAAAATGTAGAAAACACAGAAAGTCTGGGGAAAAAAGTCTTCCCTAATATCATAGGTCATTTCTTTCCATTATTTTTCAGTGTTTATATTACACACACACCATTAAAACTGTTATTTTATAACCTTTTCAATGTGTTGAGTTCTGTAATTCTTTTTTCTAGTGAAGATGAAAATTAAAGCCAAGTGAGATGAAAATAATTGGAGAAACTTTTGTGAATTTGTATTTTTAAGATCTGAATTTGTGTCAGATTTAGATTTGTTACAAAAAAGGACAGCAAAGAATGTGCTTCTAAGCAGATGAGAAAACCAGTGCCATTTATACAGCTTTTTACACTTTCCCTCATGCTCCTCAGATCTCATACATTTGTAAGTTTGGATAAAAATTTGTAGGGGAGACTCAGCCTCATTGCCAGGTCAAGGCCTTTCGTGACCTTGATGAAGTCTCTTTAGGCTTGTTCAAGCAGAAACTCAATCCCGATTGGGTTGCGGGGTGCAGAGTTACACCTGCGGTTCATGGATGTATTATTAAACACCACCTCATTACTCTATAATGAGAGCTAAGTAGCCGAGCAGTGGACTGGGTGCTTCCATCTAGTCTCCCATCAGGGAAGAGTTTATCAGAAGCTCCTTTGGTACTGGGAGAATCAAAACAATGGGAAATGATGCCAAGATTCAAATGTATGAAACAATCTCAGTTTTGGTTGGTCTGCTTCATCTTCCTTGCATTATTGCTTCTGCCCAGAGCCAGAGTTCCGGAATACCACCCTTCTTAGTGTCCCCCCTCTTGTTCAGATGCGTTGTAGACACTTGCCTGTGTCCCCACTCTTGTTTCCTATTGCTTGGTTGAATGACAGTTTAGGAAATACACTGAGTCAGCTCATACACCATCTACCTCTGGGGAGACTGAAGAATTAGATCCATCATTTGAAGTCCTGCCTATGGTCATGAAGGTTGAAAGACTTCCTTTTCAGACTGGGAGGAGAGGGGCTGGGGATATAGCTCAGGGGAATAAGCACCTGCCTGACAAGCACAAGGTCCTGAGTGCGATCCCTGGTACCCCCCCCCCAAAATGGGAGGAGAGAGGGTCCCCCCTGAAGTTGTTGGCTACTGCCTTTCACAGCCATTGACAGCAGATGATCCCTATGACAATAAAGAGGACTATGCCTTTCATACATTACTGACTGCTGCCGTATCCTCAGGTACCAACCAGACAAATCTTGGTTAGAGGAAAGAGTGCTTCGATTAGTTAAGTATGGTGGTACATGCTGTAATGTTAGCACTCTGGGAAACTGAGGCAGGAGGATTGTAAGTTTCTGTCTCACCTGGTCAATTTAGCGACTTAGAGTCTGTGTCAAAATAAACAAATAATTTTAAAAAGGTCAGGGGTGTAGCTCACTCAGTGTGAAGGGCTTAGGTTCAGTCCCCAGTACTGTCCCCCCCCAATTGCTAAGAATGATTCATATTCTCCATGGGAGGGGACATATAATATTATTGAATATTTACTGTTGCTGGACAGGACAATCCTCAAGAGCAGACTGATTCTATTATAAATTTGAGCTGTATTTTTATGTTTGTTTTGAGAGAGGGTCTTGGTAGCCCAGGCTGGCCTGGAACTCACATTGATTGTCCTGCCTCAGCCTCTCAAGTGCTGGTATTATAGGCGTGTGCCACTGCCCTCCACTGAGCAATAGTTTTAGTCTAATTTTCTATCTGGGCACAGTGACATATCTGTAATCTCAGTGACTCAGGAGGCTGAGGCAGGAAGATTGTGAATTTCAGGCCAGCCTGAGCAATTTAGCAAGACTGTCTCAAAGAATAAAAAGAGATCCAGCACTCTACCTATAGAGTGCTCCTGGGTTCAATTCCCAATACCACACTCTCACAAAAGTCTATAATTTCCTTTTTAACATAAGAAGGAAAAAAATGAATTTTTAGATTTTTTAATGCATCATGCTGCAGCTTGTGAGGAAAATGTAATTGCTATTTTGGAGTTGTAGGATTTGCTAAATAACTTTCATATAAATTTATTAACTATTCTGTCAAAAGATTTTAGTGTAAGACACGTACCATGAATCTCGTAGGTTTTTCTGCTTGGACTTCCCAGTGCTCCCTTTTTCCTGCTTGATGTAAATGACTACAGGAAAGAGTTACTTGGGGCCAAGGTTTGCTGTATATTTGGGAATGCTTACTTACTATAGAAAGTTTGATCCATAAAAACGTCGCACACTTTGAGGCAGTTTTAGGGATGCCTTGGTTTAAAATAGCGTAGTCTACTTCCCAAGGAAACCAAGAAACATTTAGTTGGCGATTGTTAGCTCTGCTAATACATTCACCAAACATTTCCTTGAAATGCGAACTCCCTAGTACAGTCATAATAAGCAAACCACCCATAACTAGGTTATGAAAATTTAAGTTTGAACTGCTGAAGCATTACCATTATATGTTTTGGGTCTTGTACTCTTAAAGATGCTACTTTTTTCTGTGAGTGTACAGAAGCATACTTCTGTTCATTGCTTTCTTTTTAAAATTTTTGCCATCCCCTTCTTCCCATTATTTCATCAGCATTTATAATACCAGCTAGCCCTTGAAGGAATATAAAACACAATACTTAGAATATTGTTTATACTCATCTGACCACTTTTCATCTAGCTGTCAGGTTTGTTAGAAAGAGTTCTTGGACTTAAATGTTTGTTACCTTCACTTTATTCAATCACTCAATACATACTGAAACACCTCCTATGTGAACCTGAGTGGCTAGGTTCTGGGGTAGGGCGGTAAGCAGAACCTGTGATCCTTGCTCTTGCAGAACTTGGAGACAGACAGGTGCAGGAGGCAGGACTCACGCTGGGTAGTTGGAGGGTGTTTCTTTTGAAAAGGTAAGCAGAAATCTGAAAAATGCATTAGAGTCAGGTAGCATGGGGTTGGGATGGGCATTGTTCCGAGATGCCCTGTGAGGGAACGTGGTATTTTTGAAAAATTGCACAATAAAAAGAGATTGTTGGGCTTCAAGGGAGTGTCAGGGTTATACTTCAGAAGACAGAAGGGCCAGATCCTGGAGAATCTTGCAGTCCTTGTTAAGGATTTTGGTCCTGAGAGCAGTAAGAATTTACTAAAAAAATGTGAGTACAGTACATTTGCTTTTAAGAAGTTCATTTCCCTGAGTAAGGTGGCACACACCTGTAACTCCAGCTCTGTGGAGGCTGAGGCAAAAGGATTGCCGTGTGAGGCCGGCCTTGGCTACATACTAAGACCCCTCCCCCCACACACACGTATTTTAATTTGGCCGCTTTATAATATTTGTTGCTGCCTGATCATAAGTAAGCATCCTCTGGAGGTGGTAATGGTAGCAGTAATACTTAACTACCACTTTTGCGTTTGTGTGTGGGGGGTACTTTGGAGCATGGCTACAGTACAAATATATTTACGGCAATTCTTATAATGAGATAGTATTGGCTTCATTTTATAGATGACAGAATTGATGCAATTAAGCTGAGCTGTGAACTCAGCCTGGATATCAGTGATGCCACCTGTTTCACGGATATTAGGAACTCACTAAAAGAGTTGTTCAGTTTTGCATGTGGATAGATTCTTTAAAGATGGTTTAATGAAAAACTCATGCTTCTCTGGGTTGGGTCGTTTTGATTTTCCAACTGAATTGAAAAAAAAGCATCGTTTAGTAGCCACTAGAGGGAGCTAGAAAGACTGCAATTGTAATAAGCTTCGAGGTTCTCTTAAGTCATCTTCCCTGTAAGCAACTCTGGTGAGCTCCGTTTGCATGACGGTGGTTAGCGTGGGGGCTTCTGTCAGGTGGGTGGTGCTTCCTGACCCCAAAGTCTGTGAGGTGCAGGGACAAGTATTTTGCCCACAGGAGACATGATTTTTAAGTCCATGGGCAGGGACGCAAGCCTCTTCCAAGTACGAACAGCAGTACAATCTATGGTCTGTCCTCTTCATCACAAAAATTAATTTTTTCCTTCTTCCATTCAAAATATATTTACTCCTTCATCAAGGAAATACTTCAAGAATTTCTTTCAGTCACATTAGTTTTGAAATCTAACCCTCATTAAAATTACTGCATGTCATACATATCCTTGATACAGAGATCAGGGAAGCAAAAGACTAATTAATCCTCTATGCATCTGTTCCTGTAGCACACAGTGGTGGTCACTCAGGACTGGGACGAGCACATTACACACTGCAGTTAGGAAAGGGGAAGAAAGGAGGCAGGGCCAGTCCCGGGGCCCTAGGAACTGTGAAAGTCTTGCTGAGTAAAAGGGAATGAGGGCTCCTTTCTGGGCACCAGGGGGGTGTCCTTGATCACCTCCCCATTTGTGTCCTCTGCGAGCTGTTTCCTTTAATAGATGGTTCTTGCCCACATTTGAACAGAGTCCTGGGGATACGCACTTCCTGGCCGAGGAAGGAAGTAAGAGCTGAGCACCTTTCTCAGCCTGCTGCTTGCCTGTGGGGAATGAGAGTCCTGAGGATGACCTAAAGGAGCAATAGTTCCTTAACTCAGGCTGGAGGTGGGGGTGGTGTTTGGTTGTTGTTCGTTGTCTTTTTATCTATTTCATTTCTGCCAAACCTGTTTGTCAGCAGTTCCATCCTCCAGTCTTTAAGGTATGCATTTTCCTCCAGATGTCCCGCCAGCTATGTTGGGCTTATGGGGCTTCTTTGGGGCTACCTGCTTGGTCTCTTCCCTTGTGTGCGGGCTTCCTGTCCACCCCACTGTGTTGCACTGAGGTGGTTTACCAGGGACAGCATCAGGTCACAAGTCTTAAACAGTGTGATGGCTCTGCTTCACAAGATGACTTGGTCTTTGCTTTGAGTTTATGTCTTACTTAGCCTTTAAAAACACTTCTGTACTTGTTGAATTGGGAAATAGCAGGTCTCCCCCTTGCAAGCTCCTGATTTTCAAGTTCTTTTTTCCTGTTTATTCTTGCTTACAAGTAGGTCTTATTTCTGAGTTCATCTTTCTAATACTGCTTTATCAGATTTAATGAATGACAACCAAAGCCCAGCTTTTATTTTGCAATCTTTTTACTAAGTTGTCCCACTTTTTCTACACAACAGTTTTATTTACCATTGTGTTATATGGTTTGCTGTTTTTCCGATCTCTAAGAAGTTTCCTTGCTGTCTGTCGCCTGCCTCCACAGCTGACATCACATGTTTTTATTATTTTTCATGGAGGTTATTATTAAAATAGCAGCCCATTTCTGATAACAATTCTTCAGTGTTCAGCTTTGTTATGATAGTTACCTCCAAATGCCAGTGGCTTTTCAAAATAAAAACCTGGTATTTCCTACTGACTTTATGTGTAGACTGTGGGTGAACTCCAGTTCTGCTTCAGACGATGGCTCTGTTCTGCATCTTTTCTCACTGGGGACCCTGGCTGAAGGAGCAGCCCTCACATGAGACATGCCTGTTGCTAAGCAAAGGGCCAAAGTGAGAAGGCTGGCCCCCACCCAGACTGCTGCTCAGGGCTTTTGCTACATAGGGTGTTTGGCCCACGTGGTACCGTTGTATTAGCCAAGTATGTCGTGTGGATGTTTCCCAAATTAATAACCTGGAGAAGTGTGACAAAACCGAGCACAACCTTTTTAAAATTTAAGGGCATATTGCTTTATATATTATATATCAGTCAATGTTCTCCAGGGAAATAGAACTAGTAGGGTATGTATATGTGTGTATATATGTGTGTGTGTGGGTGGGTGTGTATACACATGCACACAAATATAGAGATAGACTCATTTATTGTAAGGAATTGGCTTGTATGACTATAGGGGATTAGAAATATGAAATTTGTAGAGCAAGCTGGGGACTCAGGGTTTCTGTGTTGTAGTCTTGGGGCATAGTTACTTCTTTGGGAATTCTCACATGTGCTCTTCTGGCCTTTGCACGACTGACTGAAGCCTACCTGCATTACGGACAGTGAACTCCTTTACTTCTGGCCAACTAACTTTAAATATTAATCGGATCTACAAAGTACCTTTCCAGCAACATAAGCTCATGTTTGACCAAACATGGTGGCACAGCTATGGTACTAAATTGTTTAAGCAACAGAATTTAGCCATCACATTTACAAGGTGTGATCAACAAATATGGTAAGTGTTTAAATTTTTAAAAATATTGCAGTAACAGACACATTGCCACTAATTCCCCTCAAGATATACCCACTTGCTTCAAAAATACTTACCCTGTCATGCTTGCCACTCTAGAGCAGGTCTTTAAGTCCTTTTCCATGAGGCTCTCTAGTTATGCTATTATGACTACCTTGATGTCCTGAGCTGCTTCAGAATATTTACCTTGCATGGTCATTTTAACTTTAGGGAAGAGCCAGAAATCACACGGTGCCAGCTGTGGTGAATAGGGTGGATGAGAGCACACACTTAACGGTTTTACAAGGCTGCCGTTCTGTTGGATGGCACTAGGCAGCAGCACTGGGTGGTGGTGTTTTGTTTTTGGTTTTTGGTGTGGGGAGTTGAACTCAGGCCCTCACACTTGCCAGGGAGGCGCTGTGCCACTGAGCTACATTTCTGACTCATTTGGTATACTTTCTATTACTCCTTGTAAAGAGATAAAAGAAGACTTCCAGAACTGCTTCGAAAAGTGGCAAGAGCAGTGCAATGAATGTGTTAGAAGCGGGAGTGAGTATCTTAAGGGGAATTAATGGCAGTGTGTCTTTTAGTGTAATATATTTTAAAAATTTGATCACACTGCATACACAGTGCTAGTTTACAGACAGCAGAGTATGAATGTAGAGTACTTTCTCATAGATCGCAGGATGACTAACCACACAGACTAGCTTGATTAGAGCTAATCAACTAGGTGTGTTTGGATGTAGATAATTCACAGAGTAACTGAAATCAGTGGTAAACTACAGCCTGCTGCCTGTATTTATACCTAAAGCATTAGTGAAGCATAGCTGCATGTATTCATTGCATGTTTTCTGTGGCTGTTTTCATTCTACAAGGACAGAGGTGAGTAGAGACAACAGAGACTGTGTGGTCTGCCAAGCCCCAAACTTGACCAGCTTTCTACCGAGAGTGTGCCAACCTCTGCAGGGCACACTCAGAGCAGGTACTGTGGGATTTGCTCTGTTACTGTCCGCTCTGTGTTTCCATTCACCTTTGACTTCACAGTGACAGTGCTGCGTTGTTAGAAGCTGGAGATTCTATTAGATTAGTAGAAATCAATAACTAAAAATGTTTATTACACAGCCATTCAGATTTTCTTTTACAGTACATACTCAGGTCAGTTTTCCTGAATAATGCACACATGAAGTTTTAAATAAATGTTTGCATATCTTTGGAAAGGAAGAGAAGCCTTTCTCTGTAAAGTTTTACCAGCCCAATATTATGACAGTGACAGATGCCGCATACATTTTCATTTTCCTTCTTTTACGAGAGTAAATATAGGTTTGTACCCACCTCATCCATTGTTTTTAGATAATGGATTAAGAAAACTGTAAACTATTTTTCCTCCATTTGGTTGCTCTTTTGACTAGAAGATGTGTATGTGTCCATACCAAAAAATAAATGACAACTTTATTTAGTAGAGAGCCTGGACACTGCATTCAAAGAGTTCTAGATTTAAATTTAGTGGTAGTTATTTTATTTGCTGCTTACTCTGTAGGTCAGCAGTTAGGGCTGGGCTCTGCTTGTGCTGCGTGGCTGTTCTGCTGCTCTCTAGTGTCACTCGTGTGGCTACTGTAGTGGACCTTGATTGCTTTTTACCTTTGGTATTACACATTTTTTACTCATGACACTTAGACATTTTAAAAACTCTAATTTGAATATATTTTTCTAAAAATATTAAAACGTAAAGTTTATTTTTTCCAAATTATAGATTGTTTTACATTTTAAAAGGGATATTGAATAAAATCTTGCTTAACCAACCTGAAAGCTTCATTCTTACAGTCATGCATTATAATTTGTTCAATTTAAGATTGATGAACATACTTACTTTGGAGTTTAATATGTCTTCTTTTGAGGAAGAGTGAAACACTTTTTAAAATTTGAGAGGAATCTTTCAGTATGTGCATATGTGTGTATTTGTGTGTTGTGGGGGTACTGGAGACTGAACCCAGGGTCATTGCACTAAGCTATATCTCCAGCCCCTTAATATATAAATATCATATCAAGACAGGATCTTAGTAAGTTGCCCAATTACCCAGGCTGGTCTTGAACTTGAGATCCTCCTACTTTAGCCACCCAGGGTGCTGGGATTACTGGCATGCTGCACCTTGCCTGACTGTGGCCTGCATTTTTAATAAACTTTTTTGAGTGCCTAGACAGTTATAATGAAGGAATAAATACCTGTGTTAAGGAGGGTTAGTCTGGTATTTATACAACAGTCTACAATAGAATCAAGTTGGGTAGTTAGAAAATCCTGATTCCAGTTCTTTAACATTTTTTCAGATTCATAGCTACCTAAAATCTGACCTGAAGAAGGTAGATTATTTAAATCTTCCTCTTCCTCCTCATCCTTTTGTCTTTGACTTTTGTGTGTGTGTGTGTGTGTGTGTGTGTGTGTTTTTTGAGATAGGGTTTCACTTTGCAATTCAGGTTGGCCTTGAACTCACTTTATTTTTTTTTTCACTTTTATTTTAAAAGTAAAAGAACAAAAACATATTAACAGACACAAAGTAGCATAAGAATAGTACAATCAAAACTGAGTTACAGACAAGGTGACAGGGAATCAACAATGGTTGTTGCATTACATATTGATAACTTCGAAGTGTATACTCAGGAAAACAGATATAGACATGCAAAATTGATCAAACAAATAATCATCAACTATTCCTTACAATAAAGTGACCTAAGTCAGTAGTACAACTATGTTAGATATGTTGCATATACATACATACTTACTTACATACATAGATAATTATCCCTTCCTTCCTTTTTCATTTTTTTATATAATTTTTCTGTTTAAAGTGTGAAAGAAAAAGAACTACATCAACAACAAATAAACAAAAAACAACAAAAAAGCGGAAAGCATTAACAAAGACACAAAGTAGCACAATAACAGTATAATCAAAATTGAGTTATAGACAAAGCAACAGGAAACCAACAATAGTTGTTGCACTGCATATTTATAACTTCGAAGTGTATGCACAGGAAAATACATATAGACATACAGGATTGACCAAACGTTGAGATTTCATCTCATCCCGGTAAGACTGGCCAGTATTAAAAAATCATCCAATAACAAATGCTGGCGAGGCTGTGGAGAAATAGGGACTCTACTACACTGCTTGAACTCACTTGGTAGCCCAGACTGGCCTCAAACTTGCAGCAATCCTGCCTCATCCTCCAGAGTGCTAGTATTACAGACATGTGCTACCACGCCCAGCCTTGTCTTCGACATTTTAATGTATAGAGCTCAATAAAGCAGGAGTAAGCCAGTTACTCCTTTGGTCAGAAAAATGAGTGATAGAATATAATTTTTCTTTTTCTCTTTCATTCGGACTTAACTGCATGCTTTCAGATCATACAGTGGAGGGATAAGAGGTAGGTGGGGCATCAGCCCGTAAGGATAAGGAAATGTAAGGAGATGGTGAAGGGTCAGGGAGAAAGAACTAGGTGTCTGGTTTTTGTTTTCCTCGTTTATTTTAACGGGTTCCCTTTCTATTACATAAGCTCTAATCTGCTGTTATATAAGAGAGAAAATGAGCCACCTTTGCACTAAATAAAATGAGGGGACATTTCTAACTATCATCAGCCCAGTGAACTGCAGCACAGTTCATTGTGCCGCCTCATCTTTAAAGAATGTTCATGCTTTGTGAGCTTTGGTGTCTGCTGCTTGCTAAGTTTTGAGCTGTGGTACAGACTATTTTGGATTTAGTAATGGGGGATGTTAGTAATCAGAGGTTGCTATCGGAGCCTGTGTATTTCATTTCAATTAAATATTCTGGGAGGATTTACAGGTATGTATGTTTTATTAGGATATACATATATTTTTCCATTGGAAATTTTTTTAGTTGCATTTATATTTTTTTCCCCAAAGACCCTTATCTTGAAGATTTAATTATGCTTGTTTGTGAGGTGCTATTTTTATGGTGGAGTTTTTAGTGTAGTTGTAAAGTTTGTTTAGGTTTCTAGGTCTGAAGTGAGTGAGGTTGATTATTATATCTGATGGATTAAAACAACTGCCTTAGTCTTGTAACATTGCTAGGCAAGTTAAGATTCAGCTGGTTATTGCTCAATATCCGTTCTTAGAAATGAAAAACAAAATAGTATGTCAGGAGGTATTCCTTTTTCTAGACTTCATTCTAAAGTGGCCAAAGGAACATCATGAAAGGCAGTTATCGCGAACCTTGAAGAAGCCCCTTTAGAAAAATATTTATGGTAGAACGGAGAAATCCCACAGTTTGGGTCTGGTGGTGCCTGCCTTCCCCTGTACCCTGATCTCCTGTGATCCCTTTGGCTGATTCTGTGCTCACTGCGTGGCTTCTGGCACATACGACGGGCTCCTTTCAGAGTGGGCCCCTCCATCTGGAATGTGAATCGGCACAGGCTGGTTCTTGTCATCTTGAGCTGACCGTCATGTCATCTTCTCGGAACAGCCCTTCGCGGTTTCCCAACCTAAGCTTCTACTCTAGCATTCCTGCCATGTCTTCTTTTTTATGCTTACGTGGTCATTTCTCGTTTTCCTTGGTTATTTACTCTCTGTGTTTCCCCACTCGAGCATCAAGTTACCCACTAGGCAAAGTCTTCTACTGCTGTAGCCTAGTGCCATGTTAGACATGAAGTAGATGCTTCACAAAAGCTCAAGTATGCCAGTGTGAACATTTTCATCTCTTTTTTGCTACAAAAACCATTTGAATTTATTGTGTCTAAATTTTAAAGCAATATTTGCAGTTTTATGTCTCAAAGTTTATTTTTCAGATGACTACAGAAGTGTAACTAGCTTAATTAAGAGACAGAACACTGGGTAAGAAGTCAAAACACCAGGATCCTCTAATAATTTTCCAACTTCCTACATTGGTCTTATAGCAGACACAATCCTTCAGCCTCTGGAGAGGCGAGAGAGGGGCTGAAGGATGAGTTGATCACTAGTAACCAGTAATATAATCAGCCATGCCTGCATACTGGAGTCTCCAAAGCAAAAACCAAAACAAAGCCCAAAAAGACGGGGTTCAGAGAACTTCCTGGTTGGCAAACAGGTGGCAGCCCCTGGAGGGTAGCACTCCAGGGGGTGGTAACAGGGCTGTGCACCCCTGCCACATTCTTTGCTTGATCCCTGGCTTTCATCTGATCCCTGATAATACCCTCTGTAATAACTGAATAAATGTTAATTGAAATTCTTCTCTGAGTTTCGTGGGCTGCTCTGGCAAGTTAACCACACTAGTGGAGGAGGTAACAGCAACTGTGATTTGTAGCCAGCCCTAGTTAGCACAGGCTGCACCGTGGTGCTTGCAGTTGACATGCCTTAGTCCATTTTCTGTTGCTATAGCAGAATACCTGTGCCTTGGTAATTAATGAAGAGGAGGAAGTTTATTTTGGCTCACAGTTCTGGAGGCATCTACTTTCTGATGAGAGCATTGCAGAAGGCAGGACAGCAAATAAATATGGACAGAGAGGCCTAACACAAGGGGCCACCTCCCTTTAAAACAGCCAGCTCTTCTGGTAACTAATCCAGGCCTGCCAGAAGTCTTAAATCTCTTACAGAGAGAGTCACCCCTTACAGGCCCACCTGGTTATACTGAGGACCCAATTTCACATTGCATTTTTTTTTTGTAACCAGGAATTGAACTCAGGACCTTGCACTTCCCAGGCAGGCACTTGTGCCTCTGAGCTATATCCCTGGCCACATTATGCGTTTTTGAGGGAATAGACTTATCTAGATCTGAACAGCAGTTTGGAAGTGGAAGGCAAAATAAATATCTGAATTTTTTTTTACTTCTTTATTAATTTTTAAAATAATTTCAGTATTTCCAGTGAGGAGCATCACCAGTGCCTTCCAGGTTTGGGCTTCATAGCTGCAGGCACAGTGCTGAGACCTCCCATATGCATTAATTCTTTGATAGATTTTCTGTTGTTATCCTTGCTTTGTCGTTGAGGGACTGAGGCTCAGAAAGTACAAGTGAGTTCTCCCAGTAGTACACAGAACGTAGGGAGCAGAGCTGCAATCTGACCAAGTTGGACTCCAGAATGTATTCTCTAGCCACTATTTATAATGCTTTCCGATGGGTCTCGTGAGATTTATAGAATAGTGGAGAAAGGCTTGATGCGTGGATATATAGTAAAGATCTTTTATTGATTAGAAGTAAGGTTTTGCTGGCCCAGTTGCAATCACATGAACTGCTCATGGGCTTCCTGCCATGATTCAGGGGAATAGATGTTTGTTGTCTGAATGTGGGGTGTTTACTGGGGAACTATGTTCTAGTCAATGTGTGTTCCAGATCTGACCTAATTAACAATTTCAGAAAGAGGATTCGTGAAATAGATTTAGATTGTGATCCTTAATGTGGGTATGAATCTAGTGATTGCCAAATGACTTATGTTAAAATCAATTTTATAGTTTCAAAACACATAGCAAAGACTCCAATTAGGTGGGCACTGGGGAGACAGGCAGTAAGCTAATAAACAGACACATTCAGGCTCTTACAACAGACACTGTTAAGCACTTTGAAGAAAGGGGCAGTGACACAGGATGGAGTGTGAAGGAAGGGTGGACAGGGCCTCTTAAATATAGAGGTCTGAGAAAACTTCCTTGAGGAGGTGACTTTTGAGAAGAACCTGAATGAACGTGAATAAAGAACCTTGTAAGGCACAGAGTACCGGACAGCAAAGGCAGGAGTTCACTTGGTGCTTTTGGGAGACGGCGATGAGGAAGAGTGTGCACAGGCGCAGATGAAGCCAGAGAGGCTGGGGTAGGGTAGGGGTCACGGGCAGCTCTTGTCTCCCAGGGCACACAAATCACCACCCCCTCCTGAGTTCAGACAGCTCCTTCCCTGGCTTCTGTTGCTTGTCACAGACCCCCCTTCTTTTTATTTCCTTCACTGTCCTATTTCTAGGAAGAATGTGCTTTGTTAAGCAAAGGGCAGGCCTGGGCCCCACCCCAGACTCCTCTGAGGACGGTGAGCAAGGAGAGTGGGTGGAGTCTCGGGGTCCAGCCCCATGAACCCTTCGTAGCAGTGCATGTGCTCTGGGAAAAGAAATCATTGTTTTAAAAGTGATGCGCTAGGATGTGTGACCTTACACATTTTCTAATTCGAATGTAGGCCTAATGTTTTAAAGTGAAATAGTAGGAAATGGGTTTCTTATTGAAGTTCATAACAAAATTTTTAACTGGCACATGATCTATAATTACAGCAGTTACCACCTCCTCATAACCACTTGTGTTGGAATGCTTTGCATGCCCATAGAACAATTTTCCTGAGTGTGCTTTTGGAGGAAGTATACTTTATTCTCATGCTGTTGTGGTAGGTAGAAAATGGCTTAACAAAAAACATAACACCCTGAACCTGGTGGATGCACCACCCCCGGTAGCGTGAGGAATGCTGGGGCGAGTGTGGATGTCATAGAGAATGTGGAGAAGTTCTATGCTTTGTCCCCAAACAGAGCTTCATTTGTAGCCTAGCTCAGTATTTAATGCGTATTTGCTTCCTTTAGCATTTAATCAGTTTGTTTTTTATCCCCTAAATCCAGATAATTTGACTTTCCACTGATAAAATATTTACTTGTTATAACAGGCAGGGTGCTAAACTTGGAAATTAAGAGTACTGAGTTAAATTTAAAATTTGCTGAAAAGTATTCATCATGATGTAGTCTATTTAATGTCTTGGCAGTGCCTCTGTCTCTTCTCATTTAGCATGCAAGGAGACAGACTGGCAGCCGTTGTAAGCTGAAACCTGGTTGTGTGCAGAATGAGACTGGTCTGGTCGGGGTACTAAAATGGAGAAAATTTGAAAGTGTTACTGTGTGTGTGCATTTCCCTAAATTAAAGTGTGACACACATTTGCTTTAAATAGAATTTTTTTTTTTTTTTGTCTTTTTGACACAAGGCTTCGCTATGCAGTTCAGGCTGGCCTCGAACTCACTTTGTAGCCCAGGCTTGTCTTGAACTCACAGAGATCCTTCTGCCTGAGACTCCCAAGTGCTGGGATTACAGGCGTGCGCCACCGCACTTGGCCTAAAGAGAATTCTAGATTCTGTTCTTTAAGACTATTATAACTTTATGGTAGATGATCCTAAGGCTGAAACTGGTTTTAAATACTGTTTTGTAAAATAATCAAATTTGTCCTGTAACAGTGTTGTCATTATGTCACACGAATTGTTCTGATATAATAAGCATGTTTTATAACATGTTTGAGTCATTTTCCCTAGTAGACCTGAAATCTATTACTCAGAGGAGAAGCATGCCTTTACAATATATTCTTAGCCGCTCCTTCCTATCAGTCAGCTGTCAAGTCCTATGGAATCTAAAATAGAGCCCACCAATGGGAGACCAGCAGCACGCACACTGTTTACTGGACAGCTCGGTTGTGGCCAGTTTTATCGTGCAGTAGCGTCTGTGCTCATTGCCGAGGCAGCAGGATGCAGAGCACTGTTCACGTCTTCCACTGGGGTCCCTGAAAGGGACAGCTTTTGAGAGACAGCTTCTAAACAATAAGAAATAGGAGGAGTTACAGTACCTGACTTGGGGCTGCCCTCAAGCGCTGCACAGCAAAGGAAAATACTTCCCAAGCGTGATGAAGGCGGAGAAAGATCCTGAAGACGAAGAAAATATCGTTAAAGATCCAAGCTAAGTGTAGCACAGCATGTGAGGGACGGAGCCTCTCGGCAGGAGTTCGTCTGAGGGCTTGCTTTGTGAGCTGCTGCAGAGATTTGTAACTTAATGCGGAGTCATTTGCTGTTAGGAGCAAGAAACGAAACCCTGCCTATGATGAACTGTTGGTTGTCTTGTGCTCCTAGGAACAGAGTAGGTAACCCAGTAATCTAGGGTAACTGAAGATTCTGGGTTAGACTTTCTGAACTGCGTTGTTTAAAAAAGTACTGTGTCATTGATTGGGGATTTTTTTAATATATCGTTATTTTCTTCCTGACTTGCCGTTGTGGTAGAAAATAAAAGTTATTTATTTTGTTTTCCTGGGCTTAAAAAGCACAGGGCAGAATGTTAATAATTGAGCAGTTAACTGACATTGGACCACGACTAAAAGTGCTGTTTGATGAAGTAGAACTGAAAGTCACTTGGTAATAGGAGTCATGTACCTTTCTTAAAAGCCTGTCCTTGGATTTTTATGAATTTTCAGTGATTTAAACACTTCCTTTCCCCTCCAGCAAGTTTACTTGGAAATAAAGACTGTTTTACTTGTAGGGATAAACTAATCAATTCAGGGCAAGTATTTGTGTGCTAAACATGACCTAATCCTTTAGGTATTTGAAAATACAGCGTCTCTTAGATCTAATTCCACTACCACTCCTCAAACCGAGGCAGTGGCTGTTTTGTTCAAATGCTGAAGAAAGGTGATACCTAAAATGCAGTTTAGATTTTGAACCAGTAAGTACCTATGATTGGCAGTTTGAACTTTTGAAGTTAGGAGGAAGTGATTCAAGTTGCTGGCTTCAGGATGTCTTGAGTATATTTTCTCCAAGCATTGCTAAAGATAACCCTGATACAATTAAAGTATATATGTGTGATACATTCGTCTGTCTAAAAAAAAACTTAACCTTTGATCTTACTTTTAAATACATGTGCATTTTTGTTAAAATTAAAAATCTTTTTTGAAAGCAAAATATATTGAATGAAAATGAAAATAATCAATATTCCTATTTTAAGATTTTAATTAATACTTTATTGTCTTAATTTTTTCTGTGTAGTTTTTTATCTTAATATGTAAGCAGAATGAATTGCTTTCTCTATTGCACATAGAGAGTTGGACTCACTATTGTTAGCTTATAAATATATTTCTAACAGTACCTCTTAAATAAGTGGAGGAGAAATACAGTTTCTTGAAATATATGCAGAACTCCACTGCCTCTGAGAGTGCTGGGAGACCTGTCTGTAAGCAGAGCCAAATCTGAAAGTCTGAGTCAGGGAAGAGGAAAAACACAGTGTTTCAGGGACCAGAGAAGTCGAGACTGAGCCCGGCTCCCTAAGTCATGTCGCGTCCCCCAGAGCCTCGACTTTTTCAGTGTTAAGTGGCGATGGTAATTGTAGTACCCTGGGGTTGTTTCAGTCATCCCTGCCTGGCTCACGGTGGGTGCTCAGCAATGTTTACTTCTTTCCTTTGCCCTGAAGACAAAGAGAATCCTTCTTGTGCTTCCGGAAGGTTGTGTAACTGCTGTTCTGGAGAACTTAGCACAGCCAGGAGAGCACTTGGGATGCACCCGGAAAATGAGTGACGTGCTGCGCAGTACTGCCTTTCTCTTCTCCTTCCTCTAGCAACCTCACTAACACACTATGCCCTTTTCCTTTTGTAGCACGCTGCAGATTGGAATAAATATGATGACCGACTGATGAAAGCTGCAGAGAGAGGGGATGTGGAGAAAGTGGCCTCCATCCTTGCAAAGAAGGGAGTCAGTCCAGGCAAACTAGATGTGGAGGGCAGATCTGCGTAAGTGTTCCCCGTGGCGAGGACGTGTCTGAAGGGGTTTGAGGTACAGATGAAACTTGGGAATTGTGGCTACTAATTTTTTTGTTAGAAAGTCTTTATTCACCAAAACGCACACTACTAAACTTTTCTTTCTTTTTTTTTTTTCTTTTGAGACAGGGTCTCACTATGTAGTTCAAGCTAAGCTGGACTCACTATTGTTAGCCCAGGCTGGCCTGGGACTTGTGGTGGTCCTCCTCCTGCCTCAGCCTCCCAAGTGCTGAGATGACAGGCACTACTAAACTTTTAAAACTGATAATTATTCTCAATTTTAAAGATGTCCAAGGTAGAGAGAGAACACCGGAATCCTATCCGGTGGATCTTGCTTTTTAGGTGCCATGGTGAAGCACAGTCTGTATTTATTTGGTGCATTTTCACCTAAAAGCCTTCTCAGGTTCCTTACCCTGGTTGGCTCTTCAAAGCAGCCATGGAAAAGTAGGAAAAAGCTTACAGAGGTTATTAATAATTTGCTCTAATCTCATGAAAAATCCATGCGAACGCATGCTTTCTGTCTCAGAGGAGTTTTGTAAGTTATACCCCCCAACCCTCATTTTCTTACTTGGGTCATTAGTTTGAGAGAGAACGTGTAGGGCACAGAGGAGGCAGAGTGAGTAGTGTGGCTCAGGGAGACGTGGGAAGCTGATTCCACCCGTAGCTGTTGTGTCCTGCCCGGACTCCTGGTGTGTTCATACGCTTGTGAGTGTGTATGTCGCCCTCGCTGCTTCTCAATCTTTAAATCACTCTTCTTTGCAGAGCAGAGAGCATTTGAGGTAAAGGTTAGATCTAGATCTAAAGTCTGTGAGCAGTTAGTGCCTTATCTGGGAACCCTTCCAAAGTCGGAGGTGAAAAGTCTCATTTCCAAAATTCCTCGGTTTTATACTTGTATGAGTTTGTTCAGAGTATTATAAGTGGAGACCAGATACTAAATATAGAATTGAATATTAGGAAGTGAATAATGTTTCATTTAGGTCACTACCCTGGAATGCTTAGATATTTAAATATAGTAAAGATAGTGAGGCATGATCATAAATTAGTTTTTAAAGCAATAAAGTTTTAAATGTTTGAAGTTTACAGTGTTTCAGTTTTATCAAGTGGAAATTATGTTTTTTTGTTTTTTTGTTTTTTTTTTTCAAGTGGAAATTATGATAGGTACAGAAACATTGGTTATTTTGAGTCCTGCCTCTATTTTTGCTAAATTTCAAGGTGTTTATAGCACTCAGTACAAATAGTGGCAATTTAATATGTGAGTGAATTTTTTTTTTCGTTTTTTCTTTCCAAAGTGTTAAGATGTTAAAAGATGAAGATCTTTCTTGGGATAAAACTCTTCAGTGAAACTTCATTTTAGCATATTTTCATACTGTTTATCTATACTTTTGGTGTTTATTTATTTATTTATTTTTTGTCTTTTTGAGACAGAGTTCAGTACGCAGTTCAGGCTGGCACTGAGCTCATTTTGTAGCCCAGGCTGGTCTCGAATTTGCAATGATCCTCCTGCCTCAGCCTCCTGAGTGCTGGGATTGTAGGCATGCACCACTACGCCTGGCTACTTTTAGTGTTTTAAATGAATTTTTATTTGATTTTTTTGGACATTTATTATCTAAGATTCATTTTTGAGTTAGATTCTTTACACTAGAAGAATTATAAAAATGTGATAACATTTTGGTACCTGAGATGGGAAAGGGTCACCAAAATCCCTGCCACCAGTTGCAGAATTGCAGATTCCAATTTTTGACTTCCTTCTGTCAAAGTAGTGTTAACCCTGTCAACTGCTGTCTCTGGAATCAGCAAATACTTGCAGGGAAAAAGGGGCCCAGATACAGAGCTCGCCTCTGGACTTGTGTCTGTGATTGCATCTGGCCTGGTGGTTTTGTTGCTGTTAGCTCACAGATTCCTTCAAGCGGATGCTTCGGTTGTGTTGTCCTCAGAGGTAGCGATTGTCCAAATTACCTATCGCTTCCATTGTGGGAGTAGGAAGTCCGTGCCTTGTTTTTAAAAAAAGAAAACTTGGAGTCCATTTTTGAATTTCAAAAGAGTGTTTCTATAACAGTTTTTCATATTTCCTTTACAACTCCGCATATTTTACTGATTAATGTATCTTTGTTCTAAAGCACATCTACTATTTATATCATGCCGGCAGTGCATGTGGAGTTGTTTTGATTTCTGTCCTTTAGTATGTCATCTGCATAATGTTGACTTTGGAGGAATTTTCCAAACTCTGTGAGCAAAGAGACGAACACAGGCGAGGGAGCATACGCGGCCCCCCACGGCGGCGCAGCGGCTGAGGCCGTGTGTGCGGTAAGCCAGCGCCCCTGAGAAGGGCGCGGCGCTTCACCGGATAGTGTGATTTACCAGGTCAGCGGTGCAGAGAGGTTAACGATACCCCCAGCCTTAATTTAATTTTTCTACTGAAAAGAGAACTGATGTGACTCTTAACCCTATGCTTCCACTATGAGAAACCTCTTTTTCTCTGTAATTCAAGCTGCGTACAAACCTGCCTTACTTGGGTGTGTTTGGTCTGTAGTTTGCCTTTTATCTGGTACAATGCTAATAGTGTCACATGACTCAATGTCATAATATTTGAAAATGAATTTGCAAGCCACCTTCAGACTTTTGTCTCAAAGCATTTAGCTATTCATATATTTAAGGAACCGCATTTACCTGAAACTTGGTTCTGAGGGTAGCGTAGGAAACAAAACAGACAGAAAGCTCTGCTTTTATTGAGTCTGCAGTGGAGCGGGCAGAGCCTAATGGACCACACAGAAAATGAACTTACAATTTATATAATAAAAATGTTAAATTCTGTATAGAATAATAAAGGCAAGGGTAGGGGATAAGAGTTTGAAGGTTTCAGAGACTAGGGGGCCTAGTAGTATCCAGTGGTGTGGCCAGGGAAACCTCCAGTGTCAGTGTGATGCAGCACGTACCTGCGTCCGGGTTGAGCACGTTCACACCCTTGTCTCCTGGCCCCTGCAGGGTGATGATTGTACCTTTATTGCACCCCGGTTCTGTTTCAGCCTGAGTTCAGTGTCCTTTGCCGGTAACTCCTAGTGTACTTACCAGTTTGAATGTGGGCAGTTCTTACACAGTTTCTGTAAATGTTGATTAATGAAGTATTAGGTGATCAAAGAAATCATGGAATAAGCCAATCATACAAGTCTATAAGCAAGAGGATAAATCACTGGAGTCAGTAGGAAGAGACCATCAGCTGTTTTGTTGCTTTTCAGGGTAGTTTTGCTCGTTTTGGAGGCTGTTCTGTGTCAGGTTAGTTTGATATGTCATAGGGTTAAGAGTCGCATCAGTTCTCTTTTCAGTAGAAAAATTAAATTAAGGCTGGGGGTATCGTTAACCTCTCTGCACCGCTGACCTGGTAAATCACACTATCCGGTGAAGCGCCGCGCCCTTCTCGGGCGCTGGCTTACCGCACACACGGCCTCAGCCGCTGCGCCGCCGTGGGGGGCCGCGTATGCTCCCTCGCCTGTGTTCGTCTCTTTGCTCACAGAGTTTGCAAGAGCTCTTTCTCAGTTTGCTTTGATGGGTCAGGTTTAGTTTGATATGTCAAGGGATAAATATTTTGATCTGTCTTTGGCCTGAGTGTTATGCTATAACTTCATTTGTTTTGTCAATTTCAATATATTTGAAAGTAAACAAAATAATCTAATAGAAACTTTTCTGTATGCTTTTATTAAACTCCAAGAATCAGTGCTTTCCTATTGAAATAATAGAGTTAATGATATAATGTAAATTTTTTTTATCAAGGCTATTGACTATTAGAATGTTTCACTGGATCTTAGAAGCTATTCCTAGAAGGCATGTTCCTTTTATATAAATTGGATTTTGGAGCATTTCAGATTTCAGATTTTTGGATTAGAGAGCGGCAACCTGTATAGGTGTCTTAACATAGCCTTTAAAGTGTGTGTGCCAAAAAAAAAAAAAAAAAGGCCAGGCATGGTGGTGCACACTTGTAATCTCAGCACACCTGCAATCGGGAGGCTGAGGCAGAAGGATCTTTGTGAGTTCAAGACCATCCTGGGCTACAAAGTGAGCTCAAGGCCAGCCTGAAATGCATATTGAGACCCTGTCTCAAAAAGACAAAGTGTGTGTGTGTGTGTGTGTGTGTGTGTGTGTGTGTTAAAGAATGACATTATTATAACACTTGAATATGCTTGGTAGCTTCCATGGCATAACAAATATTTTTGTTTGTTTGTTTAGCTTTCATGTTGTGGCCTCAAAGGGGAATCTCGAGTGTTTGAATGCCATCCTCATACATGGAATTGATATTACAACCAGCGACTCTGTAGGTATGTTTACCTCCATAATCAATGACTAAACATAAAGAGATTACAGACATTGTCCAGTGCTAACGTTCTTTTCTCTTTTTTTGTGGTGCTGGGGATTGAACCTAGGGCCTCACACTTGCTAGGCAAGCCCTGTACCATTGTACTACATTCCCACCCATCTAATATTCTTAATCAGATTTACATGTAGTTTCAGAAGAAAAACCCTTACTTTTCTGGGTTAAATAGTTGAGAAGAGGCTTGCTTTTGAGGTGTCCCTGAGAAGAGAGGGTTAGGAGAAAGGATTGCTAGACTGATGAGCACTTGGAGACCTACCAGCTAGCGCTGGTCTGAGTTGTGTTGTAGGATCCTAAACTGTCAAGTTTTGAAGAATCTTTAGTAACCACTTGGTTTCTATTCATATACTCCTCCCTGAGAACCCTCTCCATCATGTGGCCTTTTGCCGCTGGAGTGGACATTTTTTGTGGCCGAGAATTAACTGCCTGAAAACAATGACACCTCCACAAGGATAGTAAAAGGGTGGCTGGCATTTATATGTGTTGCCGTTCCCCGCGCCACTCACACTTTACATGTTCTACCTATGCTAACTTGTTCTACCCTCACGCTGACCAAGTGGGTCTGAGGCACCGAGCTGTGCAGTCCCTTGCCTGAGGCCTTTCTGTAGGTGAGCTGCAGTCAGAATTTGTGTTCTTAACCATTATGCTCCATGCGGGGAACCTATTCTATGTTTGCCAGCTGTATTTATAAAAAGTTATATTTATAGAAAATGTTTAAAAGCATCTGTTCAAATCTGCTTTTTGCTTGGTCTTCTGCTTCCACTTAGTTATACCTGTACCTGCCCATTAAAATCTGTAGTTTAAACTCTCATATCATTGTAGACCTGTGAGTGCATGAACATAGCTATTGCTTTTTTTTCAATGAGAATCTTAGTTTTCATTTATCAAGGTAACCATTCTCACGGTAACCATTCTTAAAACTTAGTTCTCTGTAGTTCTCCTTTGTTATTCAATTGCATATAGAATTTCCTTAACAACTTTAATACTTTATCCTATGACTGCATATATGAGACAATAAACATCACTGTTAATCAGCACTGTATTTAGAAACAGAAGAAAGAGAGGGAAACAGGTCACAAATGAGTCAGTGAGGAAAATCTTTACCTAAAGTTGTATCAAACTCTAAATTGAAGACCAAACCCTATCATTTATGGTGAAGAAAGGAATGTGTTTATTGTTGAAATAGTCCTCTTAAATATCAATAGAAAGCAGAAGTGGTTTTAGAAAGTTGAGGTGACTGTACCTCTTGGGAGCTCCAGGACTACTTACTTATTGTGCAGACTCCGTTTGGAATGTGTGCCTTCCTTGCTTTGATCTGGGTTCTCTGTTCTAGACATTTTTGCCCCGTGACTAATTTGGTGACTTTCGTCCTCCCTCCTTTCAAGGTCAAATTTAAATACTTTCCCGAGTCAGCAGACATTGTTCCATATATAGGATCCGACCATATCATGCGTGATTCTTCCTGTCTTTGGTTTATGCTACTATTTAGCTATATTTTGATTTAACTTATTTCTTGTACTGTCACTAGAGTTACCCTTTTTGAGAACAATGAGCTTTTTCTGTTGCTAAATATTTTCTATCAAATATCCACATCTGTTATAATCTACATGTGTATATTTGATAGAAAGTATTTAGGTACGTTACCCTAGCTCCTATTTTATATGGAAATATGTTTAAAATGAGAAGTTATTATTGTACCTGGTAATTCTCTTCCCTGACACTCTACCACCTTTGGACTTTTCCTTAAAATCCCATGTTTGAGATCTGATATTTTCTTTTCTTTTTTTTTTTTTGCTGCCATGCCTGAACTGCCTAGATTTAGTATTTCCTTAGCCCTGATCTGACATTTTTACGTGACATCAGTTTCTGTAGTATTTTGTTGAACAGTGAAGACTGTTAGCACTGTGCCTACCCTTGCTATCCACATTTCACTGTATCTGGTGGTTCAGTTACTTTTCACAACCTAAAATGTTTCTAAGAAACTTGTCCATGAACTGTGACAAATTGAAATTTGAAATGGTCGCATGTGACTGACGTGGAATGAGAGGATGTTTGGATATGGTTGAAATGTTGTATCTGGTTCTGTTTAAAGACCTGGTCCCATGTTTCAAGAATCTGCTTAGTTAGCTACCCAGAAGTCATGAGACCCAGGAAAAGTGACCCACGTATCTAAACTCATATATGACTGTGTGAGAATTGGAAGGCGATTTATTTATCCATACTGGGTAATTATAATATAAATTACTTACTTCATAGCAGAAACTGGTGAAGTCAAATTAAACTTTGAGAAATTGAAAGGTTAGGGGGAAATGAAGGACATTAAAATTAGAAGCTAGATTAGCCTGCTAAACCCTGGTATCTTACATTTAAGAGAGATGAAGTGCAGTGAACATTTAAATTTATTATAGTAAAAGCATTGCTATGAATCCTCTTCAAGTTACTCCCTCTTTCTATGAACTCTTACCCAAGAATTCTCGCTGTTTTCTGAAGCGGTTCTGAGATCCGCTTTTGTGAGTGAGTGTCTTGTGCTGTCACAGCTACCTTGATGTCCTGAATGATTTAAAACATTTACTTTTCACGGTCAGTTTGAGGAAGAACCGGAAGTCGAACGGTGCCACCTGCGGTGGGTGAGGACGCGCCGCCCTGCCTGGGAGCCGCCTGTCCCTGGACGGCGCTGGGCGGCAGCATTCGCTGTGGTTTTTTTAATCACACATCATAAAGACACTCCCGAAAGAGGACTCCGGAGCTGCTCCGGAAAGCGGCAAGAAGGGTGGGATGAGTATGTTCGAAGCGAGGGGAGATACTTTAAAGGGAATTAAAGGCAATGTGTCTGTTGCTGCAATAATTTTTTAAAACATCCTCTGTCTGTGTAAAGAAACGCAATTAGGAGAGAAGAGCATGTGGAGGTAGGCCGTTCTTTGCAAGTTTGGTTTTTTGAGAATTCAGAATCAGCTTTCCCCAATGTCTGTTAACCTCTTTTCCCTGTCCCCATTTGCATTTCCTTAGATTGCGCTTTTTAATGCATATTGTATTTGTACAAGTTGTCTGATTTTTAGAGACACAGTCTCTTAATGAATTTTGAATTTTAGCTGAGGTATAAAATTAAGGACAACTTTTTGTATGATACGTACTTATCTCCCCATTCCCAGTGCCCGTACAGTGTATTTGGAAATGTTACATGAAATCTCCCTCCTTTCTCATCCTTTCCCTTCCTTTCGCTGTACTAGTATTTAACTACCAGCTTCATCTTGGGCGTGGCTTAGGTGCTGGAGATACAGTGGTGAGCAAGACAGAGCCCTGCTCTTCACGGATCTGCAGTGTTTTTTCTCCCACTTGTCGTTGCTTCGGCGTGTGCGTCCTCTCCTAGTAAAATGCCAAACTCGTGAAACATCTCAGACACTGAAAGCTTGTTTACAAATGAAGTAGCTTGTCAAGTAATTTTAGAACAGAGAGTAATATTTTATGAAAATTCTTAGAAGAAGAAAATACTTCTTCACATTTACTTTAAATTATTTCTTTTATAGGTAGAAATGCGCTTCACCTGGCTGCTAAGTATGGACATGCGTTGTGCTTACAAAAACTTCTGCAGGTAGTAAAAGTGGTTAAAGCTTTAGTTTTATTCTTTGGGCAACAAATAATAAACATGTTTTGAATGCCTTCTGGAATTTGGGTTCAAAGAAAATGGTGGGCTAACTTTGACTGTTAGCTTACATAGCAGTTTTTCCATCATTTGTGAAGGAATGTAGACAATAAAGAACAAAAACTCTAGGAAGTGAATTGCATAACTCCATGAATTAAAAATAAACAACAAAGACTTGACCTTCCTGTTGACATTAGCTAGAGATTGGAATTTTCTGTTGTCTACAATGTGGCGTAAGATAAAGTGATACAGCATGCGATTTAGTTATTTCTACATAGAGGTAAGTTAAGACTACATAATATTAGCATATAGTTAAGCTTTTAATCAGGCAATCACAAAATTATGTGAACCAATTGGCTAATACAAGGTTTCAGTCAAAGTGTCCGGTTCTACATTTGTCACCAAGTTTCACAGCCGCGCTGATTCGTTCTTCTAATTCAGTGGTTCAATTTAACTCTTGCTGAAGGAAAAAAACTCCAAACAATAACATATTTTCAATATCCCTTGCAATTGTAATGGACCATATGTTTCCTGTTTGGTGAAATACTGTTAAATTTACACTTATATTATGTTATTATATTTGTTTCATGTCAAAATATTTAATAGAGTGTCTGAAAGTCTTGAGTTTCTTTGATAAGTGGGATAATTTAAGATTAAATAACAGCTGTTCCTTTGAGTCTGGATATTGAATTTTAAAATGAGACTCTCCTAGATCACCAAGTTTCTATGTTTTAACAGTATAATTGTCCCACTGAACATGTGGACCTGCATGGAAGGACTGCACTTCATGACGCAGGTGAGCACAGGTTTCACGTGGACACAAACATTTGTTAAAATGTGTAGCCATTAGAAGTCATCTCAAGGTTTTAACAAGTATATATTTGTATAATTCATGGAGAAATAATATTAAACACTTTATGTACTTCTGGTTGAAATTTATTAGCATGTGTAGTTTAGAAAGATTCACTCAGGCAATATTAACAAGCCAGTCAGTTTGCTAAGATACTAAAGGCGTAGGGTGGATCATGTATCTTCCTGCTGTCTCGGAGTTCAAAGGCGGGCAGGGAGAAAAGGGATGGGGAAGAGAGAGACAGGAGAGAGGAGGAAGGAAAGGAGAGAAGGGGAAAGGGAGAGGGAGAGAGAGAGGTCGGTGGGGGAGACAGTATGCGTGTGTTTGAGAATATGGCGGGAGAAGTAGGAAAGACCTTTTCTCTTTATAAAGCTGTGTCTATGTAATTAGCGTGTTTAAACATAATGTTTCTCATTTGTAGAATGAAGGTAATCATACTATTACAATAAGTAGTTATAATTAAATCATAAATAGTGTCTGACATACGGTAAGTTCTTAAGGTGGTAGTGGTTTTGATTTTGGGGTGTCAGTGCTGAATTTCATATCATTGTAATGTGCTATATATTTAAAAAGGTTTTTACTAGTCATTTCACTAATTTTATTAATCATACTTGTGTGTCTAACTTGTTTGCATTATTCTCTATAAAGAAATACACTGAAAAAGTCTCAAGTATTTTTAGAATGTAAGATATCTTGACTCCTTTAAATCTGAAATTCTTACAGTTTACTAGAAGGCCTAGGAGGGAAGACATCCTATTGTCTCTTTTCATACACAGTATGTAGAATATTTGATAAATTAAAGTTATCTGCATTGAAGATATATTGTAGTCAACATTTCCTTCAGTGTGTTTTGTGTGTGTTTTACAATACTGAGAATTCAGTTGAGAGCTTTATGTAGGCTAGTCGAGCACTCCACCACTGGGCTACATCCCCAGTACTTTGTATTTTCAGACAGTCTCACCAAGTTGCCTAGGCCAGCTTGCACTTGCGATCCTCCTGTCTCAGCCTCCCAAGTAGCTGGGGTTACAGGCATGCTCCACAATGTCTGGTTTTCCTTCATATTTTTACATCGTAATTTTTGTTCAGTTTCTTCTTTTTTGCAGTTTGGGTTTCTTTATGGTATTTTAATTTCTCATGCAGTGTATTTTCTTCTTTTTTATTTTTATGTACAGTGGTATTATTTACAAAGCATTTTTATTTTTACATATATTATCCTGACTTGTGTGGGTTACTGTCTTATTATCCATGTATTTGAAACTGGCGCAGCTTGACTGATTGAACCCTAACATTTGCTTAGTGCATCTATGAGGAGGAGGAAGAAGACTTTTCTGTTGTTATCCTAAAAGAACTCCAGCATCGGCCTCTGCAGTCAAGCCCGTGGCTCTTGCTGGGATTTGTGTACCCCTACTTCCCGCACACAGCGCCTCTGGCCTCTTCCCAGGGGAGAAGGACACAAACCAGTTCAGTTCCTGCCCTAGCTTGACAGCGAGGATTTCTCTACAATGCACAGTGTTCTCCTTTGGGCTCTGAGGGGACTTCATGGTTCAGTAATCTGTAAATTCAAACAAGACATCTGTTCCCCCAGTAGACAGTGAAGGAGCACTGGCGGGGGCTTCCTTTCACCAAGGGGAGGGCGCGTAAGCGTAGCGGTCACTCAGTAATAGCTGGTGTCAAATCCTGCTGAGAAAAACATGCCCACTTCAAGGCAGTTTTAGCCATGTTTAAAAATAGACTGTACATAGAAAATGTAACTTGGATTTTTATTTTCTGTGTTCACACTTAGATTAGTAGCATATTCTTGTCTTTTATACGGCTGAGCCCCTTGGTCCTAATAAATTACTTAGAAAATTATAAAATGGCTTTGTAGTCCACTTTAAGATGGAAAGTTGTTGCTTGCAGTGCTAACCCGAGATTGGAGGACAGGGAGTTGGTGATGGAGGGGCTGCAGAGCTGGCGCTGCCTTGTGTGGACCTGGACAGGCGCTGTACATCTTCCCGCGGGTGTTCACCACTTTTCCTCTCCCTTTGTCCCTAAAGCAATGGCAGACTGTCCTTCCAGCATCCAGCTGCTCTGCGACCACGGGGCCTCTGTGAATGCCAAAGACATAGTAAGTCCATTTGTGTTTATTCTGAGCTCAATTTGTGTGTTCTAACTGCTACCTTTTGGGAGACTTGTTCTCTTCGTGCTGATTTATTTTTCTTTTGTTTAGGATGGGCGGACACCACTCGTTCTGGCTACTCAGATGTGCAGGCCAACAATATGTCAACTGCTGATAGACAGAGGGGCGGACATCAATTCCAGAGACAAACAGAACAGGTGATTGTGTTATCATGGCTGCTAGGTAGCAGCTGGGTGCCAGCGATTCTGAAACTCTGCTGCTGTGACCCAGCCTGTCTTGCGCCCAGCTCGCTCTTCTGCGGCCTACTCTTTCTCGGAATTCTCACGCACCTTGCTCTGGAGGCTGCAGAAAGGAAGACAGGAAGCAGAGAGAGGATGAGATGAGTCCTTAGTGAAAAGCAGTCATTTGGGTGAGAGAAATAAAGGAAAGAGGAACTGTATCCCAGTGATTTTAAGCATAAAACTCTGTAATAAAAATGGGCACAAGTAAATATAGGAGAAGGATAAGAAAGTTGCAGCTACAGTATATTTTTTCACCTGTGAATTGTTTTTAAATGTTTATTTTTATTACTGCATGTCTGTAGTACACAGTGATTACACTCACCGTGGGGAAGTATGTGTGCATGACATAGCTTAATTCTTTTTACTTCCTCCTCTCTCCATTCACAAAAGATCCATCTTCCGGTTTCCTATTTACTATCTTTTATTTTGCTCTTCAATTTATTGCATTAAATGTCATCATAATTGTAATATTACAATTGATTTAACTTACTTACACTTTGGGTTTCTCATATAAGAGAAACCATGCAGTACTTATTAGGCTCATGTGATTTACTGTGTGATTTTAACATGATGGTCTCAAAGTGCATCTGTTTTCCTATAAGTGACTCAAATTTATCTTTTTTTATGAACATAAAGAACCAGTACATTGAAGAACTGGTGCTTTGAAAGAACAGAATAGACAAAGCCTTAGCCAAATTGACCAAACAAAGACCCACATTAATAGAAAAGGCAAAACCATGCAGATGCCACCCAAATCCAGAAGATCGTTAGTTACTATAATGGGAAGTTGTATGTTACCAACTAGACAATCTTGAAAAAATGGACAGATTCCTAGACATGTGTGAATTACCAAACCTGAACCAAAAAACCACGAGACTTTTGAGATTCAGGTGGCTCTCGAATGTCCTGAACTTGAGATGTGTCAGTTTAGTTCGCCTTGAGGTGTTTGTTTTTCTTAGCCTACCAGGTACAGTGCTGTCTTCTTCTCTGAAAGTGAATCCGTCTCTGTGCCCCAGGCCTCCGCGGGGCACTGGCCCTCCTCCACTGGGAGGTCCTGTAGTTGCTGTGCTACAGTGGCTTCTACCCATGAGGCTGCTTTTCTCCTCTCCAGGCCTAGGGTATCTTGGTGCTTGCTAGATCGTAACTCTGATATTTATGATCACAACATTTCTGACAACAGATATCTGAAATGCACCCCCCAATGAGCTAAAATATAACTAAAATTTATGAGATTTTATCGATAATTGCTCATTAAATATTTATTCTTTCTACGTAATATTATTCTTTTAAACATACACCCTATTGTTTGTAGTTCATTTGGAAGTAGACAAGTATAATAGGCTTTTGGTGTCAGATTTTATACCTCTAATTGTTTTTATTGTCCAGACATTGGAAAGGAGGAAATTCTTAAGCAACTAAATCATTACTGTGATTGAGAAAGCGACTTTTTTCATATTAGTTTGTTTTTGCAGATAAAGCTGGTTGCAAACATGACTAACAAAATTTGACTTTAAAATTAAATTTTTGGATCAGAGAGGACTGATCTAGTTGGTCCAAATTTAATGCCTTATATTTTTAGATCTTATATTTTTGAAGCATTTTTTCTTTCATAGGAAGCTCACATGCACACACAAGACAATGAGTTAGAGCAATATATGTTGAAGAAACTAAGTTTTTAAAATACAGTTTCCAACGCTGTATGCAAGTGTTTTCTCTACTGTTTTACCCTACTAGCATTTAATCAAAAATTGAAATGTTAACACTTACATTGTATAGAATTTTATACCAGCAGCTATGGAGACAGGGTGGTTGTATAAGAAAGAGCACATGCATAGAAGAGTAAAGGCAAAAATATGTTGTCTGATGAAAAGCAGTAAGAGCAAAGGAGTTGACAAAATAATGTCTTAACAGTCCTTACAACTGAAGATCATAGGCCAGTGATTATTGTGGGTGATTTGAGAAAAATGAAAGTAGATTCTCAAAGGTCTGGCACTCCTACCTGATTTAATTTTGAGTTTAGCAAGACCTAACAGGCCATAAGTAGACAGAAATTCAAATGACCTTGTTTAAAGTAACTTTTTAAAACTCAAGTTGCTCAAAAAGATATCATGATTGAAATACTGGCATATAAATGGTATTTTTTATATGCTTGAGAATTTTTTTTTAATGTGTGTTTTCATTTTGGAGTTTTATATATAAAGTAACAAACTAGTATTTTTACCAACTAGTATTTAATGGAATATAACTACCCATAAGTTATTATTTGTAAAAGTCTAAGTTAAAGAAATCTTTGAATAAATGGTTCACCTAACAAAGCTGTAAGTGGATATTACTTAATTTTGGAAGTGTTTTAAAATGGAGGAAAACATGTACAGAAAAGACCTCCGGTGGGGTGGGAGCTAAATTCTTTGGAAATTTCAATAAAAATAACTTGTTGGAAACAATAATTTGTGGAATCCTCCTAAGTTTTCATGACAATATAATTGTTTCATGATTACTATTTACTGACACACTGTGAAATACTTAAGTGCTGATGGTCCTGTGGGCAGAACAAAGTTCTGGTCCACATTAGCCTGAGGGTAGTTGAGGAAATCCTGGTAAGGAGACATGTTTCAAGTGTAATCTAAAGACATGAAAGTTTTCTGTGTAGGAGGATAAAAAGCTCTTTTAAATAAAACATTATGAACAGAAACTGATTCTTTTCTGGGAGGAAAGGGATTTGTAGAGGAGGTTTGTTTCCAGTTTATGAAAGGACTTTGAATAGCTAGGATCTGAGGAGATAGGCTAATAATATTAATTGTAGAAGATTTGGGGGATTTACTTATAGATATTGAAGAATGGGAATGAACTAGGTTAGCTTGTTGGTGGGAGTAATTAAAGATATACAAAGATGTAAGACTTGCTCTGCAAGCTAAAGACACAAAGCAAATGTTTTTATAATGTGATGAGGTTAAAATATAAGCTAAACGTTTAGAGTAAAATCTGTGTTCATAATAAATATAACTTGTTAAAGTAGCATCTATTTTTAAGGAATGCCTTTGGACGGTTCTTTGGCTCTTCGTCAAGGTCTTATGTTCTGCCGTTACCCTTCTAGAACCGCTCTCATGCTGGGTTGTGAGTATGGTTGCAAAGATGCGGTGGAAATCTTAATTAAAAATGGTGCCGATGTAAGGTTGCTGGACGCCCTTGGCCATGATAGTTCTTACTATGCACGAATTGGTGACAATCTGGACATTCTAGCCTTACTGAAGACTGCGATGGAAAATACCAGTAAAGGTACCATTTGTTCTCCGTGACTAGAAACATTCAGCTTAATAAAGAGCAGCTTTCAGAGACTTAGCTAATAGGAGTGATACAGTGTTGGTTCTTCTCCCGCTCTACCAGGGACTTGATCATGTCACATCATAGTCACTTGTTTCAAGGCAGTTTGTGTGATATATATTGTCTAGTTTATCAAGTAGACCCTAATACACTGGTGGCTGATTTAAAAACCTAGAAGGAAGACTCAGCTTTTTTAGGGGTATTTTTAGTTGACATATAAAAATTGTAGTTGTTAATATTTTTGATAAAAGAAGAGTGAGGCTCCTAACTTTCGTACTTACAAGGTTTTAAAGAAAGAATCATTGTTTATAATATAAAATATATATATAATATAAAATATTCAGCTGATGTATTCAATGCCCATTCCAAGTATCCTTCCATGTTTATGAAAGAGAAATTGGAAAATACAGAGACACAAATAAAGTTCTTTACTTATCCTACTATCAAGGAGCCTCTGTTAGCATTTGGAAGCCCATCTTTCCTGTCACTTCCTTACTCATAATATCGAGGTCACTATACTACTGAGTTGTAACTTAATTTTATATGTAATGTACTTTGAAGTCTTTCACCTCATAAATATTTTTCTACAGTATAATTTTTATGGGTATATCAGGTTTCTTTTATTTGAATTTCACTTAATAAACCTGCTTCCTATAGGGAGTGTTTAGGTTATTTATTTTTTTGCTAGTATGTCCTTTATATGTAAATATTTTTGCAAATTTTTATTATGCCCTTAGGATCAGTTCCTAGAAATGTAATCACTGGGTTTCAGAGTATGCACGTATCTGTAAGTTTTCAGGCATATATTGACAAATCACCTTCCATACTACCTGAATATCATCCTATTTTAATAAACTTTGCTGGTAGGTAAAAATGCTGGCTCAGTAATACTTGAAGCACAAGTTTTGCAAACAAAACCAAGAAGTAATGAGTTTCAGAGGACACTTTAGAGTGTATTGATTTAATGTCAACTCAGTTGCATAGTTAGGAAGTGCATGTCTGCCTACGATACCCTGCTACTTTACTGTTTTTTCTCTCTTTAAATCTTCAGCAAGAGAACTTTGGAAGAAAGGACCATCTCTGCAACAGGTAGATCATAATTTTAACTTTAAAATTGTGTCTGTTACGCAGTTTAAGTGCTTCATAAAACTGGTTAATGGCATAGAGAGCTGCTCTGTGTCTCACATATTCTCTCTCTTCAGTCAGTTGTGAGCATATACAGAACCTGGGCGTTAAGTTCATAAGATCCCATTAAGATTCTGTCAGTTAGCCTGGGAAAATGGATCTTAATTACAGAGAACATAGCCAATGGGAAGTAGCGTCCTGTTCAGGGCCTTGAACATCCAACCTTTTCACAGTGTTGGGATTCTTGTATGATGAAATTTAGTGCAGCAGATCATAGGCAGTTTTTTCCTATTCTCCCGTATAGAGCCAAATATGCACTGTTACAGGGAAATGCTTCCAATGCTATAAGATATGAAGAAAGCAGAATTCAAAGTTGACTATATAATATGATTCAGATATCACTGCTAGCATTTTTATCTTTGTGTCTTTTTTTCTTGTGTATCTAATTGAGGACTTTAAAAATAACATAATACGTGAAACGATTCATACTTTGTACTAATTTTATTAACATCACGGTTTAACCCCGGCTTTGCATCCCAGTTTGAGTAAATGTCTTACGTTTTCCTCTCGTCTCTTCAAGCTAAAGCAGGGTTGGTTTACGGCACTCGGGCTGCCGAGCTAGTGTAGGCAGGCTTCCTCTTCTGCCGGCTGTTCCCCTCCAGGCTTTCAGCTTTTCTGTAGGGAGAGGAGTCTGGCACTTCCCAACCCCGGAGAGAAGGGAACCAGGTACCTGCTGAGCACGCGTCGTCGTCATTCTGCATCGCTGCTTCTCTGCCTCTCTTCTCTCTGAAAGTTGTTTTAAGGCTTGTGTTCCTTTTCTGTCCGTCAGAATTAAGTAGCGCATTCACGCATGGGTCATGTCTGTTGGTGCTTCTCCTTCCCATCTGGACCAGCTGTTTCCAATCTCCTTATCCTGTTCCTCAGACCTCCTAAGTGGAGTAGCATGAAATAAAGTGTACACTGTTACGTCTGTACCAGCCATCGCCAGAGAATCAGAGGAAAAGCAGTTCTGAAATGTACAGATACTTCAGATAAAGAATTATTAAGTGTGGTTATGGGCATGGTACTTTGCTCAGGGTTCTAGGATGTTGGGAATTAATACTCTACTGGGGATAGCAGGACTCCTAGTTACTGTGTTTCTATCATTTATTGAATATACTTATAGAATGCCTGCTGTAAATAAGATTTATTATTATCCTAAGGGCCATGTAATCCCTGTTATCAAGAAGACTGCAATACAGTTGAAAAAGCAGGACTTAGTTGTTTGCTCAGCAAATTATCACTGAACACCTACAATGTGCCAGTTCTATCCTGAGTGCTGGGATACTGTAGCGTGCAGTTTCTGCCTTCAGGGAGCTTCCCTGCCTGTAATCAAAGCTGGGCTGCAGCTCAGTGGGAGAACATTTGCCTGGCCTGCACAAGGCCCTGCTTCAATCCCCAGTAACTGCAGAAACAAATAACCCAACCACTGAGCAATGCACAAATGAATATTTAACTTCCTAGTAGATATTACCAAGAAAAACAGGACTAAGGGATAAAGAGGGAGAGGGTGGGGGCCTGTGGGAAAAGCCTCATGGACAGAGAGAAGGACAGATTCCCCAGCCCCTGATGAGGGAGCATATTTAGCTGCCCCTGGAGGCCATGTGCACATGGTGGAGTGGGCCGAAGAGACTGATAAAGTAATCAGGTGACAGCTTAAGGACCTGTGTGGTGAAGACACAGCAGAAGGCAGGACGCAGCCCCCAGTCAGCACTGTGGGAAGTCACTGTCTCAGGGAGCCCAGGGTACACAGCAGGTTTTTCAGTGTGCGGAGAAGGCTTTGTGGTGCTGGGGTGAGGGGTTGCTCAGTGGTAGGTTACTTGCCTGGCATGTGCCAGGCCCTGGTTCAATCCTCAGCACCTCAGAAAGGTAAAGGAAGGCTTTGCCAGGAAGGTGGGTCTTCATGGATGGTATTGACATCGTGTGTCTCAGCAAGGTGGGTGGTGAGTGGAGGCAATGGGTGAGGACTGTGTGTGACAGCAGCGGATGAAAGCAGTTTGAGAAGTTAGCTGGGAGCAGACCACAGACTCTGCCTGAAGAACAGTCCCTTGGTAGGAGGAAGGAGCTAGAATGTAGTTTGGGCCAAATTGTGGCTACCAGAGATCTTTTTCATCTGGGGCCTGTCCCTCTAGTTCTAGATCCAGACACATTAGAATGATACTTTAAAAACTTCCTTATAAATCGACAAGTAATATGAAATATTACAAAAATTTTTTGGAGAATTAAAGCAGCACCTTAAAAAATTCAAGGAGAGGAATTATTGTGCAGGTTTAAAGACTGATCTAGGTACCAAAAAATGGACAGAGCTGAGTGTGGTGGTACACTATAATCCCAGTACTTGGGAAGCTGAGGCAGGAGGATCATTGCAAGTTCAAGAATACCCTAGGCTACAAAATGAGCTCAAGGCCAGCTGGAGCTGCATACTGAGACTCTCTCAAAAAGACAAAAAAAAAAAAAAAAAAAAAGGACATCATTTCCTTGTCTAGTCACTGTGTTGTTTCTGTTGCCTTGTTTAGTCACTGTGTTAAGTTTTTGTTAGCAGAATTCTATAAACCTAAGTTTCAAGACAGCAAGCAGGTGTACAAAAGGAGAACATATCTCCCACCAAGTTATTTAGAGACCTGTTGTATAGAGGGGATGTCCGTCTTTCCCTTAACATGCCTCTCTTATTTCAGCAGAGTTTAGAGGAGTAAATAATCTCCATATTGTCTTTCAAGCTTAACGTGACTTCCTCTTCCCCATCCTTTGTTTTTAAAACTAAATTCTTCCTTTGGGAGTGGTAGGTGACGCTTTGTGCTACAACTTTCATTCTGTATCTAGTATAAAATTTTCTTACCAAAATTTTGTAACTTTAGCTAAAATAAATCTTGAACAAGTTAAAAAAAATGTGATTAGTATTTTGAAAGGTATTATATTTATTTATTTAAACCTATATCCTTAAAGATGCGGCTCATTTGGAGGATTGAAAAGGAAATACTGCCACCTTGTGTTACATAGAGCAAAATTGAATGTTGGGTGAACTGCGAAGCGCTGATTGGGTGTTGTGTAAGGAGAAAACTGTCATACCTTCCTGTGTTCTGACACCCTTTAACCTGCCTTTCTAAATGTCTTCCCAAAGCGGAATTTGACACATGTGCAAGATGAAGTCAGCATGAAATCCAGTCAGAGGGAGCATCAGAACATTCAGGTAAAGGGAAAAAGCAATTGGTAGCTCCCTTTAAAAAGAAATTCAGAGGTTCTTGTGCTAGGAAGGAGAGGAGAAGGAGCAGGAGAGCCCGTGACGTGAGCAGGGGCTGGCCAGGCCATGGCTAAAGTGTGCTTGCGTGGTCCCTCCCATGAGAATTGACTTCTCATGAACCTTAGGGTCAGCATTACAGAGTTAAAGTGTATAACATTTATACACTTCATGGTGTGGAACGTGGTGTAGAATGTATTATTTTAAAATATATCGGGGAAGAAGGCCTGCAGTTTAACACTTTTATCTCTGGCTCTGTCAATGTGTGTCTTTGTGATGTGAACCATGCCTTTGTGTTCATTTGGGAGAATTAAGTAGGTGATACAGGTAACATTCATTAATGTCAGTAAAATTAAACTTTTTCTTAAAGTATTTCTGATTAAGAAGAATGATTTTGTTAAACTAATCACATGGAGTTTTTCACTTTTTAGGTTGGTCAGTTATCTAAAAATAATCATTAGGTGAGTTTTGTTGGAAGAGGAATCTGATTAGTTTATGACTAAAACATCATAAAACTAGTAAATTAATCAGTTGTTTTCAATGCAGTAACATAAAATCATTTTATTTGGCATTTGTGACTTCTTTTTTTTTTTGTCTGTTTGAGGCAGGGTCTCGCTTTGCAGTTCAGGCTGGCCTTGAGCTCACTTTGTAGCCCAGGCTGGTCTTGAACTCACAACGATCCTCCTGCCTCAGCCTCGTGAGTGCTGGGATTACAGGCATGTGCCACCATATCCAGCGGCCTTTGTGATTTCTTATACAATGTTAAGGAACTGAGCTGTCACTTTAAATAGGAGCTTCTACTATTTTATCAGAGCCCTGAAATGATGGGTAATCTAATGGAAGCATTAGTATACTGTCATAAACGTAAGCAAAAGTTAAAATGGCATATTCTTCCACTATTTTCTGTTTTCAGGTGTTCCTTTTATTTATTGGAATCATAATTATTTGCTCTCTTTATGTATATTTGTATTTATTAGATATCATAGGGCAGTGATTTTATTACCTCTCTTTAGATTTTCAGTCATTTGACTGTCATTGAAACTACTGTATCACAAAAAAAAGGATTTTTGAAAGTCAGCCCTTAAGGCTATACTTTCAGGGATCATTTCTATAGTATGAAAGTCAGCCCTTGACACATAAAAAAATGTTTTCTATTTTAGTTCCATACTAGTTATTTCTAAAAACCACACCTTCTTCTTTAGTTACCCTATTTCTTGTTTGCCAATCTGTACTCTCTAAAAATCAACATATAATGCAAACATGGCTTTGTTTATTGATAATCAAATGATGTGATACTTTAAAATAAACTATACTTTCAGAAACTACTGTATCATATGTACTTAAAATTGTTTTGTGTGTGTATATATGTGTATGTGATAGCAAATTGCTTTTAAAAATTTCTTTTAGCAGGGCAAAATGGTACATAATGAAAATACTACTTGGGAGGCTGAGGCAGGGTGATTATAAGTTCAAGGCCAGCATGGATAACTGAACCAGTTAGTGAGACTGTGTTTAAAAAAAAAAACTAAAAAGAGTTGGGGATGTGCTGAGGCTGTAGGTTAAATCCCCATTACTGAAAAAAAGAATTTCTTCTGTAAAATTTGCTCTTTAGTATTGTTTGTTTTCTTTATTACAAGGATTTGGAGGTTGAAAATGAAGATTTGAAAGACAGGTTGAGAAAAATTCAGCAAGAACAAAGAATTCTATTGGATAAAGTCAATGGTCTACAGTTACAGCTGAATGAGGTAAGTAAGCTGCATAATTAAAAGCATTAAAGACTGTTTCACTACCTATAATCGTCATCAGTAGCAAAGTGTTATATCGCCTGTCATCGTTAAGTCACGGTGCTGAAGGAGAAGGAGGTAAGACCAGAACACTGTCCTTTCAGAGATTTGTATCTTACTAGGGGCCAAGTCCTTTACTTGCACCTTTTCGTGTTCACTGTAAAGCAGCGCGAGCCAAGGACAGCGTAAGAGATGATCTCAGGAAGGATGAGGCACCCTGGGCTGCTGCTTCTCCTACAGGAGATGGTGCTTCCTCGGATCTTGCAGGGACCTAGAGGAAATCAGGCAGGCCAGAGAACACTGTTAGGACCAAAATCACAGAAGTCATAATCTGTATTGTATTCTCTGTTGTATAAAAAAGGAAATGCAAAAATTATTCATTAGTCGTCATTTATAGAAAGGAGAAAATGTATGAAACTTGGTATCATCAATTACTTCTTTAAAACATGCATTTTATCGTGTGAAGGGAGACGCCATACACAGGCACAGCCCCGGCAGGTGTCCCCTTAGTTCTCTGCTCTTGAGCATGAACAGAAACTTGGGTGCCAGATCTACAAAGAGAGCTTCCGTCATGGAAGGTAGAGACCAGACAGACACAGGAAAGACTCAAAAGTGTATTACACAGGGAAAGGAATTTAAAAAAAAAAAAAAAAAACCTGCCTATAATTAATATCTTTAGTGAGATACAATACATCATGGCTATGAGTTAAGAACAAGAAGCTTCTTAAAGGGAATATTCTGATATCAGAAGTAAAGCTGGGGGGCTGGGGATATAGCTCAGTGGAGTAAGCGCCTGCCTAGCAAGCGCAGGGTCCTGAGTTCGATCCCCAGTACCGCCAAAAAAAAAAAAGAAGTAAAGCTGGGAGAATTCTCTGAAAGTACAGGCAAAGGGAAAAGGCTTGGCAAATAAAAAAGTTAGGAAGATTGGAAAGCACACGAAGTGGTCTGAATAATCGTTGTTCCAGGAAGAGAGAAGAGTGGAGGAAAAAATCGTTAATAAAGGAGCTCAGGAAAACGTCCCAGAATTGAGAGAAACAGCTTTCCCATGTTGAAAGGACCCACTGTTGATAAAACTCGCAATCACTGTCAGACTTGAAATAAATGAGGACAGAAAAGATCTACAAATGTTCCTACCACTCACCCAAAAAGTCAGGTCACACCAGAAATCAGAATGGCTTTGGCTCTCAGCTGTGAGGTTGGGAATGGGAAGAGAGTGGGGCAGTGCTCTCAGGGTTCTGATGGAAAGAGATTTCACACTAGAATTTGATAGCCAGCCAAATATCCCATCAAAGGACAGGAGAGAATACAGATAATTTCAGACCCATGAGGTATGTTAGTTGTTATAGTGTAATGAGCTGCTGTCATAGGTAAAAGCGTACGCCAGCACGTTTATTATTATGTGCACTTCCTGGAAATGCTTTAGCATGCTGGTTTTGGCTTCAGGTCCCTTGTTAGGTTGCAGCCAGGCGCTTGGCTAGGCTGCAGGATCTGCAGGGCTAAAGGATCTGCTTCTAAGCTTTCTGATGTGACCGTTGTCAGGGAGCTGTCATTGCTTGTCACAAGGCTTACCAAAGGATAGTTCATGCTCTAACAGCTTTGAACAAAAATAAAGTTTTATTTTAACACATATATTTAACCCGTTCAAGTAAGTATATAAGGATAGTGGTACAGATGTTCATTTTATTGTTCTCTAAATAATACTTAAATACTGAAGTATGACACTCTACTATATATACATATATATATATATATATATATATATATAATATTTCACAATAAAAAAAAAGATAGTACCAGAATAGGGAATTATTGATCTAGGTGTGTGATAATGAAGGACTGAACTATAACTGAAGCCATGGAATTGGAGAGGAGGCAGCAGTAAACAGAATGAAGAACAAAAGAACCTGGAGATTCTTTTGACTTGAAAGAATCACAAGGTCTTCTGAAACCAGAGAGAAGAATGAGCAACTCAGGCAACAGACTTGGTTCACAGAGACATTCTCTTCTCAAATCCTTGTCCCCTAGTCTTAAAGACATGTGCTAGTCTTTTAAAAAGCTATTTGCCAAGCTCATGCATTTTAAAATAAATTTTTCAAGAATTAAAATATCTTTCTGCTTCTTACGTTTAGGAAGTAATGGTTGCTGATGATCTGGAAAGTGAGGTAGGATGATGAATTTAATTTTAAAGCTATAAAAATATTTTGTAAATTGAGGATGATATTGCAATAGAAGTTTTAAGTCCTGGATTGAGATGGAGACCATGATTCTATTTCTGGTTATTGCTTACAAGGAAACGTGAAAGCTAATTGTGGCTGCAAAATTGTTTGAATGTAGTTTTCTATGAAAATATGAAAAATTGTAAGCTATATGAAGACAGTGAATGAAAATAGTGACTTAAAGCAGGAGAAACTTGAATTTTTTATAATGTTGTTTGTATATATTATTTGTATAATTACACAAATTGGCAACTCTACTAATAATTAAAATCTACCAGTTTGGAGAACTCATTAATTCCAGTGCTCAGAATAATTCCAGCTCACATTTTTAACCCTGTTTGAAGCACAAGGTGATTTTACTTTGTATTTATTCTTTCCTTTTCAGAGAGAAAAGCTGAAGTCCCTTTTGGCAGCTAAAGAAAAGCAACATGAAGAAAGTTTAAGAACCATTGAGGCTCTGAAAAATAGATTTAAGTATTTGGAGGTATAGAAATCTGAAATTGTTTCCAGTAATTTATAGCAAGAGTATGAAAGGCTTGGTGTCAGAGTTGAATTTGAATTCTAAATCTGTCCTTTACAGTATGTCTAAGGTGGTTCATTTAAGTCTGTTTCCTCTCTGCACAGCGTTGTAAAGGCTCCCTGAGATCCTATCCGTTAGCTAACGCATAACTGACAGCCCTGCCCCAGTTTCTTGTCCCTGACCTTCGTGTGCATTCTCCTCTGTTCAGAACCTCAGGTTCTGAGCTGTATATTTGTAGTGACTGCGCTAACCCTGACAGAGAGCGTCACCTGGGGGGTGTCTAGAGTTACCGGGGAGGGCCATGTCCGTCGGGTTAATCGGGGCACCTCGGTGAGCGTCGGATGTCAGTACGGCCCAGAGCACAGGCGCCTTTGACTGAATCACTCACAGTCTTTCCAAGCCATATCTTTTCAACGTTTTGTTGAAAGACAGCAGACATTAAAAAGTACCCATGTTAAAAGTGGCTAAGTTGATGAATTCTCACAAGCTAAACTCACCCAGATCAAGGAACAGGATGTCAGCAGCACCCAGAAATCTCCCTAATGCTCTTTTCCTCACCACCCGCTCTCCCCACTGGCAGGGTAGTTGCTTTGACTTTTAGTTGCATAGGTTTATTTAGCAAGTCCATAACACACGTAAGCATCACTCAGCACAGGGGACACAGAGGAAAGTGGCTGGTTCTTACTGAGGACTATAACTCCAAGGTACATTTTTTAAAAAGCGTCTTAGCCCATTTGTGCCTCTACAACAAAATACCTGAGGCTGGATAACCTACCAGAAATCCGTTTCTCGCAGTGATGGCCCCAGTATTGTGTCTGCTGAGCGCCTTTTGGCCGAACCATCACCTGATGCAAGGGGTGGGGCAAAGGCTAAAGGGCAGGAAGGGGCGGGGCTGGTTCCCTACAGCTCCTGTGAGGCGCTTGTTTGTTTATGCATGGAGCGGAGCCTTTGAGGCCTAATCGCTTCCCTCCAGGCCTACTTCTCAATCCCACCACATTGGGAGCTCAGTTTCAGCACGTTTTGAGGGATATGCAGATGATAACAATAAGTAACTTGTAAAGAAAACTGACAGTTATGAAAAACAACGTAAAATAGGGATGAATTTCCCAGGTGTAACGTTGCATGAAAGAAACCAGACACAAGGCTGGCATAGCCCCTAACACTGCACAGCTCCCTTACTGTAAAGCTCCACACAAACCAATCCGAGGTATTTTAGAGCCCTTGTGAGGCCTTCTGGCGGGGGTGGGGTGCCCAGAAACCTCTGGGCTACGGTGAACATGGTGTGTCTTGGTCTGGGTTGTGGTCACACAAGATGGGCGTGTGCAGAAAGTGTGTACAGTGCACTGTACTTGACTGCAGCTGAGCTATACCTTGGTGCATTTTTTAAAATGAGAGCAGAAAGTGTTCTTTTTGATGGCTTCATTCTAAAGATTATTCTGACAGAGTTTTATACACTAAAGAATACTGTAACCAGAGCAGCTCCTGCCTTTTCACCTTTGGAGGCCCCTGTGTTAAGGTCACATAGAATGCAGTAGAGCCCAGCACTGCCGTGTTACGGACCCTGTGCTGGGAACTGCTCTGTGCGCTGGACAAACAGCAATAAACACGGCAGCCCTGTGGGAGAGGTGTTACTGGTATCTGCACTTTGTGTGCGAGGAGGCTGGAGAAGAGAGAGGGTCACCCAGGGAGGGGACCACAGACTGAAGTACAGAACCAGAACCTGAGCCCAGGCTCCTTGGTCTCTGTGTGTTCTCACCTAGGCTTACAGTTGGAATAGTGTAGATGAGAAAATACAAGTGTATAGACAGGGCCTGTGAGGAATTCGTCAATCTGACACCTGTAATTTGGGTATAGTCATATATTACTTCTTAGGATGTAAAATCTCTCTGTAGATCCTAGGAATATGATGTTTTTCTGTAGCTTTTGACAAACTCAAATTTGTCAAATTTATAACTTTTAATAAGGTCAGTTATGACCTATAATTTACTAAAATTATAGAAAAGTAACTTATCACAAAACCAGTATATATTTATTTTCTGAAAAAAGATACAGATAAACTAAAAGCAAAAAATAGACACTTGCCAGGTGTGATGACACAGGTCTGTAATCCCAGCATTTGGGAGGCTGAGGTAGGGGGATTGTCACGAGTTCCTGGCCAGCCTGGCCTACATAGTGAGTTCAAGGCCAGCTTGGGCTACATAGCAAGACCCTGTCTAAGGGGGGGGAAGAAAAACACCTGCAGCAGTACTGTTAGCATCTGACCAATATAGTCTCCGTCCTTTGCGTATTACGTACCCATTCTACAGGGGAGATCATATAGCACATTGTCTTACAGTGTTTCTTGTTCTATGTAATGGAGACATGTTCCTCAGTTAGCATATATTGATTGTGATGAATTTTCATACTCAGAATGATTGTTTTACTTTCAAAAAGAAATTACAGAACCTACTTTTTATGTGTGCCAGCATTTGTGAAAGCTAAAGATGACTTGAATACCAAATATGATACACGTCACCTGCCTAGGGATGTAGCTTAATAGTAGAGTCTTGCTCTGTTGAAACCGACAGACCACACACATGCACAAAACAATAATAGCAACGATGAAAACCTTCATCAACCGCCAACAGTATCACTGAGTTATACGTAATCCTAAATGTGTATTTCCCTTATGTTTATAGAAAAGATATAGGGAAATACAGCTGTTTTAGAACGAGACTCATTTTATGTAGAATTTACATATTTGTTTTCATTTGAGAAATGCAGGAAAGATAATAAAACCAAGTTACATGTTTTGAACTTCTTGTATGCATAGCGACCCCCAAACACACATATATATATATGACTACTTCATAAGTTACTGGAAATTCTAATATTAAATATTATATAGAACCAAGAGCTTTACTATGCTTATGCATATTTTTCTATATACTTGGGCTGCTGAGATTTAATGGAGGTGGCATTGACCTAGCTACAAAGCCCTAGACTGCTTTATCCAGGCCACCTAACTCCAGCTGTGATATATGGCCATTAGTGCTTCTCCGAAGGACGTGACCTACGCTCACGTACCCGTGTGTGTTAGATTCTTTGTATTCTCCTTACTTGGGGAAAAGAGCAGTGCACATGTATTTTAGTTGTGAGCATCCAAATTGTCCCTTACTCGCCTTTTACCAACTGATGCGTTGACAGATTTATTACTGTTTGTAGGCTTTTCTGTCAGTCTCATTTCCTGTGCTCTGCCTCCTTTTGCCTTCAGAAGTAATCAGAGTTCTGTAAATTCTGAAAGATAGGATTATGCTAATTCTTGAGGTCAGTGAGAAGGGGTTCCTGCTCACAGCAGTGGCAAAGTAAAGGGAATCCTTGATGGGAATGTGGCACTTCCTTCTGTTTGAGGCAAAGCAGCAGCAAACACTAGGTACTGAAAGTTATTTCAGTTCCTGTAAGGTTCATTTTTTTTTTCCTTCAGTGTAGTAAAGGTTTGTCTTAAAGCACTTGGCAGCTTTATTAAAATGCTTAGTGAAGTAGTTTATTCACCATGATCTCTCTGATTATTGCTAGTACAGTGTCTTTTTTCTGGAATCAAGTAGAGTAATACTCATAGAAACAAGGAATGTCAAAAATGTGGTTTTAATGACTAGACCATGCAGAGGTGAGATACATATACCATTTCACAAAATGAAGCAGCACTCACCTAAAATGTTTTAATGTATGCTTCTGGTTTCAGAGTGATCATTTAGGATCAGGAAGTCACTTCAGTAACCGTAAGTATGAAAGTGTGGATTATCGTTATGAGTCACCCAGTTCAAACAAGAGAGAATACCTGTGCCTGTTTACCTGGCCGTACTAGTCCTGCGGCGGCTGCTCAGTAGGTACCTCAGCAGATGGAGCTAGAACGTGGCTCGGTGATGCTGTGGGCCCCCACGTGGGACCTGTTAGTCACTGTGGCCCTGACTTTTTTGCATCCACCTCTAATTTAAAGTTGTAAATTGTATGAGTTTCCAAATTTGCTTTGTTGATTAGTGTACATTCATCTCATGATAATTAGGGTTTGTTTTCTTATAGAAAGAAACAATCAGTTTTCTGATTTTGAGAAATCAATCTCAATGCTGATAAGCATTTTACGATTACAAGTTCCATAAACAACTGTTTATTATTTTAGGACCATAAATAATTAGTTTTCACTTTTGTTTCTTCTCTAATTTTATAAACTTTTTCTATAAAACTGTTGTTTTGCTTCTTAGTTGAGTATTAAACTATACTCTTAGGTAAGTATAACAGTAGTATTTATCCGAAACAGTTAAAAATTTTTTTTAATTTTGATTATATATTTTATAATAACTGTGTAATCTATTTAACCTAACCAATATAGTATCTGTTGTTCACTAGGCTATGGCTACTTCCCCTATATTTATAGAAACAGGAAAAAATGTGGCTATTTTAGAGCCACATTTAGCTCAAGAATAATTTTATGTTGTGCTTCCTGCTTTTGGTTGGGTTATAAAGAAAAGGAAATAATAACCAAGGTAGGGGCTACCCTAGGCCGGTGCGGATATTTAAGTTAAGATGTCATTTGTTTGGACTTACTTAGGAAAAGAAGATGTGCTCAAACAAGGTCAAATGTATATGATGGAATCGCAGGTAAATTTTTTTAATTTTAAAAAGTATTTAAAGAAAATGTGTGTCTTTTATGAAGAGAGGAAACACTATTGCGTATTTTCTAAGTACAGATACATTGAGTGAAATTTTCATTTCCAAAGTTTATCTTGTTCTCTGGAAGTTACTAAAAGTGGACGTTGCTGTCCTGGTGCACGCTGTAGTGCCAGTGCTGGCAGTGGCTTTGGTAGTAAGCCTCTGCTTTTCACAGTGGCCGCAGCTCTTCCTGTTTGCCCACAGAGATGGGAAGATAGGTATGAATAATTAAAAGGTCCTTGGCTCGGGCACACAAGTGTATTTTTCCTTGCAATTACATGTATATTCTATGTTTTAGAAGCTCACATCAAAATGAAGTTTCTGAGGGGTATTGTCTGATTTTCTTACCTATTTATCTGTCCCCCATTTTATTTTTTAGTAGATACAAGGTTTGCATTTCTAGCACCTTCTGTAGCCTGCAGAACTGATACGTATCTGAGGTCTAAAGGCTTTTTTAGATACTTACCTCTGCAGGCAGAATGAGGCCTAGCTAATGTGAAGGTATATGTAAGATGGAGAGTCATGAGATTCTAAGTAGAGAGAACGGTTTTCAGCTAACCGGTATCAAAGGTTAGATAAATGTTTGTAGAAAAATAAACATGGAAATTGTGAAGCTATGTGGTTTCTTGGCAAAATGCAGTAGCCTTGAACCGAAAATAAAATCGATAAATTGAAGAATGTAGAAGGAAACCAAGGGTAGGAAGTTATTCCATGTTGTCATGTTTCTCTTGATTCAGAGGAAAGCAGTTTGTATTGAACCATATAACCCTAAAACTTGTCCACTGAGGCCATAGGGCATCCACATTGCCCAGTGCTTTTATCAGTGAATGCGTACTTGTGAGGAGCCCTGGCTGGAGTAAGCTCAAGGGGCAACACAGAGCTGAGTGTGGCCTTTCCTGACTGTGTGTTCCGCTGCTTGAACTGTGTCATTCACAAGTTTAGTTATACTTCTAGGGTGTTTTGGTCAGCATTTAATAGAGGGAGAGAGGTACTGTGTTAATGTGGATTTGTACTAAGATTATGTGTTAAATTCTATCCTAACAGAAGAAAGCTTGTTTCTCTTTTTGAGAGCTAAAGGACATTTTCTTAATAACTGTCATACCAGCTGGGGTTTATTTGGGTAGTAGTTTTAATATTTAAGAAACATTATATTGGAGTTAACAGTGAAGGTGTTCAGAAGTCATATACTTTATTAGAACTTTAGTAATACATAATTCTGTGAAGTTATTTGCATATTTTAAATTACAGTGCTTCATATTTTAAATTGCAGTACTTGTTTTTATTCAAGGGTTCTGATAGCTTGCTTTAGAATTTGATATTCTAAGCACATTATATGCTGTAAAACATAGGAAGGTGAATGTGTTTTGATGAGGGTGATACTGCTGTGATATGGGTAGGTGTCATCAAGGGGACAGAAAGGAAAGTGAGTCCAGGTGCCACAGCTACTTTTCTTCTTTGTTCTGCCAGAAATAGAGTTAAGTGAATAGATCTCAGAATGTTAAAGAGCTTATACGTAGAAATGTTTTTCTTGCCACAAAAATCAGTACTATAATTATTTTTTTTCCATTGGCCAACACTGGAAACCGTTTGACTCTGGGTAAGGGAGAAACTTTATGTAAATTTGACCACTAGTGAGCATCTCCTCAGGCTTCTGTGACCGATGTCACTGTTTCCTTTTCAGTGCGCTTCCCCTGGAGTGCCCACCCACATGCAAAGTAGGTCCATGTTAAGGCCCCTGGAAGTATCACTGCCCAATCAAACCTCACACTCAGAAAACGAGATTTTAAAGAAGGAGCTAGAAGCAATGCGAGCTTTCTGTGACTCAGCAAAACAGGACCGGCTCAAACTCCAAAATGAACTGGCTCACAAGGTGGCTGAGTGCAAAGCTTTAGCCTTAGAATGTGAAAGAGTCAAAGAGGACTCGGATGAGCAGATAAAGCAGTTAGAAGATGCCTTAAAAGATGTGCAGAAGCGGATGTATGAGTCAGAAGGCAAAGTGAAGCAGATGCAGACCCACTTCCTTGCCCTTAAGGAGCACCTGACAAGTGAAGCGGCCACAGGGAGCCACAGGGTCATAGAGGAACTGAAGGACCAGTTGAAAGACATGAAAGCAAAATACGAAGGCGCCTCAGCAGAGGTGGGAAAACTACGGAACCAAATCAAACAAAATGAGATGTTAGTAGAAGAGTTTAAGAGGGACAAAGGCAGGCTAGTGGAGGAAAATAAACGACTGCAGAAAGAATTTAGTACGTGTGAAATGGAGCGGGAGAAGAAAGGGAGGAAGGTCACGGAGATGGAAGGGCAGTTAAAAGAACTGTTAGCCAAGGTGGCCCTCTCCATCCCAGCAGAAAAGTTTGAGAACATGAAGAGCTTGTTATCAAGTGAAGTGAACGAGAAAGCGAAGAAGCTAGTAGAGATGGAAAGAGAATATGAGCAATCACTTAGTGAAACTCGCCAGTTAAAGAGAGAACTCGAGAATGTCAGGGCCAAGCTGGCTCAGCAGGTCAGCCCGGAGGAACATGAGCAGCTCAAGGGCAGGCTGGAGCAGAAGTCAGGGGAACTCGGGAGGAAGGTCACCGAGTTAACGCTGAAAAACCAGACTCTCCAAAAGGAGGTTGAGAAGGTTCATCTGGATAACAAGCTCCTCAACCAGCAAGTGCATAACCTAACCATGGAGATGAAACATCAGTACGTTCCTCTAAAAGTCAGCGAGGAAATGAAAAAGTCACATGATGTTAATATGGATGACTTGAATAAAAAGCTTTCAGAGGCAACGCAGAAATATACAGAAAAGAAATTTGAAGTAGAGCAGTTACTGATGGAAAATGACAGGCTGAGTAAGAATGTTAACCGCCTGGAAACTGTGCTTATTCCTCCTGAGAAACATGAAAAGGAGATGATGGCCCTGAAATGCAGTATTGCTGACCTTAAAAAACAGCTGTCTGAACTTAATAAAAAAAGTGGTGAAGATCAGGAGAAAATTCACGCGCTCACGTCTGAAAACACCAATTTGAAAAAGACTCTGAGTAACCAGTATGTGCCAACCAAAACCCACGAAGAGATTAAAACTGCACTGAGCAACACATTAGATAAGACTAATAGAGAATTGGCTGATGCAAAGAAGCAATTCGAAGACATAAACCAAGAATTGGTAAAAATAAAAGACGAGAATGAAATATTAAAAAGAAACCTGGAAACCACTCAGCATCAAATCAAAGCCAAGTACATCAGCCTGGAGGAGCACGAGGGGCAGATGAGCGCCGTGAGTCAGAGCCTGAAGGAGGCGCAGGAGGCTCACACCACAGCTCTGGCCGACCACCGCCGGGGCCAGGAAGAGATTGTGTTGCTGCACGCAGAAATCAAAGCCCAGAAGAAGGAACTTGACACAATCCACGAGTGCATCAAACTAAAATATGCTCCCATCATCAGCTTTGAAGAGAATGAGCGGAAATTCAAAGCAACTGAGAAAGAACTAAAAGAAAAGCTCTCAGAACAGACCCAGAAGTGCAGCATCAGAGAAGAAGAAGTCAAGAAAAGCAAGCAAGAGAATGACAAGTTAAAGAGGGAGATCATTAACCTGCAGAAAGAGTTAAAGGATAGGAATGTCCTCATGGAGAATGCCCGTGAAATGGAAAGGGTGCTGAGCAGGAAAACGGAAGAGCTCACCAAACAGTTAAAAGATCTATCACAGAAATACGACGACGTACAGGCCGAGAAAGAGACACTAGCAGAGGAAAAGGCCAAACAGACCTCTGAGATCCTTGCAGCACAAAGTCTTTTGCAAAAACAGCATGTTCCACTGGAACAGGTGGAGGCCCTGAAAAAATCTTTCAATGGCACCATTGAGAACTTGAAGGAAGAACTGAGGAATAAGCAGAGGTGCTTTGAGAAAGAGCAGCAGACAGTGACCAAGCTGCAGCAGCTGCTGGAGAATCAGAAGAACTCTTCAGTGCCCCTGGCGGAGCACCTGCAGGTTAAGGAAGCATTTGAGAAAGAGGTTGGCGTCGTGAAAGCTAGCTTGAGGGAGAAGGAGGAAGAAAGCCAAAGCAAAACCCGAGAGGTCTCCAAGCTTCAGACTGAAGTTCACAATACCAAACAAGCACTAAAACAATTAGAGACTAGAGAGGTAGTTGATTTGTCTAAATATAAAGCAATGAAAAAGGACTTAGAGACCCAGGTTTCCAACTTGAATGAAAAACTGGCCAATCTGAACAGAAAGTACGAGGAAGTATGCGAAGAGGTCTTGCATGCCAAAAAGAAGAACTTAGCCACGAAAGATGAGAAGGAATTACTGCATTTGAGCATCGAGCAAGAAATCAAGGATCAGAAAGAGCGATGCGATAAGTCCTTAACAACAATCACAGAATTACAGAGAAGGATACAAGAATCTGCTAAACAAATTGAAGCAAAAGATAATAAGGTAGGCACAAAGTCGTGTGTGTGGCTATGCCTCAGGAAGCCCAGGCGAGGGCTGCCCGAGTAGCAGAATAGGACTCTACCATAGCATCCAACAGGCAGGTTTATAAAAGCATCATTAAAGTACTGTCTTTCCAGGTTGACTATTGGTGCGCAAAAACCTTCTGAATTGAAAATGCACAAACAAAAAACAAGAGCATTTTCTCCATCTGTTCTTTCACCTGGTATAGCTATGAACTGAAGAAAGATGGGGCGACTCAAGACTCACTTGCCTCATAAATGAGTGGTCCAAGTCCAGTGGGCTTATCACATCTGAAGAATAGGGATGGGGGAGAGGAAAAAAGCCCATGTTTCTGTGCTGCCAAAAACCAGGGCCACCAGGAGCTGTCCATACCTGATCTTAACACTTCCCTGTAGCGGTGAACTAAGCAGTCTGTCTTTCATTCTTTTGGTACAATTTACAGAATAAATACTCAACAATACTTTTGAAACTAGTAGTCACACCATTTATACTGTGGAGATGAGACTGCAATTTCATTCATTGAGAAAGTAATTCTTAAGTGCTTCATGCTGGGTGCTGGGAGCACAGTGCTGATAAAGACAGACTCAGACACAGCTCTTCTAAGTGGAGAGGTACAAATACTACCGTCTCCCCGTAAGACCTGGAAGCTCAGCCCTCTCACTTGGTCTGCAAGGTCTTTAGGAATATAATATGTAAGTGTACCAGCTAATTGTTACTATGCCCTTACACATGTTGACATGTATTGAGTATGTGCTGTGCATCAGACATATGATTGTATTTGGTTTTCTTAACTCTGAAAGATTTATTCCCTTTAAGCAATAAGGAAATTAAAGGCTCAGAAAAGTAAAGAAAATTAGCCAGTGTTATACAAGCCAGATCTGCCTGATTTCAAAGCCCATGCTTTTTTTCTAAATAGCCTTCCTATTTTTTCCTCTCTCAGTACAACAAAATAGTCTTAAATAATACAACCCCTGAAGGAACAAGGTGTATTAATTAATTCTAAATGCACACTGTTACGGAGTACCTCCTTCCTTCCTCTGTCCCAAACCTTGCCTGGAAGATAGTTTATGTACATTCACAGATCCATATACATTATTTAGGAATAAGAAGACTAAATTCAGCTGGGTATGGTGGTGCAGGCCCATAATCCCAGCACTCCAGAGGCTGAGACAGGAGGATTGTTTCAAGTTTGAAGCCAGGCTGGGCTACAAAATAATTTCAAGGCCAGCCTGAACTGCATAGTGAGATCCTGTCTCAAAAACACCAAAAAAAAAAAAAGACTAAGTTCATGCCCAAATGAAAGGATGCATATATGCTGTTTCGTGTTGCTTTTATAAGAAGTTTGCTGAAAGGAATTTCATTAAAGAAGTGATACAGGTTTGTTGTTGATAATTTGGTGATACCCATACCTCCATTTTCTGGTATAGAAAGATAAAGTTTGTGTCTCAAAAAGGAAATAATTTCTATGTAAGTATGTTCATTATCAATGACTAATACGTGCTTCTCTTGTGATTTTTTTTTCTTTCAAAAGATAACAGAACTGCTCAATGATGTGGAAAGACTAAAGCAGGCACTCAACGGCCTGTCCCAGCTCACGTACACCAGTGGCAGCCCTACCAAGAGGCAGAGCCAGCTGGTGGATGCCCTGCAGCAACAAGTGAAGGCCTTGCAGCAGCAGCTGGCTGTGAGTACTGGAGGCCCGAGGCCTGGTGCTCAGAGGGGCCACGACACCTTAGGGTGTGCGCGAAGCTTATTTGGAAGCCAGTTGATTTGCAGCCCTGTTCATATCCAAGGTGTAAACAGTTTGGCAAACAGTTCCCTCTATTGGTGAAATTATCACGTTTACTTAGTGCCTAATTATACGCCAGGCCCTACATCCAACATTTGTACTCACTTTATCTCTAGACTTTATCATCACCAAGCTATAAATCTGGTCTGTTCCCCCTGTTTGGTCCTGAAAGAAACAAAGTCTAACATGAGGGAAGAGATGCTTCGGCCTCAGCAGTGGAGGAGGAACTTAGCATGGTGATGCAAGGGCAGGGTGGGTGCTTTTGCAGCCGTCCACAGCCTAGACTGTGTCTGGGCGAGCTCGTGGCAGTAGACATAAGCTGAAGCAGTAATTCAGGGTCACCTTGGAGAAGTGGCATTACTTTCATCACGAACGCTCCACACATTCCGTAGAAGAGTGTGTACTACTTCCTGTTATGGAACCCTGTGCCTGGTGGGGTCAGGTGATTGATTCTAAGAGTAGCAGGGGCCACTTAACGACGGTAATGCTCCTGTGCCATAGTGTCAGGCCTCAGGGCGCATTAGTACAAGCCCCGTATGTTTGGAGATGTGAATGCTAATATTCTGATCTGTGCATCTTTGCGCACTTCTAGGATGCTGACAGACAGCACCAAGAAGTAATTGCAATTTACCGGACACACCTTCTTAGTGCTGCACAGGTAAAGAACTATTGCTCTTTTGAAAAGTCTATTGTTTTAGACAAAAACACTCTAGTTTTTTTTTTTTATCTTAAAATTATGTGTGAGTGATTGATATTTAAAGTGGCTGTACCCTTCTAGCTGAGGGTGGTGGCACATGCCTGTAATCCTGGCACTCAGGAGGCTGAGGCAAGAGGATCAAACGTGAGTTCAAGGCCAGCCTGGGCTACATATCAGTTCAAGGCCAGCCTGCACTACCTAGCGAGACCCCGTCTCTGCAAAAACAAAAATAAATAAATAAATAAAATAAGTAGCTATGTCCCATATGCTTATTTAAAAATAATTGTGTTTCTTTTAATCATGGCTTGCATATTTCCCAGAAAAATTTACAAAGCTATGTGGCAACACAGCATCTTAAATTTAGTGTTGTCTCCATCTGCTTGTCACTCATTTTTTAGACAGTTTGGCAACATGCGATGGCAGCAGGTTTTCGTGGTGCTGCTGGCTACCGCCGACGCCTTGACATCCAGCAGGGCTGTCAGCTGCGGAGGGAGTGGAAGGACTTCAAGTGTGTCTTGGTAGAAGAGGGGCATTGCTTTGAAATACAGAAAATACTAGAAAAGTCGGAAAATGGCAAGCAGGCTATGCACAGAATTATAATAATTAGAGAAAAATTGGTCCGTTAAGAGATAATTGGTCATGTCTGTTGAGCCTTAAACTCAGTGAAACGTAAGACTACAAATTTCCTTAGTTAAAGGTGATAATGCTGCTTTAAAAAAACAGGCTAAGACAATGTATATATCCTTTATGTCTATAAAGTCATATGAGCAACGTCTCCAAGATTCTCAGAATAGGATTTTTCGGAAGATACAAATGTTAGAATGACAAGGGAGAGATGCTAATAGGAATTATTCGAAGTGTTGTAGGCCTTGTTTAAAAAAAAGAAACAGAGAAGTGTTGAGCAGAAGCATCAAGGAAAGACCGTTTCTAAAAGACAGCTGGATAAAATAGTAAAACAAACGATACCAGTTTGCAGGGGATTGAACATAGGGCATTGCCTGCCTGTGCTTTGCTACTGAGCTACAGCCCTAGACTTAAACGTCTTCTTTTTACATTTTGAGGTGAGATCTCACTAACTTGCCCAGGCTGGCCTGGAACTGGTGAAACTCTTCTTTCAGGCTCCCAGATAGCTGGGCTTCTGGGCGTGCACCACTAGATCCAGTATTTTCTATGGAAACATGATGGCGTGGGAGCTACTGAGAAAGAATAATGTGAGTAGGTAGAAGATAGGCTGGGACTTGAAAGTTTATTGTAGTTATTAGAGGAAACTATAGGCGAAAACCGGGATAGGTAGTTCATTCAGGAGGGCAAATAGGAAAGAATAGAAAGTCTGTAGTATTAAAAGTGAGTGAAAACACTGGTGTTGGGTAGAGGGGGAGGGGCTTGCTCTCACTGAAGGTACAACAAATAAGTAAGCCTTTCCACTTCATAGTACACACTCCTGAGACCTGCAGTTACTCGCTACTCAGTCCTCGTGGAACATAAAAGCAATTGGCATCTGAAGTAGTCTTCCTTCTGGCATCCAGAAGTTAACGAAGAACTCAGTTTAGTCAACTATGGCTAATGTTTGAAATTTAAACATCCTGCTGTTACAAAAACAGATTTTTCGAAGTAAAACTTTTTATATTAGTAGAAACGTTATGCCCAAACCTATGCAAGTGCTCCAGCAAGAAGGGAGAAAACAGAGGATTGTATTTAGTCAAGCTTTTGCCACTTTTAAAAATTTGAAGTATTTCATTTGAATTCATTACTATTTAAATGGCTACTGTGCTGTAAAAAGATGCTCAACCTAGTCAATAATGGGGGATATGCAAATGAACAAGAGGTACCAGTTTTTACATATGGAATTGGTACCTACTGAACAAGATGACAGTCCACCGTGTTGGCTAGAGTGCGTGGGAAAGGTGTGTTTACACCTTGTTGGGTGGGAGTGTAAGTTGTTACAATCTCTATAGAAGGACATTTTGTAGTATTTTGCAAAATTAAAAATTGACCCAGCAACTTCTTCGCTAGGTTATCTGTCCATGAAGATTGTAAAGATCATACATTATTAGGGCAATGGGCAAAGAAATGTAATACATTCATATAATGGACTATTATACAAAAATTAAAATAATTATGTAGCTCTAGGGAAGGACAACTATGAAACTAAATAAAAAAGCAGATTACAGAATGATATATATTACATGACCCTATTTCTATAGAAACTATCAATGTGGGGGTTTTTCCTCAATTACTTCCTAATTAAAAACAAAGAAAATCTCAGCAATAGCAGCAACAGCAGAATTCGTTTGTGTTGTTTTGTTCATTTACAATTTCTGCTTCATAATCATCAGAGCCTTTATTAGCAGGAGAGACAGGAAGGAGAGAGACAGAGAGGGAGAGCGGTTTGTACATTTGTTTTCTGGTGTACGCCACTTACTCATTGGCTGTTTTTATTTTCATGCTGGAGCTGTGCTCCCTTGTCCACTTTTCCTAGAGCATCACCCTGATGTCGCGAGGGTTTTGAGCCGTGAGTGGTCGGCCCGGGTGAGGCTGTGCCGTGCGAGCTCCTGTGTGCGAGCTGGTTCTCTTCTTTGTTCCTTCTCCCAAGGGTCACATGGACGAAGACGTGCAGGCGGCCTTGCTGCAGATCATACAGATGCGGCGGGGGCTGGTGTGCTGACGTCAGCGCCGCCCGTCTACCTGCTTTGTCCTGCTGGTGCTGAGCATTCCCCGTGCAACTCCCTGCCTCTTCTGGGCCTTACTTGGCTAGTATTATTACAATAAAATATATTTTGTTCCACCAATAGGGGTTTTTTTCAATTAGATGAGTATGTTACTGAGTTTTTCAATATCAGTTTAACTATTATGTTCTATATATGTTAACTTTATAGCTAGGGAAACTATCTAACACTTTGTTTTGGATTGACTACCTATTTTTAAACCTTTGAGTCCCTCATGAAGCATGCCACCTGAGTGGGTCCATACAAAGAAGGGTCAGGCTAAAATAATTTAATGGTTTATTGCAGAAAAAATTAATTTGGTTCATGGCCATGTTTAAGTGGATTAGAAGACCTTTCCAATCCTCAGTTGATCCTTGTGCCTAACGTAGTTTCAAGGAATGTCTTATGACTTGGCTGGCCAAGTTGTACCCTTATTGAGGGAACTTAATGAGTGCCTTTGAATTCTTTTGGAGGTACAAACGTGTTTTCTTCTTACACTGATAATTTTGTGACTTTTAAAGTAAATTTCTTTTCATAAATTCTTGGCAGTGCTAAATTATATTTAGATTAAAAACAGGCAGGGATGGAATATTTCAGGAATTTATAATGAGCTTGCCTCATTATCTCTACAACAGTATCTTAATTTTTTACTTTGTGGTGACTTTTCTTGCCACAGTATTTAGAGAACAGTGATAAATGATATGCTAGATTTTTCGAAGTGTCAAAAACTTCAGATTTGTTGTAGCAGTGACTGGCATTTGCTACTATCATAAATCAAGTACTCATTACACTTGTATCTTCCAAGTGTTTCATATTTATTTATAGGAAGGTTATACTAATGAGATTAATAATGTAAAATGCAGTTTTCCTGCAAAATTAGCATTAGCGAATCAATTTCAGAAAACAGATCTTGAGGTTTTCAACAGAAGTGCAATAATACAGTAAACTGCAAGAGTATATAGCTAACAAGAAAATAATAAAATTGGACATGTTTATAGTAAATATTCTAATGTAAATCAACTATTTTTATTAACTTCATCTCATTAAGGAAAGTTTGTCTTGTTATTTTTACTGATATTTTGTTTACCATTCAGACTGAAAATTACTAATTTGTTAGGAAATAACTGAAGAAATGGATCATTTCAGCTTAATTTTCTTAAATTGCAAAAAGTGCCTTAACACTATTTTTAAGCATCCAGAACCAGATTTTTAAAATCCTGTATTTGTGTAATAGGGGAAAAGGAGCAGCCAAATACTTTCTCACACCAAAGAATAAATCGTCCTGTATTTTCAGTGTAGAAACAATGGTGAGAAGTCAGGACTGGACTCATTGCTAACTCTCTAGGGAGAGATACACAGTTGAGAGAAGCAGTGTCTGATTTTTTAAATAATCACATTTTCTGTGAGGTTTTGGTCACCTACTGAAGCTCAACAGTGGAGCAAATTCTAAGCTGAACACTGACACTCAGTGCTGTGTTTTCCATAATGAAGTGGGAAAGGAACCTTATGTGTATTTTATTTTGTTTTCAATCATCAATAAAATGTTTTGTGTAGAATATTGTTTTGAACATCCTTATAAAACATTTGGAAGTTAAGCTAGGCCATTTCACAGCTTTGGAAAATTTGGAGTAGAAAATGATGGGTCTGTAGTATAGATGGTAATAATCATCTTCAGTTAGCTATCTAGAACTCTCTTAAACTAATGCCATTGTCTCAAACACTTGCCTTTTGATATCAGAGGCAGAGATTTCATCTATAGCGCTTACTAACTAAAGCCAATGGAGCATACATAATGGGTGATACTCGTCTCTTTTAGTCTTGTGTGCAGAAAGACAAGGAGATGTAAACTTAGGGACAGGGGAGAAGGGCAGTCGTTGTATAAGACATTGAAGGTCCCCTCTGGGAGATTGTTGTGAGTGCATCCTTAGTTCTTTCTGTTGTCATTCCTGCTTCATTGGAAAAGCGTTTGACTGAGCATCATTGTTACGAAGAATTATTAGTAAAATCAAATATTCATCCAGTGAACTCTTTCAGTTTTAATATCAGTGACTTTAATCACAAGCGGTACCTGTTGTTCTAAAATTGCAGATGAATTTAGCTGGGTCTTTGCTTTGGTTTGGATCTCAGGTGTGCTAAATGGGAGGTGGTGGAAGGACGTTAGGTCAGTGGAGGTCTGCCCTTGAACAGGATGTCGGGACTCGGGCCCCCTCCCCTCCTCTGTTAGGAAGTGACTGGTTTCCTCTGCTGCACATGTCCTTCTGCCGTGGATGGTAGTAATCATCCGTGCTGCCTTGCTGCAGGCCCAGAAGCAACGAAGTGACAAAGGACAGAAGCCAAAGCAAACCTTTCCTCTTTTTAAACTGATACAGCAACAGAAAGGTGACAGATGTAGTCTTTCTTATGCCTTGTGTCTTGGTTACTTTTCTCTTGTTGCTAAGACAAAGTACCCAACATTAAGAAAGGAAGGAAAGGTTTATTTAGCTCAGTTTGTGGAGGTTTCAGTCCATACTCGGCTGGCTCCAAGGCAGGGTGGCACATGGCAGAGGGCCTTACACAGTATGCAAACTGCCTGCCCCAGGGTAGGCGCAGCACTCACACCCATAATCCCAACATTGGACCGTGAGTCAGTCATAAACTCTAGAAGCCCGCCCCATGACTACATGAGGATTTGGGGACACATCTGGACATAAGCCACAACACTTTGCTTTTTATTACGCCCCCCCCAACTGTGGCCAAATGTTACACAGTTTGAAACTATTTTAAATTGCTGTGGCTCGTTGCTGCTTTGAAAATGTCACAGCTTTAGAACATCAGCACTCCCCTACCTCAATCCTGGTTACCAGGTTTTCTCTAATAAGGCTCTAAAACTGTTCTCATTCGCCTGCTTCTTGCCCACCTGAATGGCTCGTGTTCTTCAGCTCACTTATTTCAATGTAGAAAAAGGAATTTAAAAGTTATATTTGGTGCTCATGGTACCTGGCATCAGTGCCAACTGCATATATGCCAGACTTCCTATTGCAGTTCTTATGGGCTTCTCTTGACACCTACTTCTCTGTGGTGGAAGAAAACTATGGGGTGGAGGGAGTGAACCCAGGGACTTGTGCATGTGAAACACACACTCTGCCGCTGAGGTACATCACCAGAAGAAAACTACTTTTTTAGCTTCCTTAATTTCTTCATCACTGGATCGTGCAACCTTGTCACGGTCTTGGTTTTTTTTCTTGTGTATTCTGTAAACCAAAGTAACAGCAGAACCCCTTACACCAAAATACGGGTTGGAAGAGAATCGGCTGTGATCAACATGTGGAACACAGCTGAACGTACTTGGCAGGGAAAAAGGAACCCTGCTCTTACTCCTGGCTCTTAGATGTCATGAGTAATCTTCAGGGATGAGAGTCAAGCAACAGATGAGTAAAAGCAGAGTTTGCACACACACAACACACACACACACACAAATATAGATTGTGTGCTAAATACAAAACGGAAAGTAGGCATTTCTGCTCCCATTTTATTCAGTGAGGTCCCCAGCAAAACTGAATGAAGCTTTGTGGCTGGAAATGCAGCTCTATCTTGTGTTCTGGTTTGGTTATTTAAAACAGCACCATTTAGACCGTGCTTTCCAGGTAAATATTAACCTGCTTCATAGCACAGATTCTGATTCTTACTGCACATACTGACCTTTGGCTCAAGTGAGTACAAATGTAGAGATTAAACAAAAAGATAAAGCTGCGACAGAAATGGCATTCGAAGAAGACTCCCTGGGCAGTGGGAGTGCTTGTGCTTAGCATACTTGGGCGCGTGGCGTCGCTTTTGCAGCAGAGGGTATTTTCGTTATGTACGCCTGCATGCACAAACAAGGGTGATACATGGATTCAGCCAAAAGGCGAAGGTAACAAAAATGTCACATGTAAATAAAAAAATGCCACGACTTGTGAGCTTTGCTTCCCTGGTTATATCTACATGTATAATTAAGTCACGTGTGTGTATATATATTTATTTAAATGTGTATATATCCCATTCAGATACCAATAAAAAACAATGTCCTTTAGAATTGTTATCTGCCATCAAATTGTTGTGCTTAATAGCCCTGATTTTTATTTTATATTTTAAGCAGATTTGTGATTTTTTTTTTTCCTCCATGATAGCAGCCCTGGGAATATTTTGAATTCTGGAAAGAGTTTAGGGAGTTTATTACTTTCTTAATAATTTAGAGCATCTATTGCTCTGCCAAGGCAGAAGATTAACATTTAATAGAAAAAAATTATATATCTATAATTCAGTCACAGCTATTAGATCAGATGGATTTTACATTAAGTGAAAAAGATGTTGAGCATTTAAGGACCATTAAACTACAGGGCTCTTTTATTAGGTTTTAAGGCCTCCAAACCAGGGTCCTGCTGCGAAGAGTATTTATTTTACATATACAGAACACATTAAGGGTGGGGAAAGGGCACACATTTTAAAAGAAAATAGGCCATGAAAAAGTGTGATTTTCCACATTGTGAACAGCTACCATACAGCTTCAGACTTATTTTATAATAATTAGTTTTATGCATCATTAAGCAGCTTTTTCAGAGGCTAGGAGAATAGAGTGAAGGCCACTTCACAATGGTACCTGCAAGGAATCTAAGTAGCTGTGTCTCCTCTGTTGGGTTTGTACTTTGAACAGCCATATTTTGTTTCCAGGGTCCTTAAGGTTGCTTCTGCCATCAGATACCCAAATGTAAAAATGCTTTCCCCAGGGGTTCGTAAAGACTAAAGACAAAGACCAAGAGAGGAGAAAGTCTAATCCAGGTTTACTTTTTCTAATGATTCCTAAATTATCAAGGAGGACTCTGGCGCTAGAGAAGGATTTCTTGGCTGTAGGAGAGGATCGGTGCCATCCTTTGGATTACATGCTCATAAATTCACATGGTTGGAGCTAAAACATAACAATATCTTCAGAGATGCTTAGTTTTTTTTGAGACAAGGTCTTGCTGTATAGTTCAGGCTGTGTCCTTGAACTCGCTAGAGCCCAGACTGGCTTTGAACTCATGGTAATTCTCCTGCCTCAGCTTCCCAAGTGCTGGGATTACAGGCGTGCATTACCACACCAGGCTACTTTAAAAAAATTATTTACACCGTACTGCCCTCCCCGTTGTTCCCTCCCAAGACTAGAAAGAGTGTATGTAGGAGTATAAAAGCAAATAAACTCAGGATGGGGTGGGGATGTAGTTAATGTGTAACTTTTTCCCCCTACAATGTCCAAACATTTTGTGATTTTTTTTGTTGTTGCTATTCTAGGCAGTTTTTAATTGCCTCTGAGTGAAGTGGCACCTTATGGGCTGCTTAGAAATTTTCTTCAGGATTTAAAAATGAAGCCGATTCATATTCAGAGTCTTCTTGCTAAAAATCTGTTAAGCCAAAATAAAAATGACTGCTACTTAAAGTTCCCCGGCTTCGTTGCTGCTGCCTACAATTGTCTCATAGGAGCTGCAAGATTTTATTTATGCACAATTAAGAGTCATTCGTTGGACAAATGGAGAGAGATGAACCATTTCAGGACTACCAGGAGAAAACCTGGGGATTAAAATACATCGGCCTCCATCAAATAAAGATGAGCTGCTCTCTCGAGCTTGGAGGCCTTTTTTTAAAGTGAATTGTTCCAGTTGGCCTTAATCCCTTAGCCGTGGAGCTCCTTTGAAACCATCTTTATTCATTCACACCAATTGACACTTAAAAAAAAAATCTCCCAGCTACTGTTCCTCTAAGTCTAAATATGTCTTTTAGAGTCAAATGTGTTTAAGAGGCTTTGCAATATGATTATCCGCAATACTACTTATCATCAATGTTTTTGGTGTACCGTAGCCAATCTTGTTATTATAATGTACATAGCCTGTTAGCAGCAGAGCCCAAAACATCACAGCAATGGGGAGGGGCAACCTGAAGGAGGGCTTTCCTCCACCGCTATGCTGTGTCCTGGCACAGCTTGTATGGTTATGAGCATCAGGAAGAATTCTTTAATAAGCTCTTGCTCTCCTTCCAGACCCTTTTGGGCAAGCTCGGCCTCCGTGTTCTCTAAGTAGAGAGCAGTTACCAGGACAACAGAGAATTTGAGGAAGATTTAATTGTGGTTTGATGTCTAACCAGAAGAAAGAGCTAGTGCCTTTAATTTATATTCTAGGTTCCCAAGCAAATGTCAATGTGCATATTTATTATTCTTACTCTACCTCATTACAAAAAAGATTCTGAGACGCTATGCAATTGTTTCCCCTTAATATGAGACAGGAAAAGGAGAATGGTAGGTACCAAAAGGGTAGGAAAAAAGCAGTTTTAGATTCAGAAAACACATGATTAAACACCATCCTCTCTCGCTGCCTTTTGTGGAGCTGACCCCTGAACTTCCTAGTAATAAAAGCAGCAGTGAGGACCCACAAATATGGACAGCATCCTTCCAGAGCAGCACAGTGCCTTCAGAAGCTGGCAAGCTCACCCCCGTGGGGGCAGTGTGTCAGCTGATCTGCTTCTCAGATCTCCCTCTGCATGTGCCGTGGGGTCCACAGAGGACATCTTCCTGGGCGTGATGGTGAGAATGCTGTTTTCAAACTTGGAAGCATCTGTAGCCTAAGAGATGACTGCACAGGAGTAGTAGTTAGCTACATTTAGGTCCCTCTGGGTTCATGAGAGAAAAATCCAGTTTATTTTCTCGTCTAATTCTTGTTCCACAGACCTTGAAACAAATTTATAAAGTGGATACCTGTCCCTAGTATTTTTTTTTTATCTTCCTTTCTGCTCTCTTTTTCCATTACCTGTGTCCTTCACTGCAGGCTTCTTACATGCTTAAAAAGATGCTTTGCTTGGTGAAATTTTAGGTGGCCTCTGGAAACCTCTAGGCCCGTGCATTGGTCAGTCTTGATTGTCAGCTTGATTAGATTGAGAAAGGCCCAGCAAGTTGGCAAAGCACACGTCTGTGTGGATTTGTGGGATTTTTCCACAAATATAGTGATAAAGGAGACCCACTTTGTAAAGGGGTGACACTATCCAGTAGGGTGGGAGCCCAGAGAGAACAAAAGCAGGAAAAGGAAGTCACTTCTATGTGCTCTCCTGCTCCCTGCCTCCCAGCTGCCATGCCATGAGTTGCTTTGCTCCACTCAATGCTCTTTACCGTGCTACTCTGCCTGGCCATGGGCCCCAAAAACAGTGGAGCCATGTAACCATGGACTGAACCCTCTGCAACCGTGAGCTAGAATAAACCCTTTCTCCTATAAGTTGACTTTCTCAGATGTTTTGTCACAGTAATGAAAAGCTACCACAGCCCATTTGTGCATTTGTAAAATGCAGTGTTAGCAAAGAATTCTGCTAAGTCAAATTGGCAATCTTGATACCTGAACAGGTGCCTCATCCATCCTCTATCATGCCTCAGGTGAGGTCTGATCACCCTGCCTTATCTTCAGCAAGAATCTCGTTAGGTCAGTTTGCCCAGAATCTCCCTTACCCCTAGAGTTCTTAGTTATTTTCTATTCCCTGATTCTGCTCCTTGGCTGTGACTTCCCACCTGCCTATGCCATGGTCAGGGTTTAGGCCTGCCTCTCTCCCCAACATGTCCCCTGTGTTAAAAATAAGTCAAACAAAAAGAACAAAATCTTTCTTACTGTGCAGCACAACTGTCATCAAATAATATTCCCTTTAGCATGACCTCCTCATTGTCGCACCCCTGTGCCTCAGGGCCATGTCCTCCCATTTTCGTTTGTCTGCCTTGCTTCCACTCAAACATAGAAAATCAGTATGGTTTTCTGAGGCAGGAATTAAAACCCATTATGACCAAATTAATTCATACTGGTTGTAAATTATCAACAGCATGTTAACCATTATCAATGAGTTTTAATTTTTAAAAGAATCCTGTTTAACCAACAGTGTATTAGCAAAGACTCTGAGGAAGGATAAGGCAATCACCTTTGCTTGCTTGTGGGTCCTGAAGAGCCAACAGCCCACTGTAGAAGTTGAAAGTGTCTCATAAGTGCTTTTTTCTGACCCAGTGGCTATTGGAGTGCAGGCCTGTGACCCAAGGCAGGTCATTCTGCCAGTGGTCCTCTCAGTGCTGATGAGGGAACAAGGTACGAGGTGGAGGTGACATTCTGGGAGTAGGGATGGTCAAAATCAAGTTCTCGGTGTGGAGATGGTGGCGGCTAAACATCAGCCTCTCCTGTCTGGGATAGCTGGTTTTCACTAGACAAACTCGGCAGGATGAAAAGCTTAGAAGCTTGTTGTTATTGCTGTAGCCCATGTCTAGTTTTCTACCTTCTCTAGAATTCAGTGAGATACCTAGTACAGTGGTACTTCAGTTCACAAACTTAATTTATTTTATGATTTGCAGGAAGATGGCCTCATTGGTCTTTGTGTGGGGAAGATGGCTGTGGTTGTTTGTTCCCCAGTGTGGAGTTAGTGGAAGGAAGCAAAATTTTGTGAAACGGTTTTATTTGAGAACCAAATTGTGAACAGAAGTGTTCATGAACCAAGGTGTACTATATATCATATGTAAAGCACTTACCTTCTTAGAAAAACCAGAACCAGTTTCTGTTGCTTACAGTTAAGAACTTGTATTGACAAAATTTTCCCTTATGTCAAAGCAAAGCATATCAACTTAGAAAATTCTAGAACTGCAGACAGGAAAATGGAAAAAATAATGTACCCTAAACCTAGCAGAGATAATCACTGTGAATACTCTGGTATTAGCTTTTCAAGTATATCCTGTGTGTCCGTTCCAAGTCAGTCCATCCTGTGGAAAAGTAACTGGGCAGGAATGTTGGACCATTTCCTTCTTTGTTCAGGAAATACAATAAATAGCCTTCTGATTCTTGTTTTAAGAACTTGAGTAAAAGTGCTTAACTGAATGGGACAAGTGGACCGGAAGAGGATTAGCTACTCCTGTAGCTAACTTAAGAACTACAGAAGGATGCTAGTTCTTTATTACACATGTTGTAGTTTTTCTCCCTAATTTTTGTCATCAATTCTTTAACTTTATTTTTTCTCTCTGATTCTGAAGCTTATAATTTGTATACAGTCACGTTTGTCAGCCTATGGTTTCTGGCATGGATGTCATACCTTAAATACTGTTTCCCAACATATGTATCTGTGTTTTTATCTACTACTGCTGGTCTGATACTTTTGTTTATTTTAAACAGATAACCCATTTGGAACTTGTTTTATGGTATGGTGTGAAGTGTACATCAGTTTGATCATTGTCCAAATTGCTATGCAGTTTTCCTGGTTAGTTCAGTGATTCTTTATTGTCAGTTCAGTCATCTTTATTCTTTCCGTTGATGTGTGACACCACCTTGAAACATGTGGTAAATTCCCGTATCGGGAGCTATTTCTTTTCTTCTTCATTCTTTTCCAGTGGCCTTTAATTTCCACTTCAAAATCTATAATCATCTCTGAAGTTTTAAATATTTCTGAAATTGTTCTTGAAAAAAAATAATAGACAGCCTTGGCTCTACGGCAAAGATTTTCTTGAAGCCTGTCTACTGGGGATTGTCATGGTGGAAAACTTGCTGAATGTGAGCAGGGAATGGAATGTTCTGGTTAACCTGGGATTCTGGTGTGTAATTAACTGTATTTTTAAAAAACTTCGCTTTTGAAAACTCATAGGAAGGACTGTGAAGACCTGCCATCTCAGGACCATTGGTGCCATAGGGACACTGGTTGTCACCCTGCTGATGTGCTTGCAGAGCCTAGCAGAATACTGGATGCTAAAATAGAGTTGGCCTTGTTTTTCTTCTTGGATGCTGGGCACGGAGTGAGTATTGGAACCTTGGAGACAGATAATGAGCCTGTCAGGGTGCTATGAGGGTTATCACACCCACCCTAAGCTAATGAATGGGCTTTCTGAGTTCGAAATATTGCAGCAAAGGAAGTAAAACAACGCCGAACAGTTGACCAGTAACTCACAGCCATTTCCCAGAAGAGCACACGTATTCTTTGCAGCCTACTAAGCTCTAAATAGGCTTCAAATGGGTCCTCCAGGGTGGGATTTCTGCAGCACACCCAGACCACCACAACCTATGCTCAGGCCTTAGAAGAAGAATCTGGAAGGACTGACTGTACTGGAGGGAAGGCTGGTGTGTGGACTGGTAGGAGAGGGGGCCGCGGTGTTTGCACTGTGCGCTTCCCCTGCTGTCTCCCGAAGCTGAGCTGTGCCGGCATCCCAGCCTCAGCACCCCCACAGGCGGCCCGCTCTTACTCTTACTTTGCCGTGTATCCTCACCACCGAAAATGACTCTTGCTCTGCTTCCTCCTGTTATTATGCACCGAATTCTTCAAGGAACCATTCCAGTCCTACTTCCCCTAAGCCTCTCAGGGAGGAAAAAATTGTCCCTTTTATTCTGAACTCAGTGAATTCATGAGATGCTTTTGGAGTGCCTGCCAGGTATCAGAAAGGCATGGTCTTAGGTTTGCGGGAGTGTACTAGTTCTCTGCTGACACTGTGAACAAGTTACCTTAAGTTCAGTGACCTAAAACAACAGAAAGTCCTCTCACAGTTCCTGGAGGCCCAACCAGATGTCGGTTTTCCTAGGTGTGCTAGGTCACACTCCCTCTGGTGGCCCTGCAGGAGTTGTTCCTGCTCTCTCCAGCTTCTGGAAGCTGCTGGCGTCCTTGGCTTGTGGATGCCTCACTCTGATCTCTGCCCCTATGGTCAGATACCCTAACTGAGCATGGGTGCAAAATTGGCCCTGAGCTTTTCAAAGGCCCCGGGAGAATGTAAGTCTGTTAAGGCGTTTTGCTCTCCTTCAGCTGCCTCTCCAGTCAGGAGGATCACAGCTTCAGAACCTGAGAGAATGAAAGAGCTGTTTCTGTTGTTTTGTGCTGCGGCACAAAATCCTGAGCACCGGCCCACATCAGTGCTTTTTCTTTTACATTTGATCCGAGTGCGTTTTAGAGCTTGGCCTTACCAGTTATGCCTAGGTTAGAATGGTCAACAGGACCAGCCAACACCCAGGGTAGAAAAACTACTACAGTAGAATTTCCAAGGTGCAGAGCTTGCTGAGAGCCATCTAAAATGGTACTGGGTGGGAGAAGAGGCTAATGAATTGCAGGGGGAAATTAAATTTTAAATCAAGCCCAGACTGGGCTCAAACTTGAGATCCTCTTCCCTTAGTGTTCCACTTGGCTTGCATTACAGGTATATAACAACATATTGAGCTTGGGACCTACTTTTCTGTAGAAAGTTTCTTCCTAATACTGGACATGGTATATGTGCATGCCTGGGTGTGTAGATTAGATAATACAGTGAAGCACCCAGTAAGCAAGAAATGTCCAATAAACAAAATTTGAGTCTGGCTCTGAGTTCCTGATTATGGGTGTGGTCTTGGATAACTAACTTCATCCCAGTGTCTGGACCTGGATAAAGAGAGGAAACCTTCGATTGTTACCAAAGTATATCTTAAGTATAACTCTTTTATGAGGTCCTGTTCTTGGCATAACTATTTGTCTTGGCATTTGAACCAATAATGGCCTCATTTTCTCTGAATTATAAATTTCAAAGTTGCTGTTCCTGGCACTGCATTTTTTTTTTTTTTTTTTTTTTGTATTTTGAGACAGGGTCTCACTATGTAGTTCAGGCTGGCCTCGAACTTATGGTGATCCTCTGACCTCAGCCTCGCGAATGTGGGATTACAGGCATGTGCCACCACGCCCAGCTCCTGATACTAAGCTTTGTCAGAAACTTTGTCAGGATGTATGTGTGCTTATGTGTACATCTTGGACCCCTCGCCACTGCTACTGTGGGGTGACTGTGTGCTTTTACAGAGAGGGAGATTACAGAGGAGAGGCGAGCATCGCTGGAAACAGGCCCTCCTCCGTCCTCCGCTGCCTGCTGCTCCACAGTAGTGACTGGAAGATGGGTCATCAGGAAGGAGAGGTGGAAGGCAGAGAATTCAAACAGTTCACCAAGGAAGCAGCAATTTGGTGCAAGAAGCAGACTCACTCTCAAGGACCCCGTAGTTGTTCTGAGCAACCCATCAGTTCACTTCAGCCCTCTGTGTCCCCTGTACTCTGTTCGGAGGTGACCCTCCTTCCTGTGTCACTAGCCAAAAGTTGGACTGAAATCTATTACTTCCCCCTTAAAATCTAATTATATAGTAAGAATTTTAGTTAAAGGAATATATGTCTGGTTTATAAGAATAATATTTTTAAAAAACATAGTAGCTCCTGGAATTGCAGGAAAGATAGGAACCTAGTTCTGGGGGTTGGGCAGCCAAACCAACAGGCTGCCACTGTCATCTGTGAGCACCAGACCCATGGCAGCTTTACCACTCTGGGAGCTTCTAGGCCATGTTGCTCCCATGCTAATTACAAGGAGGCTGGGGTAGTGCGTACTGTGAACACAGCCTCATGCTAAGACTCAAGAAGGCGGAATGCCTCACTTGCAGAAGCTGGCTGAATTAAGGCCATTTTTTAAAATATATATATCAGGAATCAAATTCCTGACCTCATGCTTGCCAGGCAGGCGCTGTCCCACTGAGCTATAGCCCTGGCCCACTAAAGCCAAAATTAAACAAATAAAACACATATGCCTATGAAAAAGCCCTTCCCTTTGGTCTCTGATATAAACCCTGCCATAAGTGAGTCCCCTTCCACCCCACCCAAAGCTTATAACATTTGTGTTTGATATCAAGGCTGTGTAGGAGGTGAGGTGTGCGGGGGGGGGGGGGGGGGGGGGGGGGGGGGGGGGGGGGGGGGGGGGGGGCGGGGCTGGCAGCCCTGATAGGCCCAGAGCAGATCCATCAAGCAGTTAGCAGTAGGAGCTTTTGATCCTTTCTTGGCAGCTGGTCTTCGCCCTTCGAGGGAAGTTCCCACCCTAGAGTCCCCGATTCATCAGACTTTTCATCGTTTCTCTGATAATGGCCTCCTCCATGCCGTGTTCATGCTCTTCCTGTGCCACAAGTGACCACAGACACAGCGGCTCGCCACAGCTCCCACTCATCACCGCACAGTTCCGCAGTGGAGGAGAAGGCGGGATGTGACTGAAATCACCGCTCGGGGTCTCACGGAGTCTAAATCAAGGAGGCAGAGCACTGTGTTCCCTTTTAGAGTGTTCGGGGGGAAAGAATCCATCCTACAGTTCATTCTTGTTATTGCCAGAACTCACATCCTTATGAAGGAAGAAGTCCTGAGGTCCTGCTCCCTGACGTGGACCTTCCATCTTTAAGCCAGCAGCCACTCCAACTCCCTGTGCTTCTGCTCGTAAGGACTTGTGTGATCGCTTTGGCTTGCCTGAATAACTCAGGATAATCTCTTTAAAGCTGACCGACTAGAAAATCGTATGATGTCTGCAAAGTCCCATACACTTTGTAAGGTAGCATGTTTATGGGCTTGGTTTCTCCTTCTAGTCACAGTCTGAGAGCTTAGGGTGTGAGATCACCAGGGGCCATAATGCAGCCTACTATAGACATCAAAGCCCTGCCTCCCCCTGTGGAAGGAGGAGGTAGTTTAATTTGCTGCTTCTCCATGTAAGGACTGCCAGAATCCCATCTCTTAACACAAGAAAGCGTTTCACAGCCCTCACCTCTGCACACCCTGCCAAAATTCTCCCATTTCTCTATGGATCTGTTGCCTGCGGCTACTCCTGCCTTCGGTGTCTAACAGTCAGCGTTCTTAACTGTAAGCAAAAGAAACCAATTTTGGCTAATTTAGAGAAAAAAAATTTTTTGGAAGGTTGTACGTGCAGTAGCTTACAGATTTGCTAGAAGGGCTGGAGAACCAGGCTGTCAGGCTGCTTGAGAGATGCCGCGGATCAGGTACAGTGAGAAGTCTGCTGCCACTGTCTGTGCCACCGCTACTGTGTGCGAGGGACACAGCAGCCGGTGTTACTGTCCTGAGTCCTCAGAAACCTCTTGACCCCGAGGCCACCGTCCTGGCTACAGATTCTTAGGCCTTGCTTCTTTGTGCCATCAGGTTCTTGTTGAAGGCCAGTGGAAGAGAATCCAGGATGCCCCACCATTCCCTAACTGGAAGGAAGCTGGGGAAAGCAAGAATTTAGCATTTTTGGCTTCTATAGGAGTGGATTGGCTTGGCCTCCTATTTGAAATTACAGTGTAGGAAATTTCAAACCTAAGAAGTGGCTGAGATACTGGGCATCGAAAACTATGAGAAATATCCTATGTATAGCAGTTACTCATTTCCAATCCAAATCAAGGCATATGGTTCCCATAAGCAAGGGCAACAAGACAGAGTAGCTGAAGTCATGGCTGCCCTGTCTAGGAGAATAGATTTACCAGCTGGGAAGCTTCCCCGGATCTGAAAATATGGCTTTGCCTAGAACCCACCCTGCTCCTTGTACCCCTGTGACCACCTGATAAAATGTCTAGGTAGGAACTTTCAGGTACAGATTTTCATCTAGATGGCCTGTGCTGCCCTCCTGCCGCTGAGCTTCTACTCAGTCTTCACTGGACACTGGGACACCGCCTGTCTCATAAAGGAGAACCCGCCCACATCATCTTCATCTCTAGACCCTCTCTGAGGTTCCCCGCCGCCTTCAGACTGAAATCCAAGTTCTTATTCTTATTTTCAACTGTGTCTGCCTCTCCAGCTCCACTGCTTACCCTGCTCAGCCCAGACAGACCAGGCCGCTGGCCAGGCCGAGGGCTTCTGCAGGCCCCGTCCCGAGCTCCTCTGCCCCCTACACCTTAGTGTTTGCTCACCGTGGGTGAACAGACAGCCCGTCTCCTGCCCTCTGCCTTAACCCTTTAGCACATGCTGTCCGTATGCCTCTTCCGAGGGCAGAGAGCTTTTCTTTCTGGTCACCCATATGCCACCCTCAGAAGCCATTTCTACACTAGGTAGAGGAAGTGTGCACTCGGTGAGTAATAGGCGGGTGTCTATCAGAGTTGCTGTGGCTACTTAACTGTAGCCCCAGAGAGGAGGGAGCCCTGGGTGTGAACAGCGAGGGGCCTGGGCAAAGCATCTTGGGACTGATGAGGGGGTGGGGCTGGGATCTTTGCTCTCTGCCTGCCCGGGGCTCAGGAAGCGTGGAGGGTAGTGTGTTCTACTGGTCACTGTCCTGGGAAATGGGACCAAGTGCCGCCTCGCCTCACTCTTGTCAGGAACCAGCAGGTGGAGAAAGGCCAGCTTCTGGGGCCAACCTCACGCTTCCCTGTGGCCTTCCAAAGCCTTGCTCCCCCAGTGATGCAAGGGGAGGGGCTGCATGGTGAGTGTCCTCAGTACACCAGAACTTGTACTTCCCACAGGATATCGTCTCTCCACCTTTTAGGAAGTGTAGGCAACAAAATCTGGGAGGTGAACCAAGCATGATAGTGCATGCCTATAATCCTAGCCCTTGGGAAGCTGAGGCAGGAGGATCACAAGTTCAAGACCACCCTAGGCAACTTAGCAAGACCTTGTCTCAAACACCAAAACCAAAAGCAAAAGAAAAACCAAAACCAAACAAACCTTGGAGGTATAATGGAGGCCACCTTTTCTTGAACATTGCCTTGGGTGAGCAACTCCCTCCCAGTCCGAGTCATTGGAGATCAACCCCTTCTATTTAGCCTTTCCTCGTGTGGCCTGAAATCTGACTTCCTGTGACTTTCCTCAGCCGCGGAACACAATACACGGAAGTGGCTGGAAATGTCATTAGCTACTTTTCTTCGGACGGCTGCATTCCATTATTGACTCTTACTGAGCTTATTACCGGTGAGAGCTTCTAGGTCAATGTTGAGATGCAAGTGATGTCTGTCGTGGAGTCCAGGTACAGACAGCTGAGCCCAAAGCATGTCTGGAACTTTACAACAAAAGCCCTTAACATCTTCATGCTGGTGCAGGCTGGTCATTTCCAAATTTGTCCTGGCTTTGTAAGAGTTAAGCCAGTGTCAGAGATGTTGCAAATGGGCAGGAGGTGGCAGGAGAGAGCCGTGGTAACCACCTCAGGACTGTGGCGTGAGGAGTCCTAGGAACTAGATGATGTGAACCAACAGGGATCTAGGCAGAACGGGCCTTTGTGGTGAGGAGCAGGAGAAGGGAGAGGACACACAGAGCCAGGAGCAAGGTGGCCAAGAGGAGAGTTGGCAGCTGCTGAGTAGATTGGCTAAACAGGGATGAAGAATCAGGCGTCTAGGGAGGACTCATGAGCCCCTGCCGGAAATGCAGCCCAGATTCTGCGTGCAGGCTTGGATGTCACCAAAGCCAGTCCCCTGATCCAGCAACAACCAACAGGGACGAGAGAGGGGAATGGGAAGTCTGACCATGTACCCTGTATGTGGTAGAATGTTATGCCTTCTGATTACAGAGGGTCCTTTAAAACTCCTGTAATGGTTTGTATTTAGATGTTCCCCCCCACAAAGCCTCACGTGGCCAAAGGGGTGGACTTACAGAGGCCGCTGAATCTAGAGCTTGTGACTTTTTTTTTTTTTTTTTTTTTTTTGTCTTTTTGAGACAGAGTCTCACCATGCAGTTCAGGCTGGCCTTGAGCTCACTTTGTAGCCCAGGCTGGTCTCAAACTTGCAACGATCCTCCTGCCTCAGCCTCAGGCATGTGCCATCACCCTGGCTAGAGTTTGTGATTGATTCATGGTCCGATACTGGGATTAAGGGTGAGTGCCACACCTGCCTTAGGGTGTATAGCCTGCATACAATATAAGGGACAGAAAGAGGCTTGTTTCCTCTCTCCTCACTTGTTGCCTGTGCCGTCTCCCTGCACCATGCACTATCGCCCCTCTGACATGTGCTGCCCTGCCTTGGAGCCAGCTGATTATGAACTGAAAACCTCTATAAACTGAGCTAAATAAACCTTTCTTCCTTTAACTTTGAGTGTCAGGTATTTTGTCTCGGCAATGAGAAAAGTAACTAAGACAGCTCCTAATGACAGAAAGATGCTTTCTATTTGAAATTGAAGATCACAGTGTTGATCCCAGTTATGCAGTAAAACTCCTGAGTATGTATCTATGTGTATGTATGGATGAACATTCTGAACATACATTCTACACTGAGAAAGAGAGAGAAATAAAAAATTAACATGCTTATATTTTCCAAACCTGCCTCAGAAAGCATATGTTTCATATATGATTATAAAATGTGCTAAATGATATCAGAATTTCCAGTTTCCAAGAATCAGGGCATGGTGAGCAGAGCACAGTGGTGGGGTTCCTGCACAGTGCTTGGACAGGTACACACTGTCCAAATGGTCTGCGATTCTGTGGTCCAAACACTGACCATGGGCTGGCACTCGGCAGCCATAGGTGGACACCAAAAGGAGCCTCTGCTGGGCTCTGTTGGTCACTGTGCACAGAGCTTGGGGTGAATGTCTGCACAGGACACAGTAAGGGGTAAGGAACAGGCTTTATTAGGGGAACTACAAGTGAAGGTTCATGATGTGGTTTGGGGATGGTGTGTGTCCCCCCAAAGTTCTTATGCTGGAGGTTTGGTCCTCAGTGTGTAGTGTGGGGAGATGGTGGACCCTTTAAGAGGTAGAGCCCGGTGAGATGCAATTAGGTCACTAGGGGCATTGCCCTTGAAAGAGATTGATGCAGTTTTTATGGTTGGTTCCATCAAAGTGAGCTGTCATAAACAGAGTAGACGTGGCCCCTCAGTCTCTCTGGCTTCCTCTTACCATGTGACCTCTTCTGTATATGGCAAGTTCCCTTTCTGTTTCTCTGCCATGTTGTGACCCAGGCAAGGGCCTTCACCTGGACATGAACAGCATGGTGTTTTAGCCTTGAGAACTGGGAGCTAAATAAACCTGTTTACTTTATAAGTTATACTGCCTTAGGCATTTTGTTGTAGTAACACAAGATGAGCTAATACATTCAGCACAAATGTTCCACAGAGAGGCGTGGCAGGGGCTGGACAGTCTGCTGGGCTTATCTGATGGAGAGATGCGCCATAGAAGAGTGGTAAGGAGAGTAGTTGCTTTGTACATAGGAACCCTGGGGAAGACACAGCCTTCCTTCTGGAGCCCTCAGTTCCATAGGAAGCTCAGAGGAGGTGGCCCTGATGAACCAGAGCGAGTTGTAGGGGACCATTTTCAGATGAGTCTCCTTGTGTCCCTGTAGACATTGTCCTGATCTCACAAAGCTTGTGACACCCTGGAGAGCTAGACAAGAACCTAGAAACAACAAGTTGTGAGGTCTTCCCACCACGCAGCTACCCAGATTCAGTCACAGCCCATGCTCTGGGTCTCCTGAGATTTAAAATATATATATATATATATATATATATATATATATATATTTTTTTTTTTTTCATCCCAGTGGTCCAAGGGGCTGGTTGTTCACAGGCCTCCAGGAGTGTTGCTAGCTGTCCTGAGTCCTTTGAACACCATCCCTGCAGCTAAGTAGGAGCCATCCCAGAAGTGTAGCTAGTGTGCATCTGGCTCAGCCCTGGTAGAATCCAGATCTCCAAGGCTCCTCACCTGGCCCATGCAGAACCTGTCCTGTCAGTAAGCCACACACACTCTCCTCTTGTCAGTTTGTTGCTCCAGGCCCTGTGGCCTGCGTCCCTTCCCCCTCTCTCGGCCCACAGCCACTCTTCTTCTCTCCGGCCTAAATGACAACCATGGTCTCCTAACTGGTCTCTTGGCTGCCACTTTCTGTCCCCTTCTACCTTTCATTCATTCTACAACCAGCACAGTCTTTTAAATAGGCATCTGACTGAGATATAATTCAGCAATAAAAAGGAACACGCTACTGATTCATGCTATCACATGATGAACCTCAAAAACATTATGCTGAGCAGAAGAAGCTGGAGGCAAAAGACTGTGTCTTGTGTGATCCCATTTATTGGAACTGTCTTGAAGCGGCAAATGTACAGAGACAAAAAGCAGATCTGTGGTTGCCTAGGGCTGGAGGTGATCCAGTAACAAGTCACACGGGGGCTCTTTGGGGTGATAAAAATATTCTAAAACTGGATTATAGTGATGGTTGCACAGCTCTGTGCATTTGCTAAAAACTATTCAAATGTATATTTAGAAAGTGTGGCACTTATGCAAGGCAAAGGAGGGGCTGATGAGCGTGCAGGGCCGAGTTTTGGTGCCACTGTGTTCCACAGTTCCGTGTGTGTGAGCTCATAGTGGACTCAGGGACGGATGCACATTATACTCATTCTTTGCTAGAGGGAAGAACTTTTTAAAACCAGTGATAATGAGTGCATTCTTAATGAGAAATGTAAGTACCACCTGCTAACCCACTGCGCCACTGGAGCTGCCTCAGTAAGGAACAGATCTACCTACATTACAGTTCTTAGCAACTTTCTCGAACCCTCCACCTGGAAGAGAGCCAAGTGTTACTGGGGCATCCAGTGTCTCTCAAGGGCCATCTCCACTTGCTTCTCCAGAAGAACCTATGCTCCAGGCATACTGGGTTGCTTTGGCATCCCTAACATGCCAGGCACATTTAATGCCCCCCTCTACGCTTCATCTCCACTCAGCATCCTGGCCAAAACTACCAATCATTTTTCTTGTACTATGGTATGGGCTTTTGAGGAAGAAATTGGCTCATTCATTCATCTATTCCCAGGGCACATAGTGGCCTCATTCCTTTCTTTGACAATTATCTCTTTAGACTGAGGCTTCTCAGTCTTGGCACTGATAACATGTGGCAAATAATTCTTTGTTAGGGGTGGGTCCAGGCCTGCGCAGTGCAGGAAGTTCTGTGGCTTCCCAGGCATCTGCACATGGAGTGTTGATAGCACCCCCCAACACACACACCTCTGTGGCTGTCACTGAAATTGAGCGAGGGGAGGGCCGTATGTGCACACAGTTGTCTTTTAGAGAGCGCTATTGATTGAGGAACTTCTCTGCGCTTAAGATCTTCATGTGGTTTCTTGGAAAGCCAGCCGTGACTAGAGACAGGCCCTGCAGTCCACTCCTCGTCACAACTTGCCCACCGCGCTGAAGACTGAAAGCTCACAGCTCCCCAGATGGAGCCCTGCCTTGCTCACGCTGGTGTTTCTGTCTAGTAACCCTGCTAAGCCAGGATTATATTCCACTGTTGATTTCATCTTAGCTCTGTCTGTCTTCACCTTTTGTGTTTTAAATCACTCACCTCCGTGGGAAGGACGGCGGCAAGATGGGGGTGGTGCACTTTGGCTTTCTCTCTGTTGCCCCAGAACAGCACACGCTGCCCCAAGCACCGGCTTGTCCCACCTCATTCTCGGTTGTGTTTGGAGCATTCTTGAACAAAGCCCTTTCTGTTGTCCTGAGGATATTTGCAAGCTGCAGCGTGCTCTGGGTTTGGCTTCACCCATGCTGGTCTTACAAGCTGGGGTGGGAGCCTTTGTTCTCCATCTTGCTCAGGGCTGCGCCTTCTGCCCTTTGTCCTTGTAAACACCTGGCCTCTTGGAGAGTGTCCTGGGAGGACGCTGTCTTTCTGTAGCTGGCTCTGCAGAATGAATTACTTGTATATTCTCTGAATTTTAAGAAATCTTCCATCCTCCTGGCGCCATCTTCCTTTTCCAGAGTTCCTCGCTCTGCCTCTTGAAATCTTCTTTCCAATGTCTATAAATAACAATCGTTTTAATGCTAAATATTGATGTATTAAGCAAAGCAGATTCAAACACAGATAGTCTGATTCCAAAGCCTAGAGGATTATCCACTCCACCTCTGTCTCCAGTTTCTAGAATTTACTTTCTTGGTGATCACATGGTCTCGGTTGGTCCGTGAGAGCCGTTGAGGACAAATGGCTTTGTTTGGACCGTGGTCCCTTAAAATGATGGTAGCAGGGTAACGTGAGGTGGGAAGGAAAGAGAGACTGGAAAGTGTGTGTCCTGCCAATGACTGCTGTGGATGACACACACTGAAGGCACTGGTGGCCCTGGAGACCCTGCCCAACGCACCACAGTACCGCCCAGGGAGGGGAAGGGAGCTGGGTACTGATTCCCATCTCTAGGTGGCCCTGGACAGTTTCCGGAAGCATTTACTCTGAGCCTGCCAAGTGGCCCTGCCTCGGCCCAGTGTGCATTTCCGGTGTTTAGGGTGACAACAGGGGAGTGTGGCGGGGGTGGCCATGTACCTCGGCTACACAGCTATAAGTTGATGGCTGTGTGTTCTGTTTCCTTTCTCTGCCATTTCAATAGCTGGTTCATTCCTGACCAGAAGCCAGCCAGTGCAAGCGGCAGTTCTTGTTCCCTTGATTTCTGACTGATTAGTGTCAGCAAAGATGAGGTTCTGTGCCGCAGAGAAGAGACTCCCTTAAGTGTCCTGAGATTCTCTTTGCATCTGAGTTGCTTGTGTGCAAACACCTTGGCTTGGGACAAGGAGAGTGGTGTGCATCCTTGGGAGTCCTGCTGGCCTCTGCTCAGTGCCACGGAGTAACCAGAGAGGCACTGGGCTCCTTTCCCCACAGTGGGAGTACACTGCAGGGAAAGGCGCATGTCCAGAAGGTGGTGTTGAGCTGCCAGGGGTGGCCTCCTTGCTCCTTAGGATACCTACTCTGCGCTTCACCCAGAACAAAACACCCTTCCCCGTGCCTGTGGCCTTGGGATGATTGTGATTCCCTGCTATTTCTCTCTGCCAAGACTCCTCTCTGTTTTGTTCCTTTCCCACTCTGTCTGTCCTTCCTAGGGAGATGAGGAAGTGCCTCACCTAGTCATGTGATCCAGATCAGCCTATCAGAATCACCTATCCCTGGTCACAGGGCCTAGTCAAGGGTGTGGACATCCAAGTAAAACTATCCGGGCTCTTCCCTGAGTGGACCTGCTGAGGTCAGGCAGGAGAAAGGCTTTTCCCCCAGGGGTTGCTAAGAGCCATGTGGAATGCCCACAACGGGCAGATGCTGGGGCGAGCATCTCTCTACTCCTTGGCCTTCTTTCTCACCTATAAAAACAGCTGTGTCTGTGTGACCTTCCCTGTCATCTGGGTGCTCATCCCTGCGGCAGTAGGCAACCGATGAGGGTGGACAGAGCTGCTGAAGCATTGAAAAGCAGTGGACCAGATGTTCACATAGAGACTCCAATGGATCTTGAACCACAGCCCCAAGGGCCCACAAAATAAAACTAAATAGTCACCTTCCAGTTGTGTGTTTGTCCAAGGCGGTGTGACTCAGCCAGATGAAACTTCGGGATGCATCCTCACCGGCCGTGGGAGCATTTCTCTCCCACCCACCCTGGACCTCCTGCAAAGTCTCGGGTGTGCTCAGGAGACAGGACGGTTCCAAACCCTGCATTGCCATTTACTGGTTGTAAGGATCTTGCCTGAGCCACTTAACCTCTGTAGCCTCAGTTTCCTGACCTGGAAAGTGCAGGGGCTGTCCTTTGGCTACTGAGAAGATCTATGAAGTGAGGGACAATTGCCCTGGGCTGGCAGTATTCCTCTGGGGCAGGAGGCAATCAGATTGTAGTTTACCCCACTGAGGGCCAGTGTGGACACGCCTAGCAGGAGCAGAGCTTTTGGTGTTTATCCCAAGTCTGTCTACTTTGCTGCCTGTGAGTTTCATCTACCCAGACGGGACCCCCACCTTGCTGTGCCAAGGGTGGGCACTGCTGTGACAGGCCTGTGTTCCAGGGCAGCCTTTCTTCCTCCGGGACAGCCCTCATCATGACTCAGGCTGGGTCCTCTGCCCCTTCCTCTTGTCCCATCCAGCTGGCGGCGTAGAAGTGGAGCCAGAGAACAGAGTGAGTGTCACACTGCAATGCGCTTGGCATGTGGGTCAGCACGGCTGTGCGCTCGAAGGCCTGGGGTGCAGGGACATGGGCCCACCCTGGGACGCTCCCTCTCCAGTGGGTGGGAGACGGGGATCTTCATTACCTTCCTGCTGGGTACAGAGCGCTGGAATGAAAAGGACATGAGTGGGCTTAGAGGCTTGGGCAGGTGTCCAGGGCAAAGGATTAACTGACAAGTGGCAGTCAGATGGGAGAGGAAAAGGAGAGGCAGCAGGGAGATGATACACAGAGCGCACAGCAGATGGAACAGCTTGGGTGGCTGCCCAGAGGCAAGAGAACACTTAGATTTCACAGGGGTCGGCAAAGGAAGTAGGTGAGCTTGATCTGTGCCCCTGTGCAGGCCACACTTGGCCTGGGAAGCCATGCGCGAGGCCAGGGTTTGGTCTTGAGATGGTGGAACTAGGGAAGGGCTTCAAGGCAGAAGGTTTCACAGGCAGAGAGCTGTTTTCCAGAGAAGCTTCGGCTGTGTGGAGATCTCGAAGGGAGAAAGGACGAGGGCGGGGAGGGAGGGCAGGTTGGATGGGAAGAGGGGGGCTGTGCGGAGAACCGAAGCACCCAGCTAACAGAGAGGGGCTGTCCTGTGCCCTCCAGCCTCAAGGAGGCCACCCAAACCCACACAATGTGGAGAAGAGCTATGCTACTTTGCTGAGTCACCCACATGCTGACCCTAGAAGGGTGAAAGATAATGTAACTGTATGAAGCCCCTGAGTCTTGGCATGGTTTGGGATTCGGTGGTAGAGAACTAGCTCAGCATGCTGCATCCACAGGAGGCAGCCGTGGCATGTAATCAAGCTGGGCGGCTACCCGGGCACTGCAGAACATGATGGGCTAGAGGGGCTTCCTGCAGCGACCGCAGGGTTAAATGCAGCTCTTCCCTGCACCCCCAGGATGCAATTCTGTTCTGTCATCCTTGAGGCCATCAATACTCATCTCATCCCCACTCTTGGAAGCAGGAGATGCCAGCGCTATTACCTCTTAAGCTCTCCGTATCTGTGGGGAGAAGCAACTCGCTGCCAGAGGAGCGAAGGAGGCCCAGCCTTCCGCAGAAACATCCATCGTCCCGAGCTGCTCCAGGCACAATCCCAGCGTATAATTCCCTTCTGCAGGGGCTGGCTCTGTGTGCATCCATCTTCACCAGCTCATTATTCATTTGGTTATTTTCATGCTGTCCCAGTGGGGAATAAAAGCCATCAATAAATCACGACATCGCTGCAGATTATGCTAAATGACCTAGGCAAAGTGCTGGCTGTGCCAGGCACTGTGACCACGAGGGCCAAAGCCACTCATCCATAATAGTCCCCTGGGAATGGAGAAGGCAAATGCTCCTCTGACCCCAGACTCCTGTCTACCTTCCCTCACGTCCCTGGTATTCTCATTTGTCCTAGTGTGATAATAACCCCTGACCGCAAGAGCCCTGGACTTTTCAGAGACCTCACTCAGTTCAGCCTCCACAGGCGCTGTGTGATATTGGGCTGGTTGCTTGGCCTCTCTGAAGCTTTGGACTCTTCATCAGCAAATTGGCTGGAAATTCTTGTGAGAACTAAATGAGGGGAAAATAAATGTGACAGACGCAGGGTAAAGTGCCCTCCATATGTGGCGGTGGAGTCACTGCAGTTGTTAAGGCACCGTAGCTGGAACATGCCAAGGGTACTATAGGAAAACTAAACTGGACTGGACCCTGATGACTTCCTACCCTCAGTTTCCTTGTGTTTTCAGTGGGTGCAGTAGTATTTGCCCATCAGTTTCACAGAGTCATTGTGAGGCTCAGATGAAATAACAGGAGAGCCCCCCAGCAAAGCATGAAGCTGTACAAACGGAAGATGTTTCCAGAATCATTCCTTCTCTAAGCTCTGTTTTTCTTTTGCTTGTTTTTGCTTTTACCAATCTTCTGATCTCTTTGAACTTCAGTATTATTGAGTCTTTCCTAAAACTTAACTAAAATTATCAAGAAAATTTGGACTGGTTGGGTTCTGAATGAAGGAAAAGAAACTATCGTTATTGAGCACTGATGACACATTTTGGACATTCTAATATGAGACTTCACTTAACAGCCCTTTCGGGTGGGTGTTGTTTACTTCCATTTCACAAGAGAGGGAGCCAAGACTCAGAAAGTCCACATGTCTGCTCACAGTCACAGAGCTAGAATTTGAGCTAAGTTCTGAGCCACTACACCACATTCAAGACCTCTGTTTTTCTTTTGTTAAAGATGCTGCTCAACTTACCCAAGTTCCAATACTGCCCACATCCCATTTTGACCCTTCTTATCATAGTTAAATCCTCTTAGTTAAAATTCATTTATGAATGCTAGTATCTTGTTAGGTTGCTGATGATCCAAGCAATTGGTGGTGACATAAACATAAGGTGAAGAATGTCAAATTATATTACAAAGCCACAGTGATAAAAACAACATGGAACAGGCACAAAACAAGCATGTGGATCAGTGGAACAGCATAGAAGGTGTAGAAACAACCCCAGGCACATTTAGCCATCAGATCTTTGACAAAGGGGCGAAAAAGACATTGGAGCACAGATAGCCTCTTTAACAAATTATCGTGGAAAAACTGGCGGCCCACATGCAGAAGACTGAATATAGACCCTTACCCATCACCAGGCAGTAAAATAAAAGAAAAATGGACCAAAGACCTGGTTATTAAAACAGAAAGGTTTAGTCTACTGGAAGATTAAAAAAAAGGTAAAACTCTTGAAAACATGGGCATATTATATAAGAAATAACATCAACCATCAACAAATGGGATCCTGTCTAGTTAAAAACTTCTGTATAGAAAAGAAAACAACCCATGGAGTGAAGAGACAAATTACAGAATGAGCAAAAATTTTTGTCAGCTACTCCTTGGACACAGAACTAATATCTAGAACATATATAAAGGATCCAGAAAAATCAGCACCCCCAATAAAAGACCCAATAAAAAATGGACAACTAAAATGAATAGACATCTTTCAGAAGTACAGGTGACCAATAAATACATGAAAAAGTGCTCCATGTCATTGAAAAGAGAAATGGAAGTTAAAACAACACTGTGATTCCATTTTCCTCCAGAAAGAATGGTTATTAAGAATTAAAATAATAGTTGCAGGGGGGTTGCCTATAACCCCAGCACTTAGGAGGTAGAGACAGGAGGATCACTTTGAGTTTGAGGCCAGTCTGGATTACATTGTGAGCCCAAGGCCAGCCTGAACTACACAGTGAAACCCTGTCTCAAAAATAAAAACAAAAACACAAAATGAAACAAAAAAGAATTCAAATAATAGCAGATGCTGGTGGGGCTGTGGAGAAAAGAAACACTCCTACAGTGTTTGTGGGGCTGTAAACTAGTACAGTCTCTATGGAAATTAGAATAAAGATTACTCAAAAAACAGAAATTCCTTTTAACCTGAGTATTTTCTTTGTAAGTAAGTATCTTCTCAAAATAGTTGAAGACATCATATTGCACTAATCCATGTACAATCATGTTTATAGTAACGCAACCCATAATAGTTCAATCATGGAACAGCCTATAATGCAATGGGAGATGAATGGCTATAAAAAATGTGCTATTCATGCACAACAGAGCACTACTCAGCCATAAAGAAGGATAAATTTGAGTCTTTTGTAGGAAAAGAGAGACCTTGAGACCAGGTCAGATCCAACTCTCAATGTTCCTGTTCAGTATTTCATGGGAGGACCTACCCATGCAATATGGCCAGAAAAAGAAATTTAAAACTGGAGATTGCAAAGAAAGAAGTAAAACTTATTTGCAAGTGATGCAGTTGTATCTATAAAAAATTTTGAGGAATTGACAGAAGATCTACTAGAATTAAAAAGTAAATTTAGAAAAGCTACAGAATGTAAGTATAATGTGCAAAAGTTGATTGTAATTTCATATACCAGCATCAAACAATCTGAAAATGGCAACAACAAAAAAAAAGACTCCATGGCTACAATGCCAAAAAAATGAAGTATTTAGGATTAAATACAGTAAAGGAGTTGTACACTGAAAACTAAAGAAATTGCTCAGAGAAATTAAAGGTCTAAATAAACCATACTTATATGTCCTAAGATCCCACACTCTTAAATGTCAATTCTTTCCAAATTGGGATGGTAAATCTATGAACCAATCTAAACCCAAGAACACTTTTTAAAACTGGATGTTGGTAAATCGATTTTTAGGGTATGAAGTTGTGAAGAATCAGGAATAGCTAATTAATTTTGAAAAAGAAGGGCCGGTGTTCAGTAGCTCGGTGGTAGAGCGCTTGCCTATTGTGCGGGAAGCACTAGGTTGAATGCCAAGGGCCGCAAAGAGAAGAAGAGCAAAGAGAAGGAAAAAAAGAAGAGGGGGAAGAAAAAGGGAAAAGAAGAAAGGAGAAAGAGAAGGAGAGAAAAGTTGGCCGACTTAACCGGTATATACGTACATCAGGACTTACCACGCTAACTCTTAGGATGGGAATAGGTTCTTACGTTCAAAAATACTAAAAATGTATAATGAATTCCTACAAGGCAATGAGGGAAACCGACCACCTGAAAAATGAGCAGAAGAGACACCTCAAGAGAGGCTAATAAGGATATGCAGATGTGCACAGATTCATTACCAAGAAAGTGCAACTTAAAACGACCGAATATTCCCTGTGCATCGAGCAGAACAGCTACAGTGAAAAGACCGATAACACCAACTTTGATGTTGGTGCAAACACACACTGGCAAAGCCACCAGTTTGATTTTTCATCTACTGACCTTGAAGACACACGTACTCGATGGCTCTGCGTTCCTGTCCTGTGCACACATTCAGCAGAAATGCATAGGCACGCTAAGAGACAGGGGCAAGAATTGTACAGCGATGCCCTTTACCATCGCCCAGATGGATAGTGCGAATGTTCATTAAAGATAGAATAAAAAAAAATTAGTGTGAGCTGTTCATACAAACAAAATCTCACAGCAAAGAAAAGGAATGAGCTTCAGCTTCACCCAACAGTATGGATGGGCCTGGCAAACATAATGTGGAGGAAATAAAGCTAGGCACCAAGTAAACTAAATGATTCCACTCGTGTATTATTTTTTAAGGCAGGCAAAATGAAACTACAGTGTTTAAGGCTGTATGCCTACTTGGTAATAACAATATAAAGAAGAGGAAGAAAGTGATTACCATGAAAACCTGCGTAATAGGCAGGGAAGTGGGACCCTATGAATACTGCAGAGGGTGGGATGATCTGGAGAAATGAGATATTTATGGGAGAAGCTGGGGAGCAGTAGGCTCAGAAAAAGAGCTAAAGGATGGGGAAAAGCTACTCCCTGAGCCCCTGGAGGCCTGTGAGGTGTGAGGTAGATGCTTTAGAGCTCCTAGGAGATGGGGAACTCAGGCAGGCCAGGCTGCTGGCAGAGCTGCTGGTGGAAGGAAGCAGCTGCTAGAAGGCTGTGCTTCTGCATAGTTACTAGGGCTGAGGATTTGCAGCCCAATGTCTGATGGTGAGCTGGGGCCACTTTGGCTCAGCATGGCCTGCATCAGAAGGAAAACCTGGATGCTGGGATGGTGAGGATGGAGGCCCTGGGCCTGACACTGCATCTAACTGTGACTACTTGTTTCAATTCTGCCTTCCAAAATTTGCTCTTAAAAAAAAAAAAGCTGCCAGGCATGGTGTCACATGCCTGTAATTTCAGCACTCAGGAGGCTGAGGCAGGAGGATTGTGGCAAGTTCAAGATCAGCCTGGGCCACAAAGTGAGCTCAAGGCCAGCCTGAACTGCGTAGCGAGACCCTGTCTCAAAAGAAAACAAACAAACAAACAAAAAATGCTGCAGTAGTGAGGTGGCATGGGAGACAAAACTGCGTTATTCTAGAGGTAACTGAGGGGTTCCTGGAAGTCTAATTCCAGCTTGGCTGAGCTGACACAGAACCCCACAGGCAGCATAGTGGGAACACATGCAGGGACTGTTGATCCTACTGCCACACATAGGCACACAGGGACTTCTGGGGGCTTGACCATGTTGCATTTCTCACCCTGGATGTTGGCTACCTGGATACTCACTGTAGCTGCAGACCTTGGTTTTGTGAACTTGAGGTAGGTTTCAAAAATCACATTGTAATGTTGGGAGCCGGTGTGATGGCTTGCTGTTAGTCTCCTTGGAAACAGCCCCTCCCACCGTGTTACCAAGATGGCGCCTATATCCTGTTTTCTGGTTCTTGTTGCTAACTCTGTGTATACCTTATATAGAAAGGTTCCTGCTTACGGCTCCCTGAAACCAATCCTGAAGGCCCACGTGGCATAGTGTGATTTGCTAACCGCCCTTATATAAGTTGCTGTAACGGGAAGCTAGAGGAAGAAGAAGCCCGGAAGGAGCCACAGAGAGTGGACTCCTGTGGGGTATAGAAGAAGCCCGGAAGGAGCCACGTAGAGTGGACTCCTGTGGGGCTTGTGCTGTGTCCAATAAAGAAAACACGTTACAGAACCCGATTGTCTGCGTGCTGCCTTCTGCGGGTCGGGACCGGCGCCGGACATTGTAAGAACAAAATAACCAAACAGCACCTGCGTGCTGACTCCTTCTAGAAAGGAGAGGAGGGGAGGGGAGGAGGGAGGGGAGGGAAGGGGCGGAGGAAGGGGGAGGAGGGGGAGGATAGGGCAGCAACAATGCAGAGAAGAAAGTGTCTTCCCCTGCCCTAGCTTCTTACATTTCAAAACTTACGTTCTTCAGGTAATGGGAAATGGTACAAGCACTATACTGTATTGAGAAATGTCAACAGTGGACTTAAATTAAAGGAAAACCCAGGCTCAGACATCACTTGGGTAAATCGAACAGTGTTGACTTACCAAAAGTAAACAGAAGGAAGCGTGCGGTCAAAACAGGGCGGGGGCAGACAGGTAACAGACGTCCTTGGAGACAAGGAGAGGGCACAGACGATTGGCTCTTTCCTGTGCCCGGCACTGTCAGGGTCGCATCAGCCCTTTGTGAGGCCGGACTGTGGGCCCCCATCGGTGCCAGTTTTATGGACTGCAGCTGAGTGCAGTTCTGCTTGCTACAATGAGGGCTGCTACTACCTGCTTCACCAAGGCAGCTACTGGAGGTTTAACACAGGTTTAACACAGGTTCTGCAGGGCATCGGCCAGACTCTGTGCCCGGGTCCACCTCACCTGAGCCAGGTGTCCGTCATCAGTGTCAGGGTTGCATTACGTACAGTATGCCTACAGAGGATATTCCCTAGAAAGTCTGTTTGGAAGGTAACTGGACCATGGGGGAGCTGTCGTCATCTGTGGATTTATCCACCCATGGGTTCAGTAGCTAAACATGCTGTTAAGATGGGGGCCTGGTGGCTTGTGGGAGCATGACTGGGAGGGTTCATTTTTGTCCCTGGTTCCTCCCTTCCCTCACTGCTTCCACCTGCCATGGGGTGAGCAGTGCTTCTCTGCAAAGACCTTTCCACCATGAAGTTCTGTGCTATGAGCTAGCCAACCATGATCCAAATTCCCCAAAAACCATGACCCACAGTAATCTTCTAAGCATGGCTGGCCCCTTCCTCTGAGACCTCCAAGATTGTGAGCAGAACAAGCCTCTTTATGAATTACTGAGCCTCAGGTATTTTGTTATAGCAATGGAAAACAGACCAATACAACAAGTGCCCAGCCAAGTCATGTGTTGATGATATCCTCTTGTTGACTGCTCATGGGTTTTCTTTTGGGGGTGTTGAAAATATTTTGGAATTAGATCATGGTAAGGATTGTACTATGAGGAGTGACTTTTATGACAGGTGAATTGTATCTCATTAAAAAATATGTCATCTCTATTGAAATATCTGACTAGCCTGGATTGACAGGGCACTAATCAAAAAGTATGAAGGGTAATTTTGTGTCAACTTGGCTGGGCCACTAGGTGTCCGATTCCTTCATCAGACATTATTCACAGTGCTTCTGTGAGAGTGTTTTGAACGAGATTAACATTTAAATTGACAGACTTTCTTTGAGTAAAGCAGAAAGCCCTCTATAATGTGATTGGCCTTCATCTAATCAGTTGAAGGTCTGAACGGTACAAAAACACTCTCCACTGAGCAAGAGACTTCTCCAGCAAGCTGATTGGAGACCTCCAGTGGATTCTTGGTTCTTCCTGTTCCTACAGCACACTGCCTTTGGACTTCAACTAGAACCTCAGCCCTCCTGGGACTCCAGGCTGCCAGCCCATCCTGCAGACTGTGGCTGCCAATTCTTTATAATAAGAATTTCTCTCTGCACACATCCTATTGGTTCTGATTCTCTGAAAGATCATGACTGATACAGGGAGGCAGCTGTCAGTGAGCCTCAGGGAGGGGAGAGGATGCTGCTGAGGGCCTGCCAGGTCTGTGAGATCTGAGGGCAGCTGTGCCAGTTTTTCCTGGTAGAGCTTTGAGGGGTGGCAAGAGCCCAGGTAACGAGTGCTTCTGTGGCACACCCAGGTAGATGGAGCCTCCCAGCATTTCCCAGTCCCCTTCATGCAGCCACGGAACAACTGCCAGGAGCCTGAAGAGGAAGAAAATAAACAGAGAAGCTTCGAGGGCCAGATGGGATGACAGCAGCTCAGTGACACGGAGATCTGAACGTGTCTCCCCTCAGCCTGAAAGCTGGGTTCTCTGGAAGTCCTTGGAAGCCGGCACCCCAGAGAAACAGGGCACAGACCCCAAATGAACTGAAATGATGTTTCTGCTCCCCCAGCAGAATAGGAGCACCAAAAAGAAATTTGGTTCAGCTTTGGGATATTTCTGGAAATTTTCTTTCTAACATATTTGAGCTTGTGAATTGGGTCACAAAAATCACCTCAAAAATATTGGCCATCATTTATTTTCAAGATAAAATTTGGCATTTTGTCATAGGTGTGAAATGGGGTCTCACAAATAGAACCTTCATGTGTAACTAGGTAATGTGATGCTCAGGAGTTCGTTAGATAGGAAGGTCAAGGATGGCTGGACAGCTGTGGGTGGAATGTTTGGGAAGCTGAGAAGACATGATCTAAGATTTATGTAGAGGAATGAAAGTCTCCCCATAGCCGTTAAGTTTGAAAAACAAGGGCCAAAGGAAAGAAGGTAATGAGCAGGCTGTGGTGGCGTACGCCTGTAATTCCAGCACTCAGGAGGCTGAGGCACGAGAATTGCCATGAGTTTAAAGCCAGCCTGGGTTATGTAGTGAGTTCAAGGCCAGCCTGAACTACATAGTGAGACCCCATACAAAGAAAGAAAATGATGTGTCCAGCAGAAGGATAGGGAAGCATGAAGCAAAGCCATGGAAATGGGAACTATGTAGGACTGGGCAGGAACGGGTCTGAAAGCAGACCCACACATGTAGAACTTGGTGAGTGGGAGAGGGCCATAAATAACGAGGAAAGGACAGATCGTTATATGGCATTGGAAAAACTTGTCAACTGTAAAATGTTGAACCCCTGCTTTCTCTGCTATATCCAAGCAAACCCCCTTAGATTCAAGATCTAAATTTAAAAAGTAAAATTACAAAGCTCAAAGAAGAAATTATTGAAACATATCTTTGCAATTTAAGGATAAATAAGAACTTTTTACATAAGACCCCCAAAAGCAATCTCCTTAAGGAGGAAAAAAAAATGAATACATCTAGTGACAACAAAATTAAAGGTTTTGCTACATAAAGATCTTCAACAATGAAATTAATAGGTAGAAAATTGGGAGGCATTTTTGACAGTGTCAAAAATTTGGAGGGGAAGGGAGATGTTGAATATGAACCCTAAATTAGATATTAATTTTGATTAATGTTAAATGACAACTGTGTTATGATTTATGTAGGAGAGAGTCTTTGTTCTCAGGATATTTACAGTGAAACATTTAGCAGTGATGTATCCAGATCCTAATGCCTGCAACTTGCTTTCAAGAAGGTCAACCAAATATGTTTATATATTTTTAAAACAATGTGAATATACTTAACTGAACTGTAAACTTAAAACTGGATAGAATGGTAAATTTTTTTTTCATGGTGAAAAACAAAATGAAACAACCTAGCACTTGGTCCAGAGGACTGCAATCAGTTGATAGGTGGGTTAAATTAAACACACACACACACACACACACACCAAGAATATATAATAGCACATGTATATGTATTTATATATATATATATATATATATATATATATACACACACACACTTACATACCTATATCTATGTCTATAGCAAGAAAAATGAAGTATATGAAGAAGGATATTAATAACTGGAAAATCTGTTATAGTAGTCATATAACTTTTTGTTTGAAATTCTTCAAAATAATGAAAACAGAAAATAACATACAGACTCTTGAAAAGCAACAACAAAAAGATGAACAGGGCTGGGGATATAGCTTAGTAGCATAGCACCTGCCTGGCAAGCATGAGGCCCTGAGTTTGATTCCCAGAACAACAACAAAAAAAAAGATGAACAGATAGAAAAATGAGCAAAAGATGTGAACAGGCAGTTCACAGACGAGGGAATTTTTTGGACAATTAAGTTCACTAAGAGACACTTGACACCACTGATATCACTGGAAGGAACAACTAAAACAAAAATCAGGTGCACATTGTCATAAGGTGACAAATTTTGGAGAACTGTACCATATCCAACGTTGGTGAGGCTGGGGTCCAGGAAACATCACGTTAGTCCAGTGGTCTTAGGGAGCAATGTGGCAATGTAAGACTGGGTACACAGGTACCCTAGGACCTGACCATCCACTCTCAGATGATAGAGAACCTTTATGGGACACATGGACACGTGTAAAGACACCCATCATAGCATTGCTTACCTTAAGGAGGCTGTTGAGCCATTAGGGAACTGGATCAGGCAAATGAGGTGGGCACCTGTGAATAGAGGTCTACTTCCTCCCCTAACTCTTTCTAGAATATGAAGCAAGAACTTCAGCCTGACCCCAGAGAGAGGCACAGGAGGCAGTAGAGTTGAAGACAGTCTGAAAGATTTCATGACTCTGAGGTCCCTGGAATTAGTGTGAGTTGAGGAAAAAGAATGCAATTATGTTTATTTCATGTTTGGCTTTATGAATAGAAACTCCTACCACATTGTCATCAGCAGCCATCAGTTGCCCCACCAGCTGCCATTAGAAAAATAGTACTTAAGCCAAAGAATTGGATCGGATCCATAATGCAGGGATGTTAGGCACAGGGCAGTCTAATGAGGGAATATTTTTGCAAGTAGAGGCTGGGAAATCCCATGATTTAGTGCATATGGGACTTTATATGTGATCTAGAAAAGGATTTTCAGAAATCTGAGTACTCCTGTTTGTGAAGATAAAAGTATTACTGTGCCCTAAAAAGGGACCCACAGTCAGGGTGGCTGGAGGGAAGGTTTAGCACGGTGTGTGTGGATGTATGCTCCTGAGGGTGTCTGAGGATGGGGTGTACACAGTTAACTGCGTCCTTCATTCAAGGATAAGCAGTCTTTGGGGGGAATAAAAAAATACATATAGAAATGTACTACTTTGTATAAATTTGGTGTATGGAAAACACATTTCCTAGGTAGCTCACTTACCATGTTAAAAAAAAAATTCTTCAGTTTTAAGTAAAACTAATATCAGTTCTTTTTTGCAGGTGTTATTACCCTTCAGCTTCCAAAGGAACTTAAATCCCAGTGCTTTTCTTTCCTTTAAGGCAAGAGGCTGGTCTTGAGCTTGCTGCAAACAGAGCTGAGAACACAGAGATGTTTTCTTTGCTAAGCGTCAAGGAAGTCTGTGCTTGTTGAATTTATGCAGGCACAAAATCTTAGTGAGACAATGGTTCTGAGCAGTGAGCAGAACTGAGAAGAACCCATCCTGACTCCTCTGGGCTCCCAGGAATGGACCGGGGTAGGACAGCAGAGCTGACCCAGACGGGGCCTTGAGGCTTTCAGCATGGTTACTTGTATTGCTGTCCTGAAGCAGGCATCACCCCCAACCCAGTTCAGACAAGAACACTGAGGTCCAGAGAGATGAAAGCAGGTGAACTAACCAAGGTCACACAGCCCAAGGTCATGCTGCTGCTTCATGGATGTGCTGGGACCCTAACCCCAGTGATTTCTACCATGCTAGGCTGCTACACACAGACAAAAATAGAAATATATTTTGAAGCTTTACCCCCAAGCCTCCAAAGGACTCCAGCTAGCTGGAGTCTGACCTCATCCAAGATGTACCCCATCCTCCGTGCCGTTCTCCTAAGCAGTCAGCGGAGAGTAGGTGCAAGGACAGCTCCCATTTCAAAGAGAACCTGTTCATTGCGGGTTGTGGAGATCTCCATTCAATGTGCAGACTTTATTAAGATCCTAGCTTCAGTTCAAAATGTCAGGTTCTGAAAAATGTAGCCATTGACCCTTCTAGAGGGAAAGGCTCAGCTGCCAATGTCCAAAGAGACGAAGCTGAAAGAGATACCCGTTGCTTTCCCCAAATGCTCAAGAGACTGCGATTGGGAGGCCCTTTGCCATCAACCTTTCAAAATTCCTGGTCTGTGCGAATGAAGAGTCATTGACTGCAGACCCAGATTGATGAAAAGCTGAGTATTCCAACTGATATCCACCTGGGATGAGGAGGAGGAAGATTTAATAGCCTAACAAACGATTCTCCTGAAAGAAAGTGTCAGGCAGGTGATTTTCTCCCCTTGGGCTTTCTTTCCTCAGCACCTCGTCCACCCCCACACACTCAAATTTTGGCTTATTTAAACTTTAGTAGAGTCGCCAGGCAGGCAGGAAGAAGAAGTTAAATTAGATCGATCCCAATGCTTTCGTTTTCAGACACTAATAAATTAGGTGGATGATAAGGCATTGGTGAAAAGCTGCATGGGGCCAATTTTAGAATGGTTCTTCCTGCGCAAGGCAGCTTTGGCCTTGATGCAGCTTGGGGTTCTGCAAGGTAGGGAACTGCAAGCATAAGGTGCTGTGTGTGTGTGTGTGTGTGTGTGTGTGTGTGTGTGTGTGTGTGTCTGAGTTCTGTCGTACCTTGGGATAGAAAGGAGAAATCTGATCCAGGATTCAATGTAATTAGGGCCAACAGATTGTTCTGCTTCCAGATGAAAAGTTTGTTTCAGACAGACCAGCTTTGCAGCGATGTTGCTGAAAACCCTGACGGTCCTATTAGGAGGTAACAAGTCTTCACACTGTTAGTCTGAGGCTCATTTGGCTTTGCCTGGTGTTAGATTCTGTATGATTATGGGGCCCTTCCTTCAGCTTTTTCTCCAGAGAGGGAAATGACTCATGTGCTGTGGCCTTGTTATTTACAGAAAAGTGGTAAGGTCTTATAAAGAAACTTCTAAATTGTAATGTTCTACACTGAGCTAAGATTTTACAGCCAGTTCTAGCTACAGTATATTCTACCTACCTATCTATTCTGATTCCTTCCTTCAGCCTATCTAATGTGCCATCTGGCTATCACTTAATTATTAAATAAATATCTATGAACAACATAGTATCCGCTAGGTCGTAGGAGAAGCCCAAGACAACTATTTTTCCCCAGGTCCCAGGAGCCAACATTTAAATTTCCTGCCAGAATTCCTGAAAGAAGCACCTGGGATCTCTGTTTTGGAGTTCCAGTTCAGTAGCTCCTGTTTGTTAAAGACTTATGCTCTAGGTAAGGTATATAATCTCATTTAATTTTTACAACACCTATTCCAATAGCAACTATTCTCCTTATTTACAGGAGAGGCTCTGAAAAGTTCAATGATTTTCCCTAAGTCTCACAGCTGTTAGGAACAGGATGCTAATCCAGATTCACGCACATCCAAAGCTTTTCTATCGCACTGCCCTTTCCTTAACCCACAACTGCACCTGAGTTCTGGTGCCAGCCCATTGCCTGGTGATACACCTGGCTGCATATGCTGGCACTGTGATTGGGCCCAATCCGGGTCTCCTTGGCGTACTGGCTCTTGTACCATCCTCTGGCAGGAAACATTCATTTCTGCAAAACAGTGTCTTGAGGAGAACGTGCTGGTGGGCTAAATTTCTTAATTTGGTATCCAGAACTCTAAAATTTGGCTTCTTCATGTTTTCTCAAACTCATCCCTTGTATCTCCCCAACATGGGCCCTGCAGCCCAGCTGGTCTGTTCTACCTTTCAAGTGCCAAGAGGTTATAAGGAGGGTTTCCTTGCTGCTTGCAAAGGCTTGCCCTTCCACCCACTCCGGATCCTATTTCTTTGCCTTCAAGGGCTCTTCTTCTTCAGTTAGCCTCTTTCCCTGCATTTGTAATCTCCCTCTCAATCTGCGCCATCTCTGCGGCAGGCGAAGGGCTCTTGAGCCTCCCATATTAAAACCTCTTCCTCCAGTGACTGCCCCATCTCCCTCTGCCTCTTGCCCGCAGAACCACTCAGGGCTCTCCTCCACGGGTGCGTATCTCACCCCACTCCTTCCCGGCTGGACTTCAGCCACCTTCAACACTGCTCATATCAAGGTCACCAATAACTCTCATGCTGACAAATCCAAAAGCTTCCCTCTTCTCACTTTGAACTCTGGAAAGTCTCACAATAAATACCGCCCCCCCCCCCAATTTACAATGGTTTGAGTTACAATTTTTCAACTTTACAGTGGTGGGAAAGCAAAATACATTCAACAGAAACCAGACTTCAGTGTTTGAATTTTAATCTTTTCCCAGGCTGGCACTGTGTATGACAATCATTTCTCTCTCTCTCTCTCGCTCTCGCTTTCTCTCGATGCTGGGTGGCCCAGTAAACCACAGCTACCAGTCAGCCTGAGATCATGAGGGAAAACAACTCACAGTCTGTGTTGCCAGAACTTTCTGTATGTAAATAACAAATTACATGAGATAATTAATCCATTATTACAAAATAGGCTTTGTGTTAGATGGCTTTTCCCGCCTTCAGCCTAACGGAAATGCTCTGAGCACGTTTAAGGTAGGGTAGGTGTGCGATGTGCACTTTTGACTTCTGATCCTTAAATGAGTGTATCAGGACAGAACCGCGTCATAGACGGAGCATCTGTACTTACTCCCTTCACTTCCGATCATTTGAGGATCAGTCGCACATCATAGAACCCACCCCAGGTAGCTTAGGCTAGAAGGGATTTAGTAGAGGGAGCCTGGTGTTTCTCACAGTATAGGAAGGGCAGCTGATCTAGCAATTTGAGTCAGCAGAAACCTCCTGCAGCAGCCCTGGAGAATTGGCCTGCCCAGAGCTGCTGCTTCTGCATGGCTAGAATGCTATGCTGTAACTTCTTGCTCCAAGCCCACATTTGCCCCTGCTGCAGTCCGTGCCAGCTCAACAAGGCCCAGGGCCATGCTTTTGATACTCACAGAGCTCAGGACCGTCAGGGACCCTCTGTTAGAACTGTTACAGTGAAGCCAAAGGCCTCCTTAGCTGAGATTGCCTGGAGTGAGGCAGGCTCGGCCAGGTCCCATCTTCTGACTCTTGAGTAAATGCACCTACTTGGAGAGATCTAGGCCCCTGCTTACCTGTGCCATGGGGTGACGAGGAAGAGATTTTTCAGCTCCCCAGCCTCGACTGGGCAGTGAGATTTGTGGCAGGATGTAGCAATAGGATCCAGTGGTCCTCCAATGATATGTTCATTTGATTTTGTCCTCTCTCAAGTCCATACCTTCTCAGTGTCCCCGCTCAGTGGACTCCTAACTACACAAGAGCTTCAGAACGACTCTGATCGGAGAGTAGGTTAGGTGGTCTGCTGCTGAGTGCTTTATTCCAAGTGATGGCTCAAGATCCAACCCTTGGGAAGCAAGATAGGCCCTAGGCCAACCCCCAACCCCAGCCTACCAGACTGAGCTGCAGCCATTTCTGGCTACCATAGAAAACAGCCTTCCCTGGGCTGCTGTCTACCCCATGGGCTCTGTCTCAACCTGAAAACGTTGTTTACTCTGTATGACCAGGCAGAAGGAATCGATAGCCTCTCTCTTTCCTTTTGCAGCTGGGTCTAGAATCTTCAAGTACCCAGGAACCTGAGATTATCACACAGGATTAGAGGTTTCCTACCAGGCAGGGCTGGAGCTGCCTTTCTCATTCCCTGCAGCTGAGCTGCTTGCTGCCCAGGACTGATAATGAGGCTGGGGTGGGGCAGCCTTCTAGTCCAGCCCAAAGTCTGTACCCACTCCACAGGTCTTATTCGGGGGGGGGGGGGGGGGATGCCTCCCTTGGGAGTCTGCCAGTCCCCAAGGAACCAGGACATCCATTCTCTGGTCCCCGTCTTCTTGTTCTTCTAAGAGGCTAGCAAGCACCTCAAAGGCTGGCTCCCCATCAAGAAACGTAAAGTGTCCTGGGCTAGTTTTCAGGCCATTGAGTTCTGCGTGGACTCAGCCCAGTTCTCTGGGGAGCCCTGCAAGATCTGCCGTGAGGCTCCTCCTCGGTACTTTCCTTTTACTGTCCCCCTTCCTCCCTCTGCCCCTCCCTCCTTTTCTTAGGACCTCTGACTATGATTTTCTTTAAAGGAAGAAATTATTTTGCCCCAGGAAACTCATTTATGGCAAAATCAGTGAGAGGTCTGGGCATCTGGCCCCACGTGGGGCTCGTTTTCGGGTTATGGCTTTAGCATGCCTTCATCTGGCTCAGCCAAGCCTGGAACCTCTCCCCGCCAGCATCACACCTGGTTTCGGCTGGAAGGGAAAGGATTGGAGCTTTTCATCTTCTGGGCCTTTTTGTTATTACTGGAGCCAAGGTTTGGCTGGGGATCAGACGGGGAGAGAAGCGGGGGAGGGTAGCCGAGCTGGAAGCCTTCCCAGAGGGCTGGGAAGAGAACAGCTCCCTGGGCTTTGGAGTGGCTGTTCCTCCTGTTCCTGGATGGGGGCTCCAGGCAGGCCAGCGAGCAGCCACGGGATAGGCCCAGGACTACCGGCCTATTGGCCAGAGGGAGAAAGATCTTTTTAGGACCCTTGTGCTGGGAATTTTAAGTGATTTGGCTTAGGTGAAGGAAAAGTGAAGAGATGAAAACACAAAACGGTTAAGCTTTGGAAACCATGTGCTAAATTTCCTGAGTAGGGAGATTGCTTTTGGGGAGGATGGTTTATAGGTTAACAGTTAAGATTTCTTTAAAAGCTGGCTTATTTCTATCCCTTAATTTTAAAAAAATGTAGATTTGAGAAAAACCAAATTACCCTTTAGCACGCCTAAGAGGATTGTGTCTATCGTGTGTTTCAGGATCTTTATGGTGTGCATGTCTAGTGAAAACCATTTCCCATAAAAATACTGAGGGAGGGCATTGCACTGGGATTTTAAGCTTATTTAAAATTAATTGCAGATTCATTTCACGGCACTTTCATGGAGAGCTTTTCTTTTTTTTTCATTATTAATATGAAGAAATGGAAGAGGCGCTGCCAAAAGTCTGAGAGGACAAAGTGGCTGCTGTGAAGCTCCCCGGGCAGCAGACATCTGCCAGGGCTCTGCCTGCTCAGGTGGACTGGACTGTGGCCTGTCTTCGATTCAATGGGACTCGAAGTGGAGATCAAGAGCTTCGCTCACCCTGGGCCATGCAGGTTTCCCATGTTCCTCCTGGCTCGCCTCCCAGCCTACTGGCCAGCAGCATCTCGGCGAGGGCACATGCAGGTGGCACTTTGGGGGCCACCGAAGGATTGAAAGGTGGCGGAAAGCTGAGAACAGGAGGGAGGTGGGGTGCTAATGTCTGGGGAAAAGGGTGGGAACGGAATGCAAATCAGCGACAGAGCTTGGGTTTAGCTTGTGCCAGGCCCTGGGTTCAAGTCTCAGCACTCAATGAAGGAAGGAAGGAAGGAAGGAGGAAAGATGGAAGAAGGAATGAAGAAAGGAAAAAGGGAAGAAAAGAGGGGGAAAGGGTGGGAGAGAGAGGCAGGAGAGACTGACTCCTGACACTGGGGAGCGCTGAACAGAGACCATCCCAAGACGCCCCAAGAGTCATGCAGAGTCCTCCGCTCATGAGTGCGCTGAAGAACTTAGAAGGGTATCTTAGGAAGGATTTGGCCCTTTGTGTCCGGCAAGTGTTACTGGTCACTCTTTGGGTCTTGAGGAGGAACTATTATAACTAGGTTTAGTTCCTTTCCACTGTACTTTCTGGCCACTGTCTTCCACTGAAAAATACAGAGGTACAGTAGAGGGGTTTGCTGGGATGTAGCCTTTGTAAGTCTGGAGCCTGGGCAGGAGGGAGGCCCTGGAGAGTTTCCCATGTCCCTGCCTAGTCTAACCCTGGAACCTGGGCAGAGTGAGGGGGTTCCCTGAGGTCATGCAGCTGGCCGGGGAAGAGCCAGGATCAGGGCCCCTCACTCCTGATCCCAAGCCAGGTACACTCTATTCTGCACCGATGCTGGGGCAGGGGGCAGCTTCTGAGATTGCACAATGAAGGACAGAGCATGCTGGGATCAGGAGCTGCTTGGATATGATTAGATGGAGCCATGCCCACTTCCCATCGGGAGCTGGGGGCATAAGGGTGGTGCCCAGGTCTGATCAATGGCGGTGATTCTTTCCCCGGTATGTCTCACTTTTCTGGCTTTTCAAAGCTTTCTCATCAGTAGGTCACAAAGCAAGTATACATTTATCACTGGCCAAGGTGGCTCTGGTCTTTTGTCATGAGTAGCTTATTTAGAACCCACAGTTCTGTGAGGCCGGTGCTCATGTATCACCATGTCGCAGGGAAGTCCATGGGAGTGATATGCGAGCATCCTCTCCTAGTTGCAGCCGGTGGGCTCTGCCGGCCACAGGCCCTGCTCTGCCCGGAGAACACAGAGGAGTTCTCTTTGGTATCCACGTCAATTCAGACTCTGTGTCCAGAACCTCTTGAAAAGTCTGGGTGCTCTTCTTTCCCAGTACACCGTTACCATAGAAACTCCCATAGTAACCAGCTGTAGAACCCTTCGGGGAGGGATCAGGAAATGGTTTATCACCTGCCCTGGAGACAGCATCACAGGCTCTTCCCTCGAGGGGATCTGGTCTCTTCAGTGTTGGGTCCCTGGTCTGTGAAGTGATGCAGACCTGGAAACTGAGGCAGAACCATCATGGGGGGGGTGGCAGCTTCTTCTTGCCAGGTCTCAGCAGGGTGTTTTGAGAGGAGGTTACAACTGCCAAACAACATGTACCTCTCAAAGACTCGGCCAAGCAGCAGTCACCGTGATCCCAGCCTGACCGCTGCTCCAGCCTTGCTGCCCACTCCTCTGTGTCTGCCTCGCTGCCGCTGATTCAGTGCTCGCTTTAGCACCGGTCTTTCTGGAATCCCATCAGGCCCACTGAGAATTCTGGGCATCACCGGCTCACGGAGCCTCTGCTCCTTCCAGCCCCAGCCTGTGGAGTCCAGCAGCGATCCCCGAACTGTGAGAAGATGTGGACGGCTCCTCTCCAGGGCCATCTCTACTGCCGTATGGAGGAGGTAGGCTCTGGTTTCTTTGATAAGACAAAGTGAGCCCTGCACTTTCATGAAATACATCAATTCTAACATCGCCCCCCCTTCCTGAGAATTCTGCCCCTTCCTCGATACTCTGCTAACCCAGGATCTCCACCTCCCAGATCACAGGCCTGCAGCAAGTCCAGCTGGTAAGAGGCCCTCCACAGCAATTTAGGTCTGGTTCCAAAGAACTTTAGCCAAGATATGACCTTGAGTTATGGCATGATACGGAGGCCCAGGAGGTCCATAAATATAAGGGACACTTGTATTATCTTTAGCCAGCTGTACTTGACCTAATCTCTGGAGATCCACTCCACCTCTGCGCCATGCTTCTTGCAGCCATTCTCCAGCAAGGTGATGACACTGCTTTGATGTGTAAGAGCCGCTTCCTTCTAGGAGAGGATGGGCTGCTGTGCCTGGACTGTGCCCGGCTCTGTCCCCAGTCACTAGCCTAAGGCAGTGAGTGAGGAGGAGGAAAGATATTGAGAAGGTCAAGCATTGTCTTGGAAGAGACCTGTCTCAGGTGGGCTTCTGCGTGGTTCCCAGGTATTGGAGAGGCTGCTCTTGTCTGACAAGAGTGAGCTTCTTCCAGACTTCATGATTCGGGGTCCTTGGGGTCTAAACAGCTCAGGGTTATGTATTCAAAGGTTGCCATTTCAAGCTTCAGGGTCCTACTGTTTGCCAATGAAAGTTCAGGTTTGGATTCAGGACATTTGTCCTCTCTGAAGCACTACCACCTTTGTGCCCCAGCAGGGGCACCTCTATTACAATCCACAAACTCACAACGATGTGTGACTACCACCCCGAGGCCACAGTTCACATCAGCACTCACTCTAGCTGTACGTTCCATGCTCTTTGACACATGTATGACGTGTCGCCGATACAGAATCACAAAGTGTTTTTTTTATCCTGAGCTACATAGCAAGAGCCTCAGAAACAAAGTGGGAACAGAAGGCTGGTGCTTTCTCCAGATCTTCATGTGAGTGTTGACCACAAGGGTGTGAACTCACTGGGAACCTGGAAGTAGGAACTGGCTAACATATTGGAGGAGAGAGCCTTCTCATGAGGAAAGAGTGCTTCCATCAGTTATGATTGCATTTGGCCATGGGTGTTACTAAAAAACAAAATCTCCAAAGAGTGGCTTCAGCAAGCAAAGGGCTGTTACAGTGCCCCAAAGTTGTCACCAGGGACCCAGGTTCTTCCTGCTTCACCTTAGTATGGGACTTCATTCCTCTTGGTTGCTTCATGGCTGCTGCTACTCCAGACATCTTGCCTATGTTCCAGGATCGGGAAAAGGGGAGGAAACAAAAGACCAGATAAATGAATCTGTCCTCTTTCAAAAAGCTTTCCTCAGAATTCCATCCAGTGACTTCTGCCACATGGAGGTCACATAGCCACACTTAGCTGCAAGAGAGTCTGGGAAGGAACTATTTTACCTTGGTACATTGCCTCCCTGAACAAAATTGGGGTTCTATCATTAAGGAAGACTGGGAAAATGGTTATTGGCTAGGCAATTAGCCATGTCCGCCACAAAGCTCATCTTAACTAGAGCTAAGTGGGCTGAGATGAATAAGATAGCCCTTGAGGAGTTCACAATTTAGAGGAGAAGACAGACAACTAATTGGAACAACAAGATCGTGGAATTACAGTTTAATATAATGCGGCAAGGGGAAGTAATGAAAGTAAGCCCGGGGGGCTATAAAGCACAGAGCAAGACAGGCTGGACAGGGTGGGGGAGGAGGAATGGGGCAGAAGTTAGTTGATGCCAGCGTGTCTACTGGGTGAGGAGAGGCGGCCTCAGCACAGGGGACGCTGTCAGTGAGGTGCAGAGTGGGACATCATAACCCTTGCTTGCCGAAGGACTCTCAGATCAAAGGTGGAATGGAACAGGATGTGGACCTAGCCCTTCATGCAGACGGCTCTGAGGCAGGGAGTCAGGAGGAGAGAAAAGACAGGAGGTGCTCTCTTGGGATGTGGGCGCAGAAGTCCCGTCCTGGCCTCCACGGTTCTGTGGTCTGGGTGATGAGGTGTGGACCAGTGCTTTCGACTGAAGCTAGCCAAAGGAGAGGCAGAAGCATGTGCGTGTGCGTGTGCGTGCGTGTGTCTGTGTGCGTGCGCGAGCAGTTCCATCTTGGGGACCCTGTGGAGACAAGCCCCAAGGTGCACTGTCCAGAGTCTGGAGAGACCCTGGTGGGAAACTGTCAGATCAAAACACATTGTCCATTTCTTGCAGAGGAGAGAATAGCCCTGAGAGGGGGGTGATTTGTCCTAGGTCACACAAGCTCAAGGCTGGCTGAGCTGACCGGAGTCCAAGTTGGTCCTGCGGTGAGGCTGCTTGGGAATTGCGAGAAGACAAGACCCACAAAGACGGTAACTCAACAGCTTACGGCCTTCAGCAGTGGATGGGGTCCACCGTAAATCTATGGTCGCAGTCGCATACACAGAGGTGACCAGCATGTCCTACCCCTGGGTTCCAAGTTGTTTGGTCCGGTCGGGACCCAGGGAGGGGAAGGGTCCTTGTCTAGGCTCTGGCGCCTTGGGATGCAAGGACCTACCTGGGCTGGGCAGCCTCCCAAATTAGCCGGCAGGCGGCGCTGTGCAACCGAGCAAAGGCGACGCCGCGCTGGCTGGGTGGGCCCTTCGGTGCCGCTGAGAGTCGAAGTTTAGACCTCAAAGATCAACCCGGGGTGGCCAGCCAGGCCAACAGGAGTCTCCCAGGGCCACTTCGCTGTCCTCGCTGTTGTTAGGTGGTGGCAAATGGCCAAGCCAGCTTTCCGGGGTCCTTGTGGTTGGAGCCCACGTCGTTCACAGAGTCAGCTCAGATGATTCCCATCGAGGCCAAGGCCGCGAGTGCTTCCACTTAGCAGATTCCCGCAGGCGGAGCAAAGGGGCAGGAATGTGGGCAAGTTTATTTTCCTTAGCGGACGAGAGCCAGACGCCTGCGGTCCCTTGCACCGCTGCGGCTCAGTTTCCCCAGCTGCTAGGTGAAGGGGCGGGACTGGGGCGTGGCCTGAGCTAGGACCTGAGACTCCTAAAGACCTGGGAGGGCCATGCCTGGCCACAGCCTTCCCCCTAGTAAGATGATGGGACCGCCTGGAGGGTTTCAGGGATCCTCTAGCTGTTTGTGAGGAGGTGGGACGGCCCTGAGGCCGAGCTTTACTGGAAGAACAAAACTACAGACCTAAAAACAGGTAACGTGGGGCCCAGGGCTCTCTCCTCCTTGCTTGGCCTCTGTCCTGTGCCTTCCCTGGGACTCCTGCTGGCCCCTGGCTACCTGGGGATGGTCGCCTCCTTGGTTACGCAAAGCCTTGGGCTGGGACCAGTCACTCACATGCTTTCTGCTAAGGTCCAGGACAGAGGACAACTTAGATTGGGCTTTTGCTGCTGCTGGGCCAAGGTTACCGGGGTTGGGTGATTTTGGGAAGAAAGATATAAGGGTTTGAGGAGAGCTAGGGGGTCCTGCAAGCCCAGCAGACAAGCTGTCAGTGAACCTGAAACCGTGGTCAGGGCAGCTGAGCTTCAGTCTGCAGGAAGTGAGGGCCTCCCTGAGAAAAGAGGGGCACGGTGCAGCTGCCAATGTTGATAATCTGCCCGATGGAAAATTGTTTCCACTGTGGTTATGCGCACCTGCTTTTTACTGGTACCTCCTGGGGTATCTACATCAGTGTTTGCAACAGCCTTTGATGCAGGGACTTTTATTCCCACTTTATGGATGGCAAAGTAGAGGTTTAGGGTGGTGACCGGTGATGCAGGCAGTAAGGATGAGGCACATCTTACCCTGGGCCCAACTGAACAGCACACGCACCCCTCATGTTGGGCCTGGCACACCCCTGGGGGTGGGGAAGGCAAGGTATGGCCAGGCTCCCACTTATGTCACAGAGCAAGTATGCCTTCAGGAGGCTGAGTCCCTTGTCTCTGTCCCCCAGTGAAGAACAAAACCAGGGCGTGAGCTAGAGAGGAAGCAGCAGCCCAGCCCAGTATGTTCTGGCCCTACAGTAGCCCTGGTGCTGCCTGACTACCTGTGCTGGGATGTTGAGTCCCCTACTCCTACTGGGGGGTGGAGTTTCAGGCTGATGGGGTTGTCAGGTGGTTTAGTTCTGAAAAAGAGGGCAAAGGAGAGGGTTTCGAACACACTGTGCCACTTTAGTGTGGAGTCCTCAGAGGTGGGGGTGGTGACTACCTACCCTGCCTTCCTAAGGCCAGTCTGGGGTCCCTACAACCCTACTCCAGTGTCACTGGCCTGCACCAGCTCTTACCCTGTGACTTGCTACATGCTTAAAGAGCCTGCCAGTGCCAAGCTCTGCAGAAGTGGGCCCAGCACAGAAGCCGTGCTGTGCAAAAGGCAAGAGAAGTGTGTGCTGGTGGGAGAGGAGGCCAAGCCAGCCCTGAAGACTTTCCAAGCGCGTTTACCCCTCCCATGCACCTCCATGTCCCTGCAGCATCTATTGGAGCTCAGAAATCAGATTTGATCCCAGCGTGGGCTGTCATTGCACCCCAAGGCGAAGACCTTCTCTCACCTTCTCCATGCATGGCATTGGTCAAGCTGGACGTGAACTAGACCAGAAGTCCTCCTTCAATGAACCTCCTTTCAATGATCTGCTTTCTCTTCCCCAAAATGTGGCCCTCACTGTGGAGGCTGGAGATTTGCCTGAGTCTCCTCCAGCTTCCAGGCCCCTCCCAGCTTCCAGATCTTAGCTTGAGGTTTCTGAAGATACTTCTGTACCCATTGTTCCAAATTAGCCATAGTATTATAGTGTATCACAGCATGCTACCATTAGCGGGGACGGGCTTCATCTCTAGACATTGTGTGGAATGAAAAAAAGCAAATTGCGGGTGGAGGACCCATTTATTCACTGCAACAACGATGAGCAAGCAAAGAAAACTCCCTGCAAAACGATATCATCATGCCCTTCCTTTGGGCACATGTACACGCACATCAAATTAGCAGACACAGGGCTTTGGAGCACACCCAGGAGCCCGGTGAGCGGGCCCTCTGCGAAGAGGTGGAGAAGGATTGGAACCGAGGTTGGTGCTGAGGGAGCTGAGCCTTATCCTTAATGTCTTTATTTTTTATGAGAATGGTGCAATTAAAATTGAAATGAAAAAGATTTTAGCCCTTCTTGTAGCTGCCCCCCAATACCTGGTTTAAGCTCCCAGCTGGCCTTCTGCGCTATGGTTCCATCTTGGAACCTCGAGAGGAGGGCGGCACACCTTACGCACCGGTGCTCTACCTGCCTGAGCTCGTCTGGCATGGGTGCCGGCGGTGGGACTTTGATCTGACCCCCTCAGCTCTCGCCTGTCCGGATTCTGCACCTCATTTCTCCAGCCTGGAGACAGGTTGCATTCTGCCCTGACATTCACATTCACATCCTCCCGCTCCCCTCGCACAGGTCGGGGCTGCCCACGGGTGTACTGTGCAAGGGGAAGGTGTTTTTATTTTGTTTCTACTCAGTTTCCTGAAGTGTCCTAGGGTGTAGCTCATCTTCAAGGGCACAGATGCCCCAGGATGGATTGTTATAGGGATTTGCAGAAAGCCCTCTGAGCTTTAGTTGATCCTGCCCAAACCTGGCAGTCCCGTCCCACTCACCTGTCTTACAGATCTCCCTGGTCATCCATGGGCACCCAGAACTGTGCCAATCATGCTTCCTCCTCCTCACTCCTCAGGCCAGGCCGCTGTCACCTCTCTCTGGGAAACTGAGGCAGCGGCCACCTTTGCCCCTCCAATCTTTTCTCCCATCTCTAGCCAGAGTGAACGTCTTAAGTCAAACTGGATCACACACTCATAAAACTCTCGCTGGCTTGTCACTTGGTCAAGTCCAAATCCCTTGCTGTGGCTTGCAGGATGGGTTGGGCTGGGCCCAGCCTGCCTGTCCAGTGTCTCTGCTGCAGCCACACTGGGTGCTCTCAGCTCCTGCCCAGGCTCTGGTGCCTTAGTATATGCTTTCTTCCTCTGCCCTCAGTCCTGTCCCGAGCACCTCCTGCTTGGGCTTCCTGTCTGAATTTAGGTGGCATTTTCCCCAGCAGAGGCATCCCTGAACCTCAGCCCCTTCCCCCCAGATGTGCATCTGTTCATCAGGCCACTTATACATGGTATGGCATTGCGTATGAAGTGTCTGCCTCTCCCACCAGACTGTGATGTCTTGAGTCATAACAAAGAGCAGCGCCTCAGCACAGAGAGCTCGTTCCTACCTTATCACACACTAGGTACCACGCTAGGCAGTCCTTACATCTCACACTGTCTAATTCTCACCTCTCTTGGTGGTGGGTGCTGCCATTATTCCATCTTATAAAGGACGAAGGGGGAACCTCAGGCAGAACAACACCACGCCCAAGTTCATGTAGCTTGAACATGGTGGGCTGGCTCAAACCCCACTGGCCTGGGGTTTACCCAATGGCAGGGGCACGGCCATGGCTCACAGAGTCACAGTTATATCCCACCTCCTGGCCTGATGGCTGTAGTCTAGTGGAAACATGATAACTATTTGTTGAATGGATGAATAGATCAAGGAGAATCAGTGATGGGCAGCAAATGTGATCTTTCCTTGGATAAGTTCCCTTTAAAGGTGACGAGGGGAAGCAGAGCTACATTACTGATCCACACTGGACACCCCTGGTGGGAATGAATGAGATGCTGGAGATTCTCTAATTGGGCCAGGCTGGGGTGGGCCAGGCTGGGATTTGATCAGATGGGGCTGGAGCCAGAAAGAAGGACCTGGAGTCTGTGGAGGGACTGGGGACCTCCAGGTCTGGGCCAGGGGAGAGCTGCCTTAGGACTTTCAGATTAGCAGACACCCAGTATGACCTGAAAACAACATTTACTGCAGTGGGTGGGGTGGGGGAAGAAAAGGTCCATATGACAAATTGATTTTATTCCATTAAACTGGGATTTCTATAGATGGGTTCAACCAGTGGTTCCCAGCTGGGACGGTTTTACTGCTCCGGAGATATCTAGTAGTATCTGGAGATGGTTTTGGTGGCCACAACTAGGGTTTGGGGGTGCTACTGGCATCAGGTGGGGAGAGGGTAGGATGCTGGTAACTCCTACAAGGCCCTTCACAGTCACCGTTATGGAGAACCATCCAGCCCCAATGTCACTTGAGCCCAGGAAGCAAAAGAGGATTCACAGCTCCCCTTTCATGGAAACTGCCCACTCTGTGGTTTCCCCTGGGTCCTGCTCTCTGGGCCTGTCACTTCTGCTATCACTTCAGGATCACAGGTCTGACACATGTTGTACTCAGGTAGGCCTTGGCTGTGAGCACAGGGGCTTGCTTTCTCTAGGAGGTGCTGAGGTCCCAGCATTTACACTGCTGTGACTTTGGGGGTCACCATCAGAACCAGGCGAGGGAGCTGTTGTACCGTGACGATGCACCTTTCCAGCAGCCCTGCTCCCGGGCACCTGGCCCCTTCTTCGCCTTGCCTGAGCGCTTCTCAGGTTCAGACAGACGGTGCTAGGGACAGCCATTGCCAGGTGTGAAGGGAAGCAGAGCTACCTCTAATTACCTAGGGGGGAAGAGAGCTCTCTGTCTGCTTCTGTGTCATTTCAGGCCCCACAAAGAGCAGACCCCAGGGCAGAAGGAGATGTGCCAAAGATTTCATGCAGGCAACACTTGTGCAAGTGACAGGGCAACGGCCAGAAGCGGTGGGAGTTGGACCCCTTTCACATGGCCTCGGTTGGTCAGTTCTAAGAGACCTGCATCGGGCATCTCCTACTTAGAGGAGCCAGTGTGGATGGAGCTGGGACCCTGCCTGCTCAGCCCTGGTGCTCCTGGTTGTTGACTGTGACATTGATCATGGACTTTATAGGAGCCTCTCTGGGAACCCTGGAAAACCTCTCTTTCCTTCCCAGAAAGCTAGGAAACTACGGAAGCCCAAGGTCAGGTGTGTAGGGAAACATGAAAGTGCAAGATGGCGGCGCTTGGGTTCAGGCTGTGAAGGAAGGGTTTCTGGGAGGCAGCGGGTTCTGTGTCAGCAGAGCTCCAGTGCAGGTGCACCTCCCGATGCACCGATGTAAATAAGTTCCGTAGCCAGGGTCGATGCTGGCCAATGTAAGTAACTGATATAACCAAGCCTGAACTGATGACCAGGTACTTCTTTGACTTATCAGACCCCAGATCTGCTAGGAGAAACTGACGAGGCCTCCTCCCAAAGGGCCCCAGCACCTCTCGGGTTCCAGCTTGGCCTCAGGTTGGCAGGGCTGTTTTTTGGTCTCCAATTGACCTGAACTTGCCCCTTCTCTTCCTTCTTGGATCTCAGTGACCTTTGGTGCTTCCTTTTCAGGGCTCCTTAAATTAAACTCTGTTCTCAGTGTTGTGGGTCCCTGTGGCAGCTATTTAAATTTAAATAAAAACTGTAGGCTATGACATTGGGCTGCATGGTTCCCTTCTCACAGGCGTGTCCCCTGGGCCCTGAGGAGAAGCAGAGGCATTTCACAGGCAGGACAGGGGAGGAGGTGGTCAAGAACTCCCTTTCGTTCTGGGTCACCACCTTGCTTAACGGGTGAGCCAGATCCTAAAGACCCCCTTAGCCTGAAGAAGACCCTACTGAACTCTGCCTTGTCCCTAGAGATGCAGGGCCTTGAGATCACAGGAGCAGAGGCCTTGAGGGTTCTGTGCACACATTTCCTGCAGCGGTTGGGGTCAGTTACTAAGCAGAACACTCCCAGGGAGCCTGAGGGTAGCAGAGAACAGGAAGGGAGGAGAGAAGGAAGAGGGAGAGCTTTGGGGCCATGAAGAATGTTGGGGGTCACTGTGGCTCCATGAGGACAAATAGGGCCCTAGTGGGGGTCCCTCCTGGGGCACAGTCTCCTTACAGGTTATTTGGAGGGTGAGACTCAGGCGTTGGATCTCAGCATGCTGAGGCTGGCTGATAAAGAAGTGGAGATGGCTGGGATGTCCCGCTGGCGAGGAGGAAGATTGGAAGGCAGGGGTGGAGGACAGGACAGAGCTTTTTCAAAATGGGAAGGCTGGCCGTGTGGAGCAGGGTTGGAAACTATTTCTTGTGAAGGGCCAAGTATTTTAGGTCTTGCAGACCTCATGGTTGCTGACATGACTCCTTGAGACTCCATGGTCATAGGAAGCAGCCAAACGCTCTCTGTGACCGGACACGTGGATGCGTCTCGACAGCGGGCTGGAAGCAGGCCGCTCCTGAGCTAGGTCCTTGCCTACTCTTTGGACAGGTACCTGCTGAGGGCTTGTGAGGAATACAGAACCTCAGGCCCTGCCAGGATCTATAGAAACAAATTTTCACTTTAACAGATCCCTGGTGCCTATTCAAGTCAGAAAATTTTAAACTTTTTTCTGGGAAGGTACAGTCAGGCTCAGAAGGTTGGGGAGAAGCAGCAGGAAGTAAAATGTGCTTTCCGTGTAACTAGGAATTTTCTACCTCACATCCTCTGGTTTCTCCCCAGGAGGTTGTGAGTACCCTATCACCGTGATGTTTGAGCTCAGGCTAAACACCACTTGCTCAGGGTGTTAGGGCAGGAGCATCCCTGATCTTTTTAAGTTTATGTTTTGAGACAGAATTTTGCTATGTGCCGATATTTCTCATTTAATGACCTACGTATTTAGTGACTGTTCAGACCTATGACCCGCCTCTTGGACTTATGACTCATCTTTCTTTTTCTGTACATCTTATTGATAGAATCTCAATGTATTTTTTGTACAGTACACCTTGTTTAGACAGTACTGTAATTTTTGCTGCTTGTACTGAACAGTCCAATCCTGGAGCTCTGTATTCTGTTATACATAACAGTATTGCATGTGAGAGTCATGCAAAGAAAAGCAAAGTCATCAAACTGGAGTTTCATCGACCATTTCTTTGTTCTGAATCTTGTAATGTACATGCTACAGTAAGTTGTGTTGCAGGAGAATTGTTTGTAAATCTGATTTGTTTGTAAACCAACGAAGAGAGTTTTTTACAGTGTACCTGTGAAAGTCCATAACTAGAATGTTCATAAGTCTGGGAGTTAATGTATATATAATTCCTCATTTAGGGACCAATTCATTTAATGACCTAGTTGCAGGAACAGAACTTGGTTATTAAGCGAGGAATGTCTGCAAGTCAGGCTGGCCTCAGATTTACAGCGATCCTCCTGCCTCAGCCTCCTGAGTGCTGGGATTACAAGCATGTACCACCACACCTGGACCGCTTCCTTGAGCTTACTGTAGATTCCTCAGCTGTCAAATAGGATAATTACAGACCTCTTAGGGTTGCCCCAGTAATGAATTCACTGCAAGTCTTAGAAGGGACTCTACCACACAGTGAGGGATCTTGTCAGCTATTTGGGTATGTTATACAATCTAGAATAGATGTCCATGTTCTGAGTTGGCTAAGAGACCAATCTTTGTGCCTGAGGCCTCTGCCTCTCAACTCTGAGATTTGAGGGAGAAGATTTGGGGAGCAGTGAGCACAGCTTGTGCATTTTGGTCTGGCCAAGCATTGTGCAAGCAGCAGTTAATAACTCTCAAATTACTTTCAGACACTTGGCACCCGGAGCAGAGATTATAATCTGTTGCCATCCAAACACTGTACATGTCTCAGGCTTTGAAAGTCAGCCTGATCCCAGAGACGAGCAGAGAGTTTTGTCACCGACAGATTTAGGCTGCATTGAGGGCCCAGAACTCTTCAGAGCTGGGTCAAGGGGTCATTTCCTTGGGCCTCCACCAGCTTCAGTCTCATCAAATCACTAAATTGTCCAAGCTGGACTCAAACTTGAGATCTTCCTGTCTCAGTCTGCCAGAGTGCTGGGATTACAGGCATATGCCACCACGCCTGGCTTTTGCTCCATCACTTCATGGCTGGGTGGTCCGTGGCAAGCCTCTTGACTTCTCTGAGCTTGGTTTCCTCCCTTATGAAGTGGGAAGATGCTGTGTGCTCCACAGTTACAGTAAGGAGGAAGCCATAATGTAGACAAGCGTCCTTTGTAGACTTCCAAGAGTTGTGCAAATGTCGGTTGTTGTTTTGATGGAACCTGTGAGCCTCCGGAAGGCTGGTCCTCCAGCACAGGGCTTGTCATGTGCTAAGGGGTGGGTGCATAGTTAGCAAATGCAAGAGGGACCAGTGACCTTCCCCATAGCCCGGGAAGAAGCTGTTCTGCAGTGGGGGTGATGTGGGCGCTCCCTCCTACCCACCCCTTACCATTCTATTGTTATACTCCTTCTGTGACCCGCACATCCCCATCAGCCAGTGACAGGTCTCATCTTTCTTCCAAGGAGCAGCCTTGGCTTGGCTTGGCTTTGTGGAAACCAACACAGAGTTCTTATCTTCCCAAAGAAACCTTGGAAAATACAAGATTTGGAATCGGCAATTGTTTCACTCTCAAAAGGTATGCAGCAAAGCCTGGGGTGCCCTTCAACCCCCCCATCCCAGCTCTTTTACCTCCTCCTGCCCCATCCTACAATTTTTGGTGCACTCTGGTTAATTAATTAAAAGTGACGATAGTCTCAGATGAAGCTGTCAATTAGTTTCAAATGGCGCAGCTGGGCCACCCACCACGAGATCATATTGCAGTGACACCATTAGAACTTGAACAACCCTCAACAAGGGAGGAGGAGGGGGAACCCTAAAACCTCAAGTAAAAACATATTTCCACTCCATTCCATGCTGCAGCCCTTGAGAAAGTGGAAACAGATGGGTGTTGGCTTTGATAATGAGAGAGGCAATCAACTTTAGATTAAAAAAAAAAAAAGAAGAGGAAGAAGAAGAAGAATTAAACCTTACCAAAAAGGGATAGGTCTGACAATAAAACCCCAGACGCATAGCGTTCCATTTAAGAGGCTACTGACATATTAGCCAGGAACAGAGGGGGTTCTGAGAAAGGTCAGCCTCCCCTCTGGGGCCCCTCCATCGTGTCCTCACCTCAGAAACCAGAGCCCTCCGATTCCTAATTGAAACCACGGCACTGTCTGGACGCTGGCAGTGGTCAGGTTTCCCCTGGAAATCACTAAGTGTCCTCAGGAGAATTGCTTGCTTGCCTGCTGCCAGGTCCTGGCGTGGAGCAGAGACATTTCTGGTTTTCATTTAACTTAATTATTTTTTTTTGAGTTGGGGTGTGTGTGTGCATGTGATTGTGAGGGGTGGGGAGGACAAGATACAAGAAACAAAGAGAAGCTGCTCAGTGCAGAGAGCTAAAGCTGCAACTTGAAGACCTGGACTCCAGCCTCTACTTGGCAACCTGCCAGTTGGGTAACCTGGGGGCAAATCCTGTCTTTCCTTTGCCTCTATGTCCTTGTCTGCAAAATGGGGGTAAAATGTGTACCTTCTGTGGAACTCAGGTGAAATAATGGAGGTAAAGAACTTGGTCAAATCTACCTGCCTATCTGTGACTTGCTATGGAAGGTTCTCTAGGGTTGAATTGGACAGAGTTCGGGGCAAGGTTTTAGGGGGTCTTGGGTTTTTTTTTTTTTTTTACTTCAGGGCTCTGCTATTTTCCAGCCCTGGGCTTTTGGGGCCAGTTTCTTCTGCAGCCTGACCTCTCCTGTCCCATCTGGGTTTCTATGTCTGTCCTGGCCACCAACTGAGGCTCTGAGGAAAAGCCTATGTGGTGCCTTGTGGACTGGCAGCCCCCTCCCAGGCAGGATCACACCCTTTGTCCACACCAGACATCAGTGATAGTGGCTGTGAAATGAGCCAGTGGAAACACAAAGGGGTCCAGACAAGCGAACAGGCAATTTTCCTGGAAAGTGGGGTGATCATGTTGATTTGTAAGTGAGCTCAGCAAATTCCTCGGGGACTCCACTGAAAGAGGTGGGCTGCATGAGTGTGTCATTCTGCAGGTTGCTGGAAGCCCTGGAGGGGGAAGAGAGAGAGAGAGAGAGAGAGTCAAAGAGAACACAGTGCTGGTTAAGTCCAGAGAACATTTGCATGTTTGCCAGTTCAATCATTTTGGAAAATGCTGAGATTTGGTTCTGATTCAAGCTTCTACTTGGGCTATTTTCAAGGTTGTTTTGGAGAATGTTTATACACACACCCTGGGGTTGGAGCAGGGTCTAATTCACTGACTCTTTGAAGCGTCCAACAGGTACCTGCACATAGGAGTTACACAAGGGGTAATTCAAGATAAACACAGGCCTCCCTTGCTCCCCCCACCCTTTACCAAGCCACGATGAGCACCAGTCCTTGACAGCCTCTGGACAGAAGTGGCTGTGGGGCTGTGGACAGAGAGCTGTGGGGCACAGTGGGTGGAGGCCTCCTGGAATTCCTCAGGGTGCTCAGACACCCCAAAAGGGACTCAGAACAGAGAGCTTGGGTTATTGTACACTGTCTCCCTATCTGCCCCTGAAATGTCCGGAGATCTGTTTCTAGGCTTGACTATTGCCTTTTCTAGGACCCTGTTCCCTGTTCTGGGTACTTCTTGGGCTTAGGGTACACCCTGAATCAGACATTCCTCGAAAATCACATTCCTGCTCTCTCTGTTGACCCCTTGCTCTGCACTCTCCCAACCTTCCAGAATCCACTTGCATCTCTGGCCAGGAGGCTGTTTATTCTCAGCTCCTTTGGGGTGGAAGCAGTACCCAGTGGAAATCAGGCTGTGAAGGTTTAAACCTCATTCTGACGGGCTCGCTCGGACCCTGCTTGGTGCCCCCACCAGGTCACAGCTGGGACATTTTTGTGTGTGTTTGACCTGTGCTATTGTCTCCTCTTCTCCCTTCAACTCCCACTTCTCTTCTACTCCATTCTGCTGCCCACCTCTGCACTGAAAAATCAAGGCTTCTGAAGGCCGCGGGCTAAGGGGGGATCTGAAGCTGTCTGGGAAGGGTTTTCGCGCCCTATACAGGAGCCCTGGCAGTCACGTTCTCCCCCAGCCTGCAGTGTTGATCCTCTAGCTGTTTCCTTGACTCTCAGAGCAGCTCGATTCTGGGCCCAGGGACAACCCACATGCCCCTGCTATTGTTAGAAACACTTGGAAATGTTTCCCCTTTACCCCAACCTCCCTCCACCCCGCCCTGTCACTGCCAGGCCTGCTCTAACAGCTGGAAGAAATTTCTCCTTCATCTGCTCCATCCGGGCTTTCACTAAGCCCCATCAATTTTGCCTTTGAAATTTCTTTTGTGCCGGTCCTCTCTCTCCATCGCACTGCTAATCCTTGGGGCCTGGCGCTCACCCCTGCACGCCTGAGCGGCCCCGGGAACCTCTTGGCAGAGTTCCCTGCTTCGGTTTCTGCACCTTCACTACGCTGTGCACAGCCAAGCTGAACTCAGCTTTCTCCCGCTCCGTTTGCATTAGGAGACTTCAGCTCAAAGCCCCCAGGCCCTGCAGAGTTCGTTCTCCCACAGTGACTGTGGCTCCCTCTACCTGTAACTTCCTCCAGCAATGGTGGCTGTGTTAGTTTCCTGTGGCTGCTATAACATTCTGTTCAAAGCAGCAGAAGCTTACTCCATTACGGTTCTGGAGGCCAGGAATCTGAAATAAGCCTTATGGGCCTCAGGTGAGTTGTCAGCAGAGCTGTGCTTTCTGGGGGCTCCTGGAGAGAAGCTATTCCTAGCTTCTTCTGGCTTCTGGTGGTTGCTGACATTCCTTGGCTGGTGACCACACTGTTCAGGTCTCCACCTCCAGGGTCACACCACCTTTCTCTTCTCTGTGAAATCAAGTCTCACTCTGTTTCCACCTATGGGGACGCTCATGGCTATATTTGAGGCCTACCTGAATGATCTAAAACGCTCTCTCAATCTCAAAATGCGTAGCTTCAGCAAGTTCTCAAAGTCCCTTTTGCCATGGAAGGTAATATTTGCAGGCTTTGGGCACTGGGACATGGATGTTTGAGGGAGCCAGGCATGGGACAGGCCCACAATGTACCGCCTTGTGCAGGCTTATTTTATTGGTTTATTTTACATCTGAAGCCCATTTCCCTCCTTTAGAAAAGTGTAGACAGGACAATAAGCCAGTGATGCCAGCTGGGTGCCCGTGGGTTTGTGTACAGCCAGCGGAGGTGTTGAGCTTGGTTGTAGCCTGATGTGAGGGAAGCATTTTCAAGGTGTAACTCATAGCTTCACACCCGCTGCCTTAAACCTGGACCCTTCCCTACTCCAGCTGACCATGCGCCCCCTGCAGGTGCTTCTGTCAAGGTTTCAGCAGTAACTGTGCATTTGTGTGTTACTTTTCCAGGTGGAAATTCCCTGAAGATAAAGATCCCCCCATCCCAGTAACCCTGTGGTCTCATGTGAATGGAACAAACAGAACTTGGGGTGCTGTAGATATTTAGGGTCCATTTATTGCTGGGAAAAGCTTTCGTTTACCTCTTTGATGACTTTTATACCATTTTTATAACACATGCTATCATTTGACTAACAGTTATATTTAATTTGTCTCAAATCCTAGCTTGCATAAATTTATTTTATTTTATTTTTTCCTCTTTTTAAGACAGGGTCTCCCTGTGCAGTTCAGGCTGGCCTTGAGCTCACTTTGTAGCCTGGGCTGGTCTTGAACTTGCAATGCTCCTTCTGCCTCAGCCTCCTGAGTGCTGGGATTATAGGCATGCGCCACCACGCCCGGTTTATAAATTTATTTTAAAAGAACCATTTGCATCTTCATTATAAATAGAAAACTAGTATCATTTATAAGTAGCACATAACTGAATACATAAATATAAATAAAAGAACGTTATTTATCTAAAATTTAAAGAATGAAATGTAGACGGGTAAAAACTGAGTTGATTCACAAAGTCAAACTGATTCACAAAAATGAGATCTTCAGTGAGAAAAATGGAATGGTCTATGAGCAGCAAGTAATAAAATCATATTAAGCTTGATGTCACTTGATTAGAGATGACCATACATTTCCTTGTAAATTAATAACAACTTTTAGTTTTGATGGTAACTCAGAGCGTTCCATCTTCCATGTGCTCATAGTTGGGAAAGATGCCTTGGCCATTCCCCAGATGGTAATGTTTTAAAAATTAAAATATGTATTATGTATTTGGGGTCCATGTGAGAACATATATGTGTATATAAGCACATCGTGTGATTTCTAACCCATCTTCAGAGCAGTACTCATAACTGATCTCAGCCTGGCCCTTCATCTCTTCCTTAGGTAAAAACCATTCTGAATTCACTTGCGTCTTAAAGATAGCTTAACCAGCTGTGATGTT
>PVLD010000944.1:132784-233061 GCA_004027595.1 Dinomys branickii | reverse complement strand
CCGAGGGTGGGAATATAAACTAAAAGTCATGAAGGAAATCTGTCCAAAAACAGAGAACGGATGGGAAGAAGGAAAGGAGAAAAGAAAAAGACAAAAATGTATGTATGTATATAGGAATATATATGAATATACATATGTGCAGGAGGGCTAACATGGTTCTACTATTGTATTATATCACTTAATGCTAAGCAATAATCGAAGACAGGGTATTAGATTAATAGTGTATATCTGTATGTGTTAGCCTGAACACACACTTCGAAGATATCAATATGTAAAGTTTATTCTTTGACCTCGTTCTCCATGTCACTTTTCAGAGCCTTGGCTTCCCCATCTACGAACTGCAGATGGTAATGGTTGGGAGGATTTAATTGGTGACCACTCAGTACTTCTAAGACTCGCCCCCCGGCATCACTGTTCTTGTTAATTACTTATTTGGTCCTCCCTACTCCGTTCTTCCTCCCCCTCTACTCCCTGTAGGCAGTGGTGCCTTGGGTTATGTAAACCCTCTCCAGTGCTCTGGCTGCTGCACCGTGCGCCATGGCAGGTCCTCCCCTCACTTTCCCCAGCAGTCCCAGGTGCCCAGCAAGTCCATAAATGCCATTTCTCAGGCTGGGTGACCCGTTATGCCCACAATCTACAGCCGTGACCCATTGCCACCACTGGCCCCATGCAGACATCATCTGTACTCTGGATGGAACCGGAGCGCGGGGCAACTATAGCTTAGGAGGGTGTTGGGGGTAGGGCAGCAGTGGAGCCCGCACAAGAAAGGCCTTGCAACTCGTGCCCTTGTGGGCACCACTGTGTGGACCGATGGCACTGGCCACGCCACGGCAGAGGTGGTGCAGGAGAGCTGCGAGAGCAAGAGGGTGCGTTTGCATGTCCCACTCACGCTCTCTGTTTTCCCTGCCTGAGCATGAGCGATGAAAAGACCCAAAAAAGGCTGAAAGAACCCTTTCAGGGAACGCACATTTCTAAGTGAAAAGAACGCACTTGATCACCGTTTAAGTGGCAACATACTCTCTTCCTTTCTGGAAACGTGAAATACTGGTGCCTCTTACCATGGGACGAGCCTTGATTTGAATGAAATGTGGTCATTCTGGCTTCGTGGACCTTCATGTGGTCCCTTCTTCGCTGTGTGTGAATTTCTTTGGGCTGTAAACCCAGGAGTGAGATTGTTGGGCATCTAATTTGATTAAGTGGTGCCGTATCTCACCACATTACCAGCACTTGGCCTAACTCTACTTTCTAATCTTTGCCAGCCTCCTATGTGCAAAGTGATTTTTGTATTGAGTACCATTTCTCTGATTGCTAATACAGGTGAGCATCTCATTTTGTGCTTGCTGAGTCTTTTGTTTTCTTCCTCTGTAAATTGCCTGTTATGTACTTTTGCCCATTTTTCCATTCTGCTCTCTCTTTCTTATCCATTTGAAGGAATTTCTTGTACATTCTGGATACTAACCTGCTGCTGCCTTAAACCTTTTAAATGTGCTTTTCTTTTCTGCTCCTTGGCTTTTTATAAACTGCCCCATGCCTCCCGGACACTGGCTGATTTCTGAGACTGATGGGGATACAACACAAATTAACTTTACCAGGTGATCATTCTGCCGTGAACAACCCCCAGTGTGCCTCTTCTTCCCCTCTAGCAGTTCTTCAAAGACCTGCGTTTTAGAGAATGTTGCACCAGCTCAGAAGACCCGCCATCAGCTTGCATCTGCATCCTGGTGTCTCATTCAAGCCAGCTAGCACTTTTTTTCCTTTTTCTGATTGCCAGGTAAATACAGTTTTAATCCACAGCTGAACAATGAAGGATCATATACTAAAGTCAACACATGTACCTAGCACTCCAGTCTAAGCTTGTCCGTGTATACAACTGGAATCAGTTATAAGGCGTGGCCTGACAGACACCAAGGTTAGATACTTTTTACAGGCATTAAGCTTCATCTTGCACACTGAAGTCATCATACACATAGGGCACAGCTAGCATTTTCTAAGCATGGAGCAGACATTAGGCTCTGGGATCTGGGGGACAAATAGGGGGAGTCTCAGGTGTGGCAGAGACTCACAGGCCCATGTCCGGCGGCTAGCCCCAAGCTTTCTGTGGGGGACAAGCTGGGGCCCTTGTCTGATAGCTCTTGGGACCTGGGTGGATGTGAGGAGAAGAGGAGGCTGCGTGACAGCAGGGGTTACAGGGCAGGGAGGATTTTGTGTCTTTCTTCCCAAACTGTAAGGTCCCGAGAGCGGCCACCCTGTTGGACACCCACACTGAGAGCCTCTCAGAGTTGGCCAAGCGCAGTGACAAGGAGAAATGTGGCCCTTACACTGCCCCAGAGGGTGGGCCCTACTCTGCAGAGACAGACTTTGAAGACTGCCAGGACTTACGGACTCTTCCAAGGTGGTCTACACAGGAAATGGAGATCTTCACCCTGACTCAGTTCCCACTTGAGGCCCCTCACCCTTGTAGCTACTGTTGGCTCCACTTAGCATGAACCTGTCTTGACTTGAGGAGGTGTAGCCATCCACTGCCTGCTGCTATAATGAAGTGCCCAAGTCTGGGTAATGTAAAGCATTTTATTTAGCTCACAGTTTTGAGCCATAAATCCAAGGCCTAGTGTCTTTTTTGGTTAGACCCCTGGTGAGGACCTCAAGGCAAATGGCATCACTATGGTGGTCACATGTTCAGGAAGAAGAGGTCCACGCAGACAGGAAGCTGGAAGGGGGGAGGCAGATGCAGCACCTCTAACAGCTTGCTCTTGCGAGCACTAACTGCGGGTCCCACGTGGATGACCTAGATCCCTTCTGAGGGTGTGACCCCGATGACCAGATCTTGTCTCACCGGGTTGCACTTCTGAACGTTCCACCACCTAACATTGCCAAGGACCGAGCTTCCCGCAGTGAACCTGGGGATACTCACGTCACAGTGGAGCAGGAGGTGACCTTTGGTGCTGTGCCCAGAGTCACCAAGCTCTTCTCTATCCCAGACACCTACAAGGCCCACCCTGCCTTGTGGGGCCTGTGGAGTCTCCTCCTCAAGAAGCAGTGAGAGTCTGGGACAGGCCCAGGAAAACGAGATAATCTGATTTCCTCTTGCTTTTCCAGCAAGTCACAGACACACTGGAGTTTAGCATGTGTGTTGCCTGCTTGTGCAATATTGTGGAAGAGAGTGATTCCTTCATGTTAAAGAAAAAGTAACAAAAGGCACACATTGATAGAAAACGTGTTGCTGGGAATCAAAAAAGAGTAATGAGTAACATTCCACATAATGGTGACTTAAAGTAAAATAGACTTCAGCTGTGGCTACAAGTTGAGTTCAAATTGAAGGTGCTTTGTAATACTGATGAAATAGCTGTCCTTTCCAGGAAAAAAAATACTGTGTTTTATTTCACCAAACGGCAAAAAGAAGGGGGAAGTTAAATAGGAAGAAAACAGCGTCAGGTGGGTATTGGGAGTGGGTGCACATTGCCGCTGCTGTGCAGACTCCCGAGGGGCCAGAAGGGCAGGGTGTGACCAAAAGGAGCAGTCATTACTCATGTCTGGGTGTCCCATGGCCATCGTGCAAAGGAGCATGGCTGTGACCCTGTGATGCTGGCTTTATGGGTCGTTTCTAGAACATTCTCACTTCTCAGGGAGTAGGACTTATTGGAGCTTCACACAAAATTCTGGGCTGAGCTTGGGAGACTTTAGCATATGGTGGTCTTAATCCAATAGGACTGATGTCCTTGAAAGTAAAATAGTCACCAGGGAAGGGCATGGGCAGAGAAAAGACCCTGTGAGGACATGGAGCAAAGACAACCATCCGCAGGCCCAGGAGAGAGGCCTCAGGAAAAACCAGCGAGACTTTTGACTTCTAGCCTCTAGACCTCCAAGCAAATAAATTTCCTTTGTTTAAACCATCCAGCCTATGCTATTTTGTACAGAGGCCTTAGCAAACTAACACGGATAATACAATAATGTACTTTTTTGAAGCCATTACATTTGGGGGATGCCTGTCATCCAGCAATAGTAACTGATACAGAATGTCCAGCATGAGGGAAGTTAAGCGGGCAAACTCAGGAATCTGGAGCACTCCTAGCTCACCACTGCCTTACTGAGTGGCTATGGCCTGCTCACTTCTCTTTTCTGGCCGTGGCATGCTCATCCGGAGAATGGGCAGATCGAATGACTTGTAAGTATTATGTGGAACTGGCTTTCCAGATGAGTTCTGGGGAAGAGGTCAGTTCAACAGAGAAAGAGATGTGCAAGTTAGAACTTGACCCGTGGGTCTCCACTTCCAGTGGGGGAGGTGAGCCACAGACAAGTAAGCAAATAAAAAATAACTTCAGATGTGCAAAGTGCTGTAAAGAAATGGGAAAGTGTCGCCTTAGCCAGGACTGGGCCCGCGGGGACTCCTTCCCCGGAGTTCCTGATTTCTCAGCGCATCTGCGCTAGAAGCTCTGATGTGCGGGATTCCTCCACAAAGAATTCTCTTCCCTTCTGCTCTTGCATGGCTTCTCTGTTATCAAGAAAGCTTACTGCAGTCTCCTTAACCTCCGTTGGGAAGGCTGTTCTTGCCTTCCCACACCTGTTCCAAATTTCAATTACACAAAATATCTGTAACACAGAGTTCAGCCAGATTCCTTAGGAGGAGGGGGAGATGGCGCTGTAAGTATTCATAATGTGTTTGCATTATGGAATAATTACACATAATTGCTCTGCCTGTAAATAAGTATAAAACATTTACCAGTCGGCAGTGGGAGCAGCCGCGAACCTCCCTTCTCCCCTGGAGGATCTGCTGGTGGTGACAAGCGATGACATCGGCCATCTTCCCACTTCCAGGGTAGCTGTGTGTTTCCAGGGCGAGCGGGAGGCCTGGGCATTTCTAGCCAGTGAGAATCAGGGTGGCGTCTTGCTGTGTCTCTATTCCTGCATCCTCTCATGCGGTCCCCGCATATGAATGAAGCAGTTTTGGTGTGTCAGAAACTAGGGACACACAGGCTGTGGGTGTGATGTTGCTGGAGGATTTCCCATGTGCCAGCACCTGCTGGGCAAGTCGTGCATGACCCTTGTGTCATCCCCAGGGTCATACTGGGGAATGGAAACGGCCATTTCACTATCACTTTACAAAAGAGAAGACTGAGGCTTGTGGAGTTTAAGGAAATTGCATATGGTTCTAGTGAGGAATAAGGCTGGGGTCTAGGCCAGCCAGAGTGGCCGTGTGCCAGGGCCCTCACCGCGAGGTCTCCCACAACTGTCGCCCTGATGTTTCTGTATCCCCTACCTCCTCCCCACTCCATCAGTGGCCAGGTGACTTTTGGAAGGGTTCCTGCCCTTCCTAGGGTGAGACGTGTGAAAGACCTGGGTTACCAAGTGTGCTGGAGTAACTAATGGACCACTTGGAACACCCAGCTGAACTGAGTCAGCGTGGTGCTGGGCGTGGAAGGCCCACCTGAGGGTTGTTATCAGCAGCATAAAAGGAGAACTGGAGGGCAGATGGTGCGCTGTGGATGCTCCTGGAGGAGCTTGCCGTGCTGGCTCTCCTGATATGAACCTGTCTGTTCTCATCATCACAGGAACCTGGGTCCTCGCTGTTGCTGAGGACGGCTGCAGTTCTCTTTGGGGGCTCTCTGGTCCTTACCCTGAGTGATACTTCCTGGCTCCAGCGCAGACCTTCAGCCCGCTGGCACAGATCCTTCACCCCACTGGTGCAGACTTTCTAGCTTCCACCACTGACCTCTAGGCCTTCCCAGTGCAGATCCTTGATAGAGACTTGCATGAGACATTGTCGTGGGCTCTAGGCCTCCAGCTAGACTCGTGGAGGATTCTACCATGGGCTCTAGGTCTTCAGCTGGACACGTGTAGGACATTGCTGTGGGATCCAGGCCCTCAGCTGGATTTGTACATGGACAGATCTCTTGCACCCTTCTGCATTTGATTTTTTTTGGTGAATATTATAAAATAATCCTATAAATTATGTGTCCTGTATTAAATCTATTCCCTTGCAAAGCCTGATTAGTCATCACATTTTTAATTCCAGTTTTATAAACCAAATTATGTCCCCCCAAATATATCTCAGTCATCCAGTACCTTAGAAAGTGACTATATTTGGAAGCAGGAGCTTTACAGGGCTAATACCTTAAAGTTAGGTCACTGGAGTGTTCCTTCATCCAACAGGACTTGAGTCCTTCCTCTGATGGAGACATGAGGATACAGACGCATAGAGCGGGAAGACTGTGTGAAGACACAGGAGAATCCAGCCCCTACGAACTAGAGAACCCCATCAGCTCCCAGAAGCTAGGAGAGGGATGCAGGACAGATTCTTCCTGGAGTCCCTCAAGGGGAACCAGCCCCAGCACCATACTGATTTCGTGCCTCTGGCCTGCAGAACTGTGAGATCATAGATTCTGGCTATTTCCAATGCCCACCCCCCCCGCCCTCCCCCATGGTAGAGCTGTCATCGGCACAGTGACTCCCCAGCACACTCAGACCGTCTGGGACATCCTAGGGCCCTCTGCAGATGGATTTAGGGTCTAACCCTCATGTGTTTGTCAGCAAGGCCCCTGCCACATGGGCCACTGGCTGTTGCCCCATAGCCTTGCGGCACGGAATGGGAGAGCTGGGACCCTAGCCCAGTGCGGGGCTCCCTCTGCTTCTCTTGCCTAACAAGGCCCTGTTTGTGTCTGTTACTTACCCCAAGTAAATCACTCACCTGGGAGGAAATAAGGGAGCCCAGATCAGGAGGCCCCGAGCTGCTAACAGTACAGAGGAGACAGCCGATCTAGCAAGCTGCGACATCCCCGTTCTGAATTTTGGAGCCACCAGGGCCTGCTTCCTGGGAGCATGTGGGTCAAGCATTGGCTGGTTCTGTTGCCTTGGCAACAGAGTAAGTGTTTCCTGGGACCATGTTCTGGAGGCAGAAGTCCACACTCGAGTTGTGACTGGGCCACGGCTGCCACAGCCTTGTGAGGTTTCCTTTGTCACTTCCGTCTCTGTGTCTGCATCTCAAGTCCCCACCGCTGACTCTTAGAAGAATGCAGCTGTGAGTGCACGGTCTGACACAGTTCTTAGCTGGCTGTGTCTGTGATGAGCCTTTGCCACCGGCCCCCTGGCCAGGACTTGGGTGTATCCCTCCTGTGGGACAGTTCACCGTACAGTTAGGACCTCTTCCTCGGAAGCCCGCCAAGCCTCCGGAGAGCCCTAACCCTTCCAGGGAGGGAGCTCATGTCCCTTCTTCTGTGACCAGTCCCCCAGCAGATGACCTGCAGCCTCTGTGGGCACAGGACAAGCTCGGGCTCGTCCCAGGACTGTCTCTCTTGTTTAACCTCAGGGTCCCCAGAATGTTTCCATGCGCCTGTCAACCAAGAGCAGCATCCATAAGTTCCACTCAATTAGGAATGAGGCCTGAATACCTAGTACACACTTATGCTTTATGATTTGGTAGCCACCAAAGGACATAATATATATTCATATTCTTGTTTTATTCCTAAATAGCCAAAATTGCTTCCTGTGGGGCTCTGTGCCCTGATGAATCCTTCATAGCCCATGGGCACCAAATCTGCATCTCCCTGTTGCTATTGTCAGTTTTTGTGTGTATGCTGGGATTGATACCCAGGGCCTTTGCATATGCTGTGTGTGCTCTGCCAACCCCAGCCTCCTGATTATTTCTGACGCAGATGGCTTCTTATGGCTAGGATCCTTGGGGTTTCTTCTCTGTTCAGTCTTCCCTCCTCAGTTGTTTTCTTCTTTTCCTTAATGATTTGCAGATGTTCTTCACATTGTCTTGGATTCTATCCCTTTCCTGCTTACACAAGTGACAAATACATAGGACTGGTCCAGGGTGTGGCATTCACATGTTGTCTCTGGATGGGGTGTCAGGCCCGCTGCAGTGGAAGTGCTCTGCCGTGGAGGTATTGTCACGCCGCATTGTAAGTGGAGAGTGTGACAAGAAGACCCGCTGCCCATGTTCAGCACAGGCTCAATTTATTCCTTAATATTTTCTGATCCTCAGTCAGTTGTGTCCCCGAGTGGGACCAGGGGAAGAGAGCAGGCTGCAATTGGTTCGATGGTGCCTTCTCTCAATTTGTAGCTTGTCTGGTCACTGTCTGATATCCAGAGGCTGTGTGAGTCGCAGGTCAGGTGTCCTGCTGACCGCTCTGTCCTGTGGCTTCCTTCTGCTTGCCTGCCCGCCTCTGAGGCTGCGGATCTGGCCCTCCCTGTGTGGGTGCCTTGCTCCTGGCTCCCTCTGCCTCAAGCACACTATTGGTGTGGTTTTGTTTGTTTTGAGTTTTGGTTTGCTTCGCTTTTGTCTTTTTGTAGCAGCTGGGAGACACCCAGCTTGTTTATGGCTGTGCCACCTGCTGGGACGCTCACCACAATCCTGGCTGCCTTTGGCCACAGCCATGTGACTTGAGGGTTTTGCAGCTCCTGGTTTGGGACTGTTTCAGTCACTTTCTCATCACTGGGACACAATATCTAGCACTCCATGCTGAGGCAGAGAGGTGTTTTGGCTCACAGTGTGTAGAGGTTCCAGCCCACAGCTGCCCAGCTCCAGGGCAGGACAGTAGAGCACAGGGCCACGCAGAGGGAGCTGCTCATAGCAGGGCAGACAGGAAACAGAGAGAGCAAGGGGAAGCCAGTGGGGAGATGCCCCTTGCTGGCCACACCCCCAGTGCCCCTGACTTTGAACTGGGCCCTGCCCCCTAGTAGCAAATCCAATCCAAGGCCCAGGATCCAATCACCTTCGTGACGTCCTGCCTATGATTGCATGAGGCCTTAGGGGGCATCTAGATAAAATCCACAGCAGTGGTCCTTTTCATTCTTGCTTGTTTTATGAGGTGTGACTGCTCTGTGGCGGCCCTGTCCAGAACAGTAACAGGGACAGAGTCAGTATCTGCCCAGTGCCCCCTGAACAGGCGCCACCAGCTCGGACCTCTGGTCATGCAGGGGGCTCACATCCTACACCCTTCACAAAGGGAAATCTGTCAGCTCCAGCCCTCACTTGTTGCCAGGGTGAGGGCCGCCAGGATTTCAGAGTCTGGCCACCCCGGAGCAGGGTAGCCCTGGGGGGTGTGTTGGGGGTGGAAAGGGATTGGCAGGAGGAGAGGGCTGGCTGGGGACACATTTGCATGGGAACTAGACTTGAGGGGGAGATGAGCAAGGGGAGCAGTTGTCCAATTGGAGGTCTGGGATTTGTCTTCAGCACATTTTCTCTGATTTCCCCAAGCACTTGAAATTAATTAGGTGGACCGGAGCCTTCGTGAGACCCCCCTCTCGGTTGGAACCGCATCCCTGCCAGGGCTGAGGTTGGCACAGGGTTGCTCGCGCTGGCCGGGCCTGCTCTCTGCGCCTGCCTGCTCCTCCTTGCTGCGCTTGTCCCGGGGAGAGAGGCTTTGACACAAGCCTGTGTTTTCTGCACACCTGCTGAACACGCCTGCGCCCGGCCGTGGGTTCTCAGGCTCCCGTCCTCTGGGCTGTTGCTATTGTCACTCATCTTGCAGAGCGGCCACCATGACACAGGAAATGCAGACTGGGAAGGGGCTTCCTGCTCAGGGCCTCCTCAGGTGCACTCCCTGGCCGGGGGCTAGTGGGCCCCCAGAGGGAGGCGGGAGCAGCATGCAGCAGGGTCTGTGGCCTCCGAGGTCGCCTGATCCAAGGCAGATAGTTGGCCTGCTCTTTTGCTTGGGCTAGCCTGGCAAATCACAAGATCCCAAAGCCTGGTGGAGCAGTGTCTGATGGAATCCAAGCAGTAGCCTGTCCCCGGGGCCACCAGGGCAGTGTGCACAGTGACCCCCTACGGACAGGCTGTGCTTGCAGGAATCTGACCTCTCAAGGCTCCTAGTAGCTACCCTGTGACTTGACACCTTTCCATAAGGCCCAGAGAGGTGGTGGAGAGCAGCTGGGAAAATCTTAGCCATGCAAGCACATGCTCATGGTATGTGTGTGTTGTGTGTGAGACTTCTGCCGTGGCGATGTGGAGCATCGCTATTAATGAAGGGTTTAACAAAATAAATATATGAAATTTTTTAGTAGGTCATACATTGTATTTCTTATTGAATAACTTGTGGTTCAGCATTCCAAAGATAGGACCAGGTATCAGTGAAAATTGTCCTGCCTCCCACCCATTTTTTGTTTTTCTAAAGACATCCACTGATCCAGCTTCCTGTGTGTCCCAGGTCACAGGGATGTTTCACAAATACCAGCAAGAATATCTGTCTCCCTTCTGCCTGAGGCTAGGGCTCTGGACAAGCTGAGCTGCACTATATTTTCTTCACTGCATAGTATGTTCTGAGATTATTTCCTATTGACATACAGAGAATCCTCTTCTTTCATGAATATGTATTCTACTGATGGTGTGGTATCATTCGTTTATTGAGTTCTCACTGAGGGACGCGTAGGTGATTTCTCTTATTCTGCTATTATACAGTGGGCATTGGGTGGAAGCCTGAACTTGTTTGGAAGGGAGCGTGGCAGGAGCAGGCAAGTTTGCAACATTCCAGTCTTCACACAGTCCCATCCCCTGCACCCGCACGTGGTACAAGAGACCACAAGGTACAAGGGCATGTGGCTGGCTGCAGCCGTGGACTGTGAACAGGAGTGCTGTCCAGAAGAGGGCAGTGGGAAGCTCCCTGTGGGATCCTCTGGTCCCTGTTCCTCTACCGTGGTGATAGAGGAGGAAGAAGGTTCCAGCTTTTGCCAGGTTCTGCACATGGTGGTACCTCTGCCAGCCCAGTCCCTGGGGGACTCCATGGGGCAGAGTATCCCTCAGACCCACAGTGGACTTGGAGACATTTCGTGTGAGCAAAAGGTAAGCTCTGCTGTGTGAGGACATGTGGCACTTAGAGACTCAGACAGGCAGTCTGAGCCGAGCCACCCTGGGTGTCTCATCTCTCCTTGGGCCCCAGAGAGTATGACACGGGCACTGTCCGTGCCCGGACTTGTGTCCCCATGCATGTACTTGGGCATGAGGGCTCTTGACATCTCATTCCTCTCCACTCCTTTGACCAACAAAGGTGCCCTTGGGAAGACACTTGGGGGTCTTAGAGTCAGAATCGCAGGAAGTGTATGCAGTTGTAAACATGCAGAAATAATCCAAACGTTCAACAATAAAGGATAAGTTCAATAATTTATGCATATTTATAAGTTAAATCAGCCATTAAAATGATGAGAAAGATAAACAATAAGAGAAAATGTCCATAATTGTTTTTGTTGTACTGGGGATTGAACCCAGGTGCTTTGCACAGAACTATATCCCCAGACCCATTTTTATTTTTTAATTTTGAGACAAACTCTCACTGAGTCATTAAGTTCCCCAGATTGGGTTCAATTTTGTGGTTCTCCTGTCTCAGCCTCCCAGAAGGCTAGGACTGCAGGCATGTGCCATCACACCAAGCTTGCCCATGATATTTTTATTAAGAGAAAAAAAGCAGATCATAAACTAGTGTCAAAAGTATGCTTCAACTTTAAAAATACAGATCTACAGTTAAAAATGTATACTATAAAAATGCATAAATGTAACGCCGAGTCATCTCCAGTTTGGTTAAAATGCAGTCTTTGATTACAGTGTTCTGTCCTGTCAGTTTCAATTCCTTACCATGGAGCAGGACTCCCGAATCTAGATGTTTTCCTAGTCCTTCAAGCTGTTCCCATGGGCAGAGTATCATTCCCTTCCAAAGCTTGCTCTTTCTCTGTTTTGCACTTCAGCCAGTCGTCCCCACCCGAAACCCGGGAGTTATGCAGGCGCTCTCTTCCCGCCTTACAAATCCAACCAACCCGTTACTTGTTTCTCGTGTTGCCCAGATCTGCCCACAGCTCTCCATCTCTTCCAGCACTTTAGCATAGAGCTTGTTATCTCATCTGTGAGTGTTTGCTTCTGCTGCCCTTCCACCCCCTCCACCTCATTTGGAGACATCCACTCAAGCTAGGGGCCACGGCTAGCCTGCAAAGTGGCCGTGTCACTCAACTGCAGACCTACCTCGGGCCCGGCGTAAGCACCTAGTATGACACTTTGGTCCCCAATCTTCCCAGCCACGCCTGAGAGCCATCAGATACTTCTGGGTCCATTAATCCACTTTTCAATCCGCCATCCACCCATCTTTCCACCTCCCTCTGTCCCTCCATCCATCCATCCACCCACCCATCGTTCCATCCATCCATCCCTCCATCCATCCCTCCATCCATCCATCCATCCTTCCATACTCATTCATCCATCCACTCACCTTTCTACATTCATCCATTCATCCGTCCATCCATCCGTCCATCCATCCGTCCATCCATCTGTCCACCTTTCTATCCCTATCCATTCAGCCATTCATCTATTTAGCCCCCTATTTATCCACCTTTTTTTTTTTTTTTTTGAGACAGGGTCTCACTATGCAGTTCAGGCTGACCTTGAGCTCACTTTGTAGCCCAGGCTGGTCTTGAACTCACCATAATCCTCCTGCCTCAGCCTCCCGAGTGCTGGGATTACAGGTGTGCGCCACCATGCCTGGCTCATCACCCACTTTTCCATCTTCCATCCACCCAAATATGCATGTATCCAATAAAGGCCTAGAGCCCTTCTTTATACATCCATGTGACTTGGTAGGAAAACATCACGGTTCATGGAAACAACTAACAGTCCCAGAGACCCCATATGGGAAATTAAAAACACAGTGAAATGAAACCAAACAATTGGGGACTCTATCTTCCATTCTTAATATTTCCTATTTTTGTGGCCTCTTGAGTTAATTTTTCACAATGATAGCTCATACCTGCTTTTACTCCCCTCCCACCTCATGGTTTGTATTTTTCTTGGGGTAGAAATGCAGTCATTTGCTCTGGAGACCAGTAAGAAATCCTCTCTTTTGGTGCCTTTGTGAAATGTCTCTGGTGGCCTCCCCTTCATAAATTGGACCTTTTCTCAAAGTGCTCATAAAAATATTTGTGCAAACATGCAGAGGAAAATTCATTTCATCCTGGAGTTTGTGTTGCCTTGATCTTGATGCAGTTAAAGGAAGAAATAAATAAGCCAATCAGGATTCTTAGAAGTCACATGGAAGGGCTTTATTTTATTTTAAAGCCCTCAAAAAAAAAAAAGCCAAACCATTTTAATTTCCTTTTTTGAAAAAAAAATACAGAATAGGGCTTTGTCCGTGTGTTGTTTGTTTAGGAGCTTATTTATTATTGATTTATTTTAATGCCAGAGAGCCCCTCGCAAGGAGGCGCGGGCCCTAATGAGAACCCCCGGCACCAGGACCCCTTCCAGCATTCGCCCTTGGCCGTGCCCGTCCCCAGGCTGCCTGGCATGCACACACCTCATTATGGACACATGCCCTGTCATGTGTTATTCCTCACTTAGTGACAATTTGTCACTGTCACCCTTGACATGTCACTCCTCGGCAGACGGGTCTGACTCCGGTGCCAAGTCTGACACTCGGATGAGAGGCGGTGGTAATCTGAATTGAAATAGTGGGTCGAGGGTGGCTAATTTCACTCTGACATAATTCTAATACCGTGTAGAGGGAGCGAAGTGCTGTATGTAAAGGGGAACCTTTTTTTTTTCCTATAAAAAAGCTCTTTCTCCTCATTCTCTCTTGTTCTGAGCCTGAGTATTCAATTACTCTTTAAGATAATGCTTTTATTTTTGAAGGATTAAGCCATGTATTTTAATACCATGCATTTTCAATTAAGTGCGCTAAGATCCACGGATATAACTATTACTTAAACTATAAGTAATGGTTGCATGTAAAAATGGGGAAACATTGTGCTTTAGATAAATTACACTCAAATTAGTTCTTATTATAGATGGGGTAGAAAATGGATTTTTTAGTTCTGGCTGGCCAAAGAGCCAACATTTGTATCTACTTCATTTGTTTAAATATATTTCGAGCCAGATTGAAATCCATAAGGCCTGACATTAATTGAGCACTGCCACATCAATGAACGTAAGTTTCATCACGGCTGAGGAGTGAGTGTGCACCGCCTTGAATTAGAAATATTCCAGTCCTCTCACACAAAAATGGTATTGTTTATGTAGCGATTCTTTCAGTAATCATTAAGTGGTATAAATCTTAATAAAATGCATTTAAACAGACCGTGCACAGGGTATTGCTGTGATTTTAAGGAACTGTATTTTTTTTTCCTGCTAAAGAGATGATTACATCTTTTTTCCTCTAGGAAGAAATTTCTTTTGTAGTTTTCAACCATCACTGCTTTGCTTTTGTGCAGAGTGGAGACAGATACGAGGTCCATGGGAAATTTCTCCTCTTGCCTCCTCCCTCCCTGGTGTTCTTGGAGGTGGAGGGGACAAAGGGAGGACCTTCCCGTCTTTGACCTGAGAGGCAGAGTCACCCTCAGTGAGAGGCTGGGTGATGTGGAACCAGGTAAGGCTGATGCACTGTCCAGTGGCCCCAGGCCAGCACACGGCCCAGGAGTCAGCCCCTCTGCAAAAACACCTTCCCTCCTTGTGCCACCAAGGGAGGATGATACTGTCCCGGGCTCAGAGGCGCTGCTGCGGGAGCGAAGGTTTGGTGCTCTATAACAGCAGTGCAGAGGAAGGAGACTTGAGCTGGGGACAGGCAGGAAGGATGGCTGCTGCCCAGCCACGGCTAGCAGAGTCTTGGAACCACATACAAGCACTGGGGACTTGCGGGCAGCGGTCAGAAGTTAGGAGGCGGGAGTGGTGCTCCGAGCAGTGAGGAAGTAGCCGAGACTGGCAGAGCACTGGGGACTCCAGCACAGCTGCTGGTGTCACTGACCTAGGGGGCTGCAGGCGGCTTTGCAGTCTGAGCCAGCTGTAGGTAACTCCTGGTGGACCTTCGCTCCTGCTTGGACCTTTGTTCCTGCTTGGCCGCCCTCCCCAATGGATGCAGCATACTTATGAAAAGTATCCCCTCCAGAACTTCTGCTTTGTTCCTGTGGTGAACAGGGGGCTACTGTGCCTTCCAGGGGATGTCTGGCAACATCTAAGGGCATCTTTGGTTGTCACAGTGCACAGGAAGTCACCTCACAGCAGACCATGAACAGGCTCCAAATGTCCATGGTGCGAGGCTGGGAGACCCTGGTCTTGGAGAGACATGGAAACTGAGGATGTAGATCTGTGTGGTGGGGGCAGGGGTCATGGTCAGTATAGGCAATCACGGGAATGGGGTGAGGCAGCTTAACCCTGAGGCCAAGAGTGAAATTCAGGGAGCAGTGGGCTTAGTGGGAGATGTTTTTCTCAAGAGCGTGGCAAGATTGTGGTCTGGGAGGGATCTGAATCATAGTAGACGGAGAAATGTTCTGGATCTGATCAGGCTGTGCTCAGGGTGGACAAGGTGGCTCTGCAGAAGAGACCCTGGGCCCTCTGGCAGGAGGGACTCTTGTGTGAGAGCCAGGGTGACCCTGAGGATGACCTTTGGCACTGACCCAGCTTGTACCATGAACCTATTTCCCAGGCCGTGAAGATGTGGGGCTGGGGAACTCATCCAGTAGGGTCATGGCCAGGCTCCCTGTGATTTGAGGGGCAGCTGTGACATATGAGTGTTCCAACCAATTCCTGGCCAGGAGTCCGGAGCCGGCTGCTCAGCTGGTGGCCTCGCTGGCTTTTCCCAGGGAGGGAGCGCAATGATATTGGACTGATGTAGCCCTTTCCCCAGGGCCAGCCTGGGAGTCACTTGCCACCCTATTGCCAAGCCTTGGGTTAATTGGGGACCACTGTGTGTCAAGGGGGGAACCCTGTGACCAAGCAGTATGGCCCTTTGATGCTTAATAGTCCATTAGCCAGGACTTAGAGTCAAAACGGTCATAGGAATCTCTGGAGAGAAAACTCATTAATGAGACGGCAAGTTCCAATTAGTGGCATGGCCCAAAAGGACCAAGGTGCAAAACACCAGTCTCTGGCTCTTTTCCCACAGGGGATCCATTATCCAGCTGCCAGCCCACCTGCCTCTGCACACACACACACATCCCAAACAACACAGGTATCACCCCAGAAAAGCCACCTTCATCATCCGCACTGGCAACTGGAGAGCAAAACGCCCTTCCCGCCGTTAAGAGAGAACAAGAGAGGCCACTTGCATTCACTCCTTATTTTCTCTGGGGGAGAGGCCAGGAGACACCAGACAGACCACACCTGATGTCCTCCTGTCCAGGTGTGCGAAGTCCCTGGGGGAAACTGTATCCTCTGAAGGCCCCCAAGCATCCCAGGCTGCTGTTTCTCACTCTGCCTGAGCCTCCAGGAAGCCCAAGGGCCCTGGGGAAGGGGATATCCAGAGCTGCGGAACCCACCTCTGTCCTGGGCACAGATGTTTGTCGGGAAGGGGTTGAACTTGGATCTTAGTCTGTTTTTTGTCTTTGATGTCTTTGATGTTAGCATTGAGCAGGGGAAGGACAGGTCTGGGGGTCTATTACCAATCCTCAGAGAGTAAGGACCTTGATGTTAGGAAGGACGTGACATATGCAGGGGCTTAACACACACATACGCACACACTCGCATGCATGCACGCACTCATGCATGTGCATGGGCATGTGTGTATGCACCTTCAGTATGCTGTGGCAAGGCGATGTATAAGCTGATGTTTTAAACACGTTCACCACCTTTTGTCCCAAGCAAGTGACACCCACAAAGGTCCCCCTGGTTTGCTGGAGCCTTGACTTCATCCTTGTGTCCGCAGCATTACAAGGTCACCATGGTGGCTTTGCCGTGCTCCACAGCTCACTGTGACTCTGAGGCCCCTGCAGGCTGGTCAAGTGCATCCTGCCCTCCCTCACACCAGCAAGGGCCTGGGGAGCCTCTGTACCTCAGTGGCCTCGTCTGTTCCCTGGACATAGCAGGAACTGACCCCTCCAGCTGCATGATGTCTAGAGAAGCTTGTGCCCAAGAGACAGGGCTTTCCCTTCTGTGCACCTCCAGGACCAGTCAGCCCTGGGTCCCTCCCAAGCGAGAGAGGTCCCCACAGCTGCACCAGGCCACCTCCCAGCTGCCTGTGCAGACCCCAGAACTTTGTCATCTGTTTGTCCACCATGTAGCTTCGATTTCAGTGAGAGCAGGGACTCCAGGTATCTATCCTCGCCTTGTCCCCGAGGTTTGAATGAATGGCTGTCCATGGCCAGTGCATGAGAATTAGTTGTGGGCTGAGTGAGCAAATGAACCAGGTGCTCCTCTGGATAGAGCAGGCATCTCTGTTTTTTTTCCACGAAACTGCGGTGCCCCCTCAAGGTGGCCACCTCCCCTGCTGCACCCCAGAATGGCATGCTCCTTATGACCTGACCCAAGCTGCTGGGAAGCCTTTGGTTTGGGCCTTGCCTCAGCTGCTCAGCATCCCCTGTACGCCTCTTTCTTTCCATTATCACACAAGGAGGCAGGGCTTCTGATCCCTCAGGTCTCATTGTGGGCCAGACCATCTGTTCAATCCCAGACACTTGGGTCCAGGTAGAAACCGGGCGATGTGTTAAAAATCCACTTCCTCACGTTCAAAGGGCAGAGGCCACTCGGCTGCAAATGTGACAAATTCCAAGACAAGAGACTAGGGGCTGCGTGCCTGCTGGAACAAATGCCTGTGCTGTGTATGTGCTGCTGTTCTTCCACCACGGAGTGTGGCTCTCTCTGTCGCACAGCCTGCTGGCACTGTGGCGCTCTGCAGTTAGGTCCGGTGGTGTGGCGGGAAGGGATAGTGAACTCTGCTCACTGTCAAGCCTGTCACTTTACTTCCATTGGCTTCCAGGAGCCCGCAAAGTCCACGCGCTGTAAAACACATCACTGTGACAGTGTTGTGCACTGCCAGAAATCTGTGGAAGCCGAGACGCGGCTGTTTCTTCAGATCAGGTAGGTCTGGAAGAAGATGAGATCGTGTGTGCATGTGTGCGTGCGTATGTGTGTGTGTGTGTGTGTGTGTGTGTGTGTGTCTGTGTGTGTGTGTCTGTGTGTTTGCATTTCTGCTTTACACTAAAGCACACCCAAACATCTTGAGTACATCATTGGTGGTGGCCCTAGAGTCCCACAGCCAGTCAGTCACTGAGTCCAGTAGGCTTAGTCCCTCCATGGCCCAGTTCTAGCCCCTTTTTCTACCCAGGCTTCTCTGTCCGGCTCAGCCCTCATTAATTTATCTGAGGCTGTTGTAGCAGCTTCCCATGAAGGCTTCTGGCCTCCACTCTGTCTCCTTCCCTGATCCGTATTTCCCCAACCTTCACAGCATCCTTGTGGCCTCTCTTACTCTAAAGCCTTCTAGAGCTCCCTATGTCTTCAATCAAAGCTCAGTGTGTGGGTACCATCTATCCTTAACCTGGGGCCCCTTCAACACCCCATTATGAACCTAAGGGTCCATTGAGAGGCCTGGTTCTCCTCCAGATCTTGCTTGGGAACTGGTTTAATAGTGATCTCCAGGCTCCTTTGTAGATCCAGATGTCCAAACTGTGTAAGAGCCAGCGTTAGCTGGTGTTGTGGACCCACAAACCCAACCAGTCCCTGCTCCTCATTTCTTCCCTCACCATGTGTGACCCCTTGTCCGTTTCTCCACCTCCAGGTTGAAGTGCCCCCTCCTCGTGCGGAGCTCTCTGGTCTCCCCAGCTGAAAGCGCAGTCCAGTGTTTGGGCTGGACTTTTTATTGCCTCCAAGACACTCTTCACTTGTGTCAGCCGAGGCAGAAGCTGATCCTTCTTCATTCTGTTGTTTCCTCTGGTTCTGTTCTGCTGGAACAGCCAGACAGTGGTAACAAACCCTTTAGAGCTTTCAGGGGTACAAACAGCCTGCCGCGGCATGCGTGCTGTAGCTCTGTCACCACTGGGCTAGGGCACTGAGCTAGGACTGGGTGTTGTTTTGCTGTTGACAACAATCCCCATCCCCAGAGCACCCTGCAGTGTTTCAAACCGTTTTCAGCTCTCTGAGCTCGCTTAGCTGGGGCGCAGCACCTGCATGGGTGAGGTGTGCTGCTGCACCTGGCAGTCAGAACTTTGCAAAGCTGCTGCCTGCAGGACGAGATGAGGGTCATGACTTACTTATGACAGCTGAGCGTACAGGACTCCTCTGCCCACCATGATAGCCCCAGTGTCTGACACTGTCCTGATGCTTGGCAGGTGCTCTGATGAACTCTGATGAACGCATGAGGATCTAACATGCACCGAGCATTCACTGGGAATGATGCAACATGCCCCAAATGAAAGGCAAGTGGGCACTTCAGGAGCGCCATGTGGCTGCTTGTCCAGTGAAGCAGGGGTAGGAAGAGTGGGCACAGTGTCAGTAAGGTTCTGGGGTGTGCAAGATGGGCAGGCTTGAGTGTGGGTTACCAGGGGAGTTACGAAATGTCAGGACCAGCAGGATGAGGACCTCGGACCCTGGCTTCTAGACCAGGAGCTGTTCCCTGAGGTCACAGCCTCTGTGCTTGTGGGAGGCTAAGCAGCTAGGGACTTCCTTCTCCAGCTCTGTCCTGGCAGCACAGTTTTTTGGGGTTCCCATAGCTGCAGATGGTCTTCCTGGGGCTCTTCTAGCTTGGTGATCTTTCCAGAAAGCGCGTCTCACACATAGCAGCCTGGTGTTCCAGATAAAGTCTTCACGGCGGCACAGTGCCCCTCGCTTCCTGATGGCGCATCCTAAGAACTTTGAACAGGTGTTTTTTGGATATGTTTGGGGGCCTCCCCCCTCACTTCCCCAGGCTCACCCTGAGTTTTCAGCAGTAAACTCATATTCTTCCATGGAGGGAACTTAGTCAGGGCCCTGCCCAGGACATGGAAGCCACCTCAGCCTTCCTGTACGGAGGCAGCTCTTCTGAGCCAGAAAGGGGTTAGAGCCAACCACAGCCAGGCTTCTTGGGCTTCCATCCTGTAATAGGGAGAATTACAGGAGGAAGCAGCCTGGGACCCCATCCTTGGAGAGCCAGAGATCCTTGCCTTCAATTAAACACCTGCCCTAAGATCAGAGTCCCGGAGGGCTCCAGCCTCCCACTCCCCCACTCCCAGGACTTTGACCATTTCCCGCAGAGACTGGATCTTCTGGGCCTGGGTTTCCGTTTTCCCTAGGAGAAGAGTCAGGCAAGGAGAGATGGACACTGGGCCTGAACCTTCCTGAGTGTGACATGTGGTATAGTCACAGAGATGCTGGACACCCACTGCTCCTTGGAACATCCACAATTTGGACCGAAATGCCACCTGACAGAGTCTCCTATGGTCCTGGAAAGTGGAGGGGTTCCAGAAAAGATTGGTGTTTGGGTGACTAAAAGAGACAAAAATGTCATAGAGAAGGAAGTAGATCTGACTTGGGAAAGTGAAGCCCTCTGTGTCCCTGTCCACGGTGCTGACCAGCCACCAGTCTCAGTCCTGTCCTTCTAACTGTGGTCCTCCCTTCTGACGGGAGTTTCCCAGGGGGCTCTAGGCTGGTGACGGTTCAGCAGTGACAGAGGGTGTGGGGACAGGGGAACAGCACTATCAGAGTGGCTGAGCCCAGAAGAATTAGCGTTTCTCATGCTACAGAGAGCAAAACAGTTGTATGTTTTTCTTGTGGGAATGCAAGCGAAGTGTCTTCCCTTGATCCCCCACCTTCTCCCCATTGTAGACTAGAGTTTACATCTTGAGCTGGGGTTATAAATCAGTGGCACAGCGCCTGCCTGGCAAGTGTGAGGTCGTGAGTTCCAGTCCCTGTACAAAAACAAATGTACATCTTGACTCCCCACCTAGCTTGGGCCTCATTCCTGACTCTCCAGCCACATAGTTCATCCTTCAAGGCCCAGTCTGAAGCTTTCCAGGAATCCCTATTGACTGAGCCAGCAGAGTTGATCTGTACTCCTCCAAGGTCACGTAACTTCCTACCACTTTCTCTTATGACAGATCACCTGGCGGGGGGGGACACTATTTCTCTCTGTGCCACAGCATGAGCCCTGGGCCCTGAGCAGACCAATGAGTCAGGTGAGGAGCTGGCTGGAAGAACTTCTCCGAGACAGTCACCTGTCCAGGGCCCAGGGCCCAGGGTCAGGGGTCCTGGGTCTGCCCTGCCCTGGTATCTGCCTTGGAGATAACAGCTCGTGGAGACCCACCAGCACCACCTCACTACTGGACCTCCTGCTCTGTTCCTGTTATCCAGATTCCTGTCCCTAAGTCTGACCTTGTGAATAACGGTCCCCAAACCCTATCAGGTGGGGTGAAAATGTACCCCGCCTTGCTACAAAGGGAAACTGAGGCTCACGTGGGGAGGGCTTTTCTCTGCAACCCATGGGTGTGCAGTGGTACAACTGTCACTTAGATCTTCCAGGCCCCAGTTAGACCTATGGTTTCTTTTTCTCTCCTGTTTTGTAAGAATTCCTAAATAGCGCACCCGGGCAATGGAAATAGAATGTCTGTCGCCTGCGCCTTTGAAGATGCCAGTTCTGCTCTGCTGGTTGGAAGGACGCTCTGCCCATGTCTGGCTTCTGTCCTCACTGGCTTCCTTAGCCTTTCATGCTGAGATTCCTCTGCCCACCCAGGCCCACACCAAACCTTCATTTCACATTCACGGGGCCCTGGAACCCACAGCAACCCCATGAAAATGACAGTTGAGACCATCACCCCCATTTTGCAACTGAAGTGTGGAGGCCCAGCGAGGTCGAGTGTCTTGCTCCAGACAGACGACTGTGGCAGAAAGGATCTAAACCCAGAACAAACCAGCTCCACAGATGCTGTGCTCCCCTTGGCCTGAAAATCCTTCATTTGTTGACATCTAGGGAACATCTGGTCGAGTATCTAGAGCCACAGGTCTGCAGGAAGGAGCCCACCCTGTGATTGCTTTTCTCTGAGGCTCCCAGGGTATTTTTTCCTCTGTTCCAAACACCGTGTGGCTGTATTCCCACCTGAGGTCATTAGCCTCCCCGCATAGGTTAAAAACAAAGTGTTTGTGTCCATCCATGTAATTGCAAAGAAGCCATCAAGCCCTCATTACCATCAACCTAATTATTTTGAAATCCAGCACATTATCCTTCTCCACAATTAGGCGGATGATAAGTGTCTGCCCCAGCTGCCCAGGGCCGGGAGGTAAACCTGGTGTGAGGGAGGCGGAGAACAGGAAGTGTGGCTTCTACGCAGGCAGGCACCCACCAGCTGCTCCTGATTATTTCCTGTCCTGTTTTGCAAAGCCACTAACATGAGTTTCACTTTAATGAGCAGGGAGGATGGGGCACAACTGGTAGGAGGGGACATCATTACAGAGCTGGGCCCTAATTGTCGTACGCGGCTTTGTGTGTGACTGGCGTGACTCAGACGAGCCGGAAGCTTCCTGAGAACAGGTTCCAACCTTAGCACAATGTGTCTGTTTCTCTGTTCTCAAGAGCTGTGCTTGTCCACCTGTGGCCTCCCCTGCTTTTTCATGCTCTGTGTTTGTTTTTCAGCCCCATGTCAGCAGAGACATGGGCACAGTCCTCAGTGACCTGAGGAAGGACTCTGCATGGCTGCCCGAAGTGGACAGGGCATGGGGGAAGAGTGGAAGACAGCTGGGTCCTTGGTCCACGTAATGCTCTTGTTTGGGGAAGAAAGGGGATGTTTCTGCCGAGGTCAAACCGTGTGCCTTGAGTCGCACATGAGCAGCCAGAGCCAGAGAGCTGGCAAGAGCCAGATTCAGCAGGAGGGAAGAGCTGCCGTCTGCCCAGCACCCTCTGAATGCCTGACGGTGTCCCTGGTGCTTTTGTGCATTTTAGCCACATGAGGTTCTCCCTTGAGTCACTTTTATTCTTCCTGTTTATGGACGAGATTCGGCAGCATAGTCAAAGATCTATACCACTGTGGAGTAACACGGCCCAGCCTGGGACCCAGGAAGTGGGGACCCTATAACAGGATGCTGGCCACCCTTATCCTGCCCAAGGCCCAGTCAGCTAGAGGTGGGCTCGGGTCACCTCGTGGCAAAGGCTTCTGCCAGGTTGCAGGACTGTTCCTTGGGTGCTTCTTTCACACTGGCACAAAGAAGCGCTTGCCATGGCTTCAGTTCGGCAGCCCAGACTGTGCCTGGTGATGTGGGGTGGGTGGCAGAGCCCTGGGCACCATCTGGCACAGGGTTGAAGCTCATAGCTGGGCACAGTATGCAGTGGCAGGGTAGGGAAGGAAGTGTGGCTGGCCTGGCTCCCTGTCCCAGCTGTCCTACGCCCCCAAGCTGCCCCTTTCCCCTGGTGAGGCCAGGACTCCATCTGCCCCTGCTTGGGACTTGACTTTCTGGGAGCTGAGGGCTGGGCCCCTCCCATGGGGCACAGCAGATGAGCAGGGAGAGCTCAGGGCTAGTGCTGACCCTTCCTGCATGTGGCTGTGATGGACGCAGACACTGGCCCTGAAAGGTGTGGGTGCTCCCTGCAGCTGATGACAGGCTAATGACCAAGGCCAGCAGCTGCCAGACCCTCTCCTCACGCAGCACCTTAGCAGGAGGGAGCCTCTGGGCTGGGCCTTGGAGGCCTTTTGTGAAGTCCAGGAAACCACAGATAAAACGACCCAGTTCCCACCGCCACAGCTGCCTGAGGACCAGGCCAGTCCCAGCTAAGTTCCAGCTCCGTGCCACAGAGCCTGCTGCTCTGCCCAGCTGGGAGGTCTCAGTGACACTTTTCCTCTTGGCCTCTCTTTGTCCATCTGTGAAATGGAGGTGCATAATGTTACTTGAGGTGGGAGCCAGCTGGGGCTGCCACAAATGCCGCAGCTTCGATGACAATGGAAACTCAGGGGATCCCTGCTGGGCGGGGTCTGCACCTGCTCTGAGAGACCCTTGTCTCCTGGCCCCTGGCAAAAAGCTCCAATCTGCATGTGGCCTTCGCGCGCGCGCGCGCGCGCGTGTGTGTGTGTCCAAATCCCCGCGCCCATGTTTTGAGGCAGCATCTTGCTCTGTAGTTCAGGCTGGCCTTGTACCAGCTGTGTACCCTATTCTGGCCTTGAACTCAAAGGCCCTCCACCCTCAGCCCCCATGTGCTGGAATGACAGCTATGCACCGGGACACCTGGTTCTTTTTCTTCTTCTTTCTTTCCCCCCATGAAAGCACAGGAGGCCGCAGAAATGCAGCCTGGGCTTCTGGAGCCACAGTCCTGGGCTCCAAGGCGACCTTTGGGAATTTCAGAACTGTAAGTGGGGTGATCCTACGACCCAAAGGTGACAGAGAAGGGGTACAACCACAAAGCATGGGAAGTGTCCAGAAAGCTGGGCACCGAGGTGCACACCTGTAGTTCCGGCACTCGTGAATTTGAGTTTAGTTCGGGCAACTTTGTGACCTAGTGAGACCCTGGCTCCAAATAAAAAAAAAATTGACGAAAGGCTGAGGGGCATGCGTGGGAGCTGCTGCTTCCCTGGGACGGGCCATGACACAGGCTTTATGCCTGACTTTGGACTCCTTGCAGCCTCATGCAGTGGTGCAGGCTGCAGACTGCTGAGCCAGGTTCCCCGAGTCTGGACTGGATGCTCTGGGTGATCTGGGGGAGCCTGCTTGGACTCTTCTTGTCCCCATTTTCTTATCTAGAAGCTAGGGGGTAGAAATCATGCCCCCTTACCACAGTCATGTTGAGATGTAGCAGGCTCCCTGCTCAGAGTAGAGAGAGCGCTTGTCTCAGGCCATTCAACTGCATAACAAAACCTCAAAACCAGAAATTTGTCTCTCACCATGCTGGAGGTTCGGAAGTCTGAGACTGCAGTGCCGGCAGGTTGTGTGTCTGGTGAGTCCCCTTCCTGGAAAGTGACTTCTTACTGAGTCCTCACGTGGTGGAAAGAGGGGAAGGGTGGAAGGCGGCTCTCTGGGATCTCTTTGATAAGGACACTAGAGGCCTTCTGATACCATTGCCGGGGAGGATTTCAGACAGGAACCTGGGGGGCACACATACTCAGACCCCCAAGGGCCCATGACCGTGAGCTCCGAGAAACAACCAAGGAGCTGCTGTCTGTCTTGCATCCATGTCAGGGCCTTGGGGGCTCGGTCAGAGCTCACAAGGAGGTGGGGCTGGAGTAGACAAGGCCCTGTGACACTAAGGGCTGGGTTTTCATTTTTCCTTTGTTCAGGGAAGGGCCTGCTGTGGGTCTGCACTCTGAGCTGCCTGTGAGAGCCTGGATACTGCAGAGGGGTGGGGAGGGACAGAAGGTCTCAGGGGTTTCACACAAGGCCCTGGCACCCCCTGGTTGGGGATGCTCTGCTGCCACCTCCTCTGCTCCCTCCCAGCCCCACATCTTCCATGCAACCTCAGATCCTGGGTTGTAAAAGCCCCTGGTCTGCATCAGTGTACAAGGCAGGTGAAGCCTTTACCCTGGATGTAGCAGAGACCGATGATGCAGATGTAATGAATGGACAGGTGTTAGTGAGGGGCATGCTGGGAGCATGGTTACCGAGGAGCATGCTGGGAGAACGGGGACATGGAGATGAAGCTTATTGTGGGAAGACATCTCTCAGAGGAGAAATGGCGGCTGAAAGGCTCTGGTCTCTAGAATAGGAGAAAAGTGTCACAGCCCAAGGGAAGGGCACCTGGGTGGGGAGGAGCTGGGTGTGTCCCAGCAGCTGGCAGCACTGGCGACACAGCAGGAGGGCGGTCATGCAAACCTCAAATGTCGCAGCAAGGGTTTGGATTTGGACGCTTGGAGCTGCACATCTGGTAATTGAAAAGATGAAGAAAGTAATAACAAAGCACTCGTTTGCAGGCAGCCGAGATGGAGGTGATGGGCAGAGGCCAGGCGGGCCATATGCGCTTGGCGCCCAGCATGCATCACGCTCCGCGCAGTACAAAACAAGAACGACAAGCACAATAAAACATTTGAAGAGGAGAGTGGGTTTTAATTTTAGGAGTCGTCTAAAACAATAGGATAATGATGATAGCCAAGTTGGCCCTGTGAATGTAATATCAAAATAGGACACAAATTAAAGTCATAAATAATATTTAATTTGCTATACGAATGCATTCTCAAAAGTCATATTGATGAAAAAAGTTATTAGAATGAATCAAATGGAGACTCTCATATGTCTGGAATATTTAGTGGACTGGAGAAAATGCTAGCAGAAAAAAAATCCATACCACGATGTACGAGTTGGAAATTGGATGCAAACATTATGATTTTCAACTTGCATTTATTGAGCAAACCACGGACTGTATTTCCAGGGCCATTTAGCTAGATTAGAACAAATCAGAGAAGACTGATTTTTAAGAACTTGTGATTAATGACAGGCAATTCTTTTAAAGTAGTTTTGTAAATACTCTATCTCAAAGATATTCTGTGTGCTCATCTGTTTTTCAGCCTCGAGCTATGGGGCTTGGGGGACCTTGTTTTCCTGTCACAGATGGTTTTGTGCATTGTACTTTTATGAACTTGGATCTTAAATTCAGTGAGTGTACCTCATACAATATATGCACAGACCTGGGAGAGCCAGGGAGCGTGAGGGAGAGAGGGACTAGTGTGGAAGAACAGCTATTAGTTTGCGGAATGTTAAGTGTGATTAAGGAGACTGTTAAGGCAGCCTCATGGAAGTAAAGCAAAGGGCTCCATACAGAGAGGGGGAAAGAAGAGGTAAAGCGATTACTGGTGTGAAGGGAAAGCACAACCCAAGTAAGATTTCTGTATCTACCTGTGGAACAGAGTCCTGGCTGCCATGGGCTGTGACAGTCCCAGCGGTGCTGTGGAGTCAGCCAGCCCCAAATGGGAAGAATCCCAAAGGCACTGTGTAAACTTCAGTTGTCAGTGTTGACACCCAAAGTGACACTGATGGTGACGTTGGCCAAGAATTTAGAACAATGGGGTGCAGGGTCCCTTTTATTCCCAAACCGTGTGCCAGAGAGTGGATAGTAGGTCACCAGCTGTCTCTTGGTCAGCTGGGGTACCTGTGCTTTGCTCTGCCTGGTTGTGCACTTGAAGATGGTGCTGGCCTGTCTTCTCCACCTTCAGTGAGTCCTCCTACCCCTCCCCCACCCTGCCCTTCAGCCCAAGGCTGTGCATCACGTGCTGAGTTCACCTGGATGCCTCATCTGGGCCTTCTGAGCTCGATATTTCTCACCTGCAAGGAGACGGCGCCTGCTGCTCCTGGCTGGCATCTGTCTTCCACCCAACCACTAGCCCGCCCAGTGATCTTTCTAAATTGCAAATCAGATCCCATCAGTGTCCTCCTTAAAACCCTTTAATGGCTCCCCAGGGCACTGTTTTTCAACTTAAAAAAAAAAACACCATGTGCTGCATTGATAAATAATGATAATGGCTTCTATTTATCAATAGCCACCATTACTATCCATCAAGCGCTTCCTGGGGGCCGGGGCTGTGCTGGCATCTGTCCCTTGGACCCTGACTGAATGCTCACCTGACACTGGTTTTCCAGCTGGCCCCCAAGACAGGTCTGAAGGGTGCCTAAGGGGACACCACTAACCATCAGGGACCAGGGGCAGCCTCTGCCACACCTTTTATCACTCTGATCTCCTGGCAACACACACCGCTGAGGCCACTCTTCTACCTGTGGAATGAGTTCCAGAGTTCTTCCCAACCTGTGGGGCTGTCCACGCTGGCACAGGTATCCACATCTGCCCCGTCTCTGGTTCCCTTCTACCCACCTGCTCTTCCTGTCCTGTTCCTGCCTTTCTGCTTCAGGTGTCTTGCATCGCTTCTTCTATTGTTTATAACTCGTCCTGAGATTCATGCAAGCAGCAGCTCCTCCAGGAAGCCCTCCGGTGCCCCAGGTTGGGCTGTGGTCCTGCCAGAGTGTCACTCCAAGAGCCTCTGTTCCCTGTTGCTGTCCAACCAGCCCTGTTTCTCTTCCTGCTCCTACTCTAGGCTGCTCCTACTCGAGGACACCCAGTGTCTTTCTGTTTAATACAGAATGACTGAGCATTGGTCCTGCGCTCAACATGGTATTGGTGATAAGACGCTGAAATGCAAATCTGGGCAAGGCCCTGGGACAAAGTATCTCCTACTGGAGGGTGCTTGACACGCACGGCCTTGGGGTCAGGTAGCCTGGCCTCCAAACTTAGCTCCAGCGCTTTTGGGCAGTTGTGCAGCTTTGTGGTTCAGATGCTACAGGCTGTGGTTGAAGTTAAAAGGCAGTTGGCCACCTGGCTCTTGTTGGGGTTCAACTGACGGAAGACCTTGCCCTTCTCTCTGCATTGTAACTTGAGGTGTTCAGCATGCTACATGCCTAGTTTTGGAGGCACGGGTGAGGTGGGGTGCTCTGGAACCTTCCTTCCCCTCTTTCATCTTCTGTACCCCCCACCCTGCCTGCATGGGGTCTGGGATGCCCTCCACAACTTGCACTGCTGCCCTCCATGCATCCCGTCCCCTGGTTCCTTGTGCCATTCCCCACACTGTGTCTTATTGCCCATCTAAGTTACTAACAGTGTAGAACCAGTGTGAGAATCCAGATTTTAAAGATCCCTTGAAAAAAATGAACAAAACCTAGAAACAGCCAAGCATCCTTCGGTAAGTAAGTGGATAAGCAACATGCAGTACAGCTATACAATGGACTATGGGTACACATTGACACTATTAGGATTTAGACCTGGATGTCCCCAAGAACCCCCTGCACTCACGGACAGGGCTTTTGGAAGGTGGTTGGATTATTGGGCTCAGAGCTGTGGGGTGGTGGGGTCTGGGCGGAAGAGGGGGTCATTGAGAATGTGCCCTGGAAGGGTTTCCCTTCCTCCCTGCCTCCTCCATTTGCACGCTACTTCCTGTACACCATGCTGTGAGCAGCTCTCCTCCCCATCCCCTGAGCCTTGCTGCCCTGGCTTGGAGCTAACTATCTCCCAGAACAAGACCTGAAATAAACCTTTCCTCCTTTACTCTGTGGGCATCAGGGGTCATGCCTCAGCGCTGAGGAAAGTGACTGACAGACAGGAACTGTCCAGCCACAGAAAGCCAGGGAGAAACTATTGCTAAGAGAGAGAAGCTGGGCTGAAAAGGCTCCTGTCTGTGTGCTTTCAACTGCCTGACACTGGAGAAGAGATGGAGGGGTGGAGAGAGTGAGGAAAAGCAATTGTGCCCAGAACTGGGGAAGCGGGGAGGGACGCAGAGGCAGAGGACAGTGGACTTTTAGCGCAGGTTAGGAAACTGCTCTATGATCCTGTAATTCTGGATGCACAGCTTTCATCAGAACCCGTAGAACATGTGGCATGTACTAGGCGGAATCCCGATGGGAAGGAAGGACTGTGTCAGCAGCATGGTGTCACTATGATACAGTGGGGAGGGCGGGTCACAGAAATTACTAACGGAGAGCTGGAGGGCAAGGTGGTGCACATGGGAGGCTTCTGAACTTTCTACCTAAAATTGCTATAGAAAATAAAATTTGTTTTGAAAATTTAATAAAATAAAGGAAAACAAAGTGGAGATTCCACTGGCAGAACGTGAATCTCACACAGTGAGATCCTGAGGATGCTCCTCTGCTTGGCTTTCCATTTGGAATTCTTTTGTTTTTAATTTTTGTGGTATTGGAGATCAAATTCAGGGATGCCCTAGCACTGAGCTACATCCTCAACCCCCTTTTAATTTTTTTTTTTTAATTTTGGGACAGAGTTTTGCTTAACCACGTCAGACTTGAACTTGTGATTCTTCTACCTCGGCCTCTTGAAGTACTGGGATTACAAGTGTGTGCCACTGTTCCTGGCTTGCCTGGAGTTTTTGAACTCCAGAGGAAGGGACTCTCCATGGGTTTGGGGATTGTGTTTGTAGCCAGAACCTGGTCATCTCTAATTACTGCAGCCCAGGGAGGCAGTGGCCCACTGACCATCTATAGGCTGGGGCTGGTGAGGACAGATCTCCTGTCAATCTTGGCAGCATAAAACAGGGTTCCTTAGCTGGCTGCCCTTCTAAAACAAGGAGAACATGTGTTACAAGGTTCCTCTGCAACTCCCTCCTTGCTGTGGCCAGCCAGTGCAGACATCAGTAATCAATCTGTACCTCCCTCCTTTGCTGTGCTCAACGCATACATCAATAATCAATCTCCTCTCTTCACAGTGACTCTTTTGTGCCTAAGCCTTCTCTGTACTCCACCCCTACCCCAGGCCAATAATTCCAACAGACTGGACACAGCCAATTTTCTACCCCTTTCCAAGTGACCATTCCTGCTCTAGGAGGTGGCTGGTTTGATCTCTCCAACTTCACTTCTCACTGGTTCTAAATATGAACAGGCTCTCTTATCTCACGTAAGAGATGGGAGCTGTCATTGCTTCTCCTGGTTCACAGGTGGCTGTGGGGGTGGGGACACATCCCAGAGAGGTCAAACACCTGTTCTGGTCTGGCTCTGGGTGTGGGAACAGGTCCTACACATCACTTCTCTAGGCCCTGTGCCTCCTGCCCACTAACCTGCTTTTCTGGGATGGACTCTGGGAGCAGAGGGCCAGAAGCACCAGCAGTGACAGCAACATCAGTGGTCAGAGGGACTCAGGGATGCACTTGTGCCAGACTGTCTTCCCAGTGATCCTGCATATCACCTGTGTGCTCCCCTGCACGGCCCATACCCTCCCAGATCTCAGAGCAGCCATTTGCATCCCCTTTTCTCTGGCCAGGAAGCTGAGGCCCTTGCCACAGGTGCTATGGAACAGCCTAGGCTTGTAGGAGTCCCACCCCCTGAGGCTCCCAGAGCCCTGTCCCCAGGCCAGGAAGACTGGAACTGGACAACTCTCCCCTCCAGACCTAGGCCACTGCCTTGGGGAGTTAGTATAGCTCTGGGGCGGTCGTATGGCCCCTGGTGGAGGTGAGAATGGTTCAGATCCCAGCCCTGATGCTTACCTGTAGGGAGACTTGGTGAGCTGCCCAAACTCTCCGTGCCTCAGTTTCCTCAGTTCTCAAGCAGGTGAAGTGCCACACCTGCTACTGTGGCTGCTGTGGAGATGGAATGAGGCCTCTCACTGGCTAGCTGGGCAGCCCCCAGGTGCTCAGGAAGTGCCCATCTCTCATTAGGGTCCCAGTGCTGCTGTGGGTGGCAGGGGACAGGATGGAGGATGAGGCCATGACTTTACACAAGTCTCATACTCTCTGAGATTCAGCATCAGCTGTAAGGATGGCCCAAGAACTTTCCCTAGAGTTCATGTGATCCCTCTGGTGGGGCTTCCAGGGGTAGGGTGGCCTCCATAGTGGGCAGGAGCTGTCCTGTCCTAAAGAAGCTTGGGGTTCATCCCAGAGCTCCTCATTGGGATTTCACAGTCCCGGAGCCTTTCACAGTGGGCTTCAAAGGGCCTACAAACTGCTGACCAGGAAGGACATATGATTCCTAGGCAGAGGTCTGGGGTTCCTATGGGTCTTTGACAAACCCCTCACCCATGAAGTCAGGAGGCCCTACAGAGAGGGATCTGGCTGATTCATGGGGTCCATGGTGCTATAGGAAACTGACTTCATGCCACCAGCCCTAGAGGCCCCTGCTTACCTGCTGGACCCAGGGCCAGAGCCAGCACCACTGGCTACCTTCAGGGTCCCCTGGGCCCCAGGGTGGCTGTGGGGCAGGCCCAGGCCTCTGTGGGTGAGTTCAGGATTCCTGGGGTTCACCCTCCAGGGCCTGGCCTCCTCACCACAGCCACAGGGAGAGCTTAGGGGAAACACATCTCTAAATAAATAATAAATACGGGCAGGAAAATAACACAAAAGAGCCTGCCTGGATCAGGACTTTTGACAGGCCCGCACGCTGGCTCTGGGCCAGTTCTGTCACTGCCAATGATGGCCTCTGCCATCCACATATTGCAGAGAGGCCTGAGGCACTGCAGCGACCTAGGCCGGGTAGTTCCTAGTACCCAGCTCTTAGCTCCTCCTCTTGGCCGCTCTGTGTCTGTGTCTAGGAAAAGCAGCTGCAGGAACCCTGGGCAAGGGGAAGGGCTTTTGGGTCAGACTTCTGGGTCTGAATCCAGCCCTGCTTCTCGCACCAGTTCAGGCAGGCCACCTAAACTTGCTAAGCCTCAGTCTCCCCACCTGGAAAGTGGGAGCAGTACTGGAACTGGCCCTAGCACAGATGGCATGTGGTCTGCTACATGCACTGCATCCACCCTGCTCTGATCTGTAGGCCTAGGGAGGTGAAGGCAGTTTCTTCTCTGAATAGCGGGACTGGATCCAGGGCAGTGGCAAGCAGGGAGCCAAGAGGGCTCGCTTCTCTTGGCGCTCTGCCCCACTGCATGCCTCAGGTTTGTACCACTCTGGGCAGTGTGCTTTATTATAGGATGGTCCAGGCCCATGCCCTGGGTGCTGCAAGAGGATCCGGTCCGGTCCAGGAGATGCTGCTAGATTGGCGGGTGGAGTATAGTGGCTTCGGCGGAGAGACAGGTGCTGGGACAGGGTCCAGTGTGGCTCTGCATCAACTGCCCCCATCCACTCTCAGAAAGGGTCCCCTCGCCCTTTACGCTGTGCCCTCCGCTCTGTGGCTTCCATCCTGCCTTGGGTCCCCTGCTGTCCGCCTTCCCCACGCCCTCACTCTTTGCCTTGACCAAACCCTACCTCGTGCAGGAAGTCTGTGTCCACGGGTGTCCAGCCAGGAGAGAGACCTGCACTGGTCATCCCAGCAGACGGCACCGCCCACAGCTTGCCATCCTCCACACCCATTAAGAGTGAGGCTGTCAGGAAATAACAAGTGTTGGGAAGACATGAGGAAACCAGTTCTACTACTGCGGTGGGAAACAGGGTGATTCCTCAAAAAGTGAACAGAATTAACTTTGATCTCACAATTCCCTTTGTGCACTGAGTCCAAAAGAATTGAAGGCAGGGTCTTAAAGAGATATGTGTGCACCTGAGTTCACAGCAGCAGGGTTCACGGAGGGGGGGTAGGGTGGGGTGGTGAAAGGCAGGAGTCCCAGTTCCCCAGGTGGACATGTGGTCATTCTACAAGGGAATACTGACTGGTGACTGTGACTCACCCAGCACCACGGTGAACCATGAGACACGGAGCTAAACACCTAAGTGGGGCACAAACAAATACTGTGGGGGATCTGCTTCCATGAGGTTCCTAGAGTCAAACCCACAGGACAGAAAGCAGGAACCAGGAGAGAGGGGAGGAGACTGGGGAGCCTGTGTTCCACGGGGACTGAGCTCCAGTTTGGCAAGGTGCCAGGGTGGTAAATGTTGCATTAAATATATGTTTTTAATATCTTGAAAAGTAGAGAAGCGTTGCCAGTTATGAGATGGCTAACCAGGTGTCAGGAAGATGCATTCAGGTAGGAGGAGGCGCCCCCAGGGCTGGGCTCTGGGGAGGAGTGCTGCCTTAGCAGACACAGAAGGCACAGAACGTGTGGCCTTCAGCCCCAGCCCCGGGGGTGTCCCTGCTGCTCAGCTAGCATGGTCATCAGCACTGTGATTGTCCCTGGTTTGCAGGGGACCCCGTGGCTTAACTTGCATGGTACTGAAACATGGTTCTCAACACAGAGCACACAAAAGCTGCTTCCGGGTTTGCTGACGTCAGGCCCATCCAGCTGGGCCGCCAAGGATCTGTTAATCATCTCTCTTATCACCAGTCATTTTTTTTTTTGGTACCTGGACCCTCCCCCACCTGAAGCTAGGCTGGGGCCTCTGCTTCATTCACTCAGTTTTAGCCCAATCATAGAAACACCAACTACCAATCATGCCCACTCAGACCTGCTTCCCGAGGCCTCGGTGCTCTGGCCAGCTCATTGTGGCTGACTCTGGTGCCACCTCGAGCGATGGTATCAAGGCTCAGAGGCATTAGTGATTGCCAGAGTGGAGTTTGGTGTGAAGCCAGGGCTCTCTCTGGTCACTTATGTCCCCACGTGCCCCTCCAGGACTGAGCAGTCAGCAGCCGCTCCGGCTTACTCGTTGGTGACGAGGCGGATGAAGGACTGATGCACACACTTTTGGGGGGCTCTTTGCTGCCATGGGAGGATGAAGGCGGCTGTTCCAGGAGCTCCTCCAGGAACCAGGGTGAGTGGCTGGAGCCCGAGTTGCGGCGTCTTTCTCGTGGAGCCCGTGTCTTCACACCCTTGCAATCCAATCACGGGCCGTGGTGAGAATTAATCTCAGGGGAAGTGAGAGAACATGACAAGCTGCTTTGGGTTCTGCATAAAAATAAGATCTGGGGAGGAATGATGTGGGCAATACATCATTCCCCTCCGGTGAGTGGAGGGTTTTTCTTTTTGTGGAAGCACACTTGGGAAGATGTCCGAGCCGGGTCCTACGGGAGTGCCAGGCTCCCCGGGGGTTCTGAGAATGGGGAAGAAGAGCTCTGGGAAGCAAGGAGGACAGAGCGCGGCGCTGAGGATAAAAATGACAGATGCCCTGGTGGAAGAGGTGACAATTTCCTACACAGTGAAATGGTTCTGTCAAGACATCAGGGTATTGGGGGACTTGCAGTCTGAAGGCAGGAGGCTGGAAATGCAGCAGCCTGGAGCGCCTGCCGTCGACTGGGCTCCAGAGCGATGTTTGGTAATTCCGCCTTATGATCTGCTCGGGTTTATCATGGCGCTAATCGGCCTAATGATGACAGGAGCTCAGTCACCCCTACTTAGACGCCAGGTTTTAAGTAATAACACGCACTCAGCAGGCCCCTCGGCTGTGCGGGGACGACCTGATGGGGCAGTCCCTCTGAGTGCAGCTGGTGCACGAGCCCAGCTCCCACCAGGCCACACAGTTCCCGGGCTTCCTGATCCACCAGCAGACTGGGGCGCCTGTCATCAGAGACAGAGGGGGCTGCACAGGCCACTGCCCCCCGTGAGTTGGTCCCCAATCCCGCTTCTCTGAGTTGCCACTCTTAATGGGAAAATTTAAAACCAGTGTTTATGATAATGCCCTTGTTCCCATGGACACCAGTGAGCTGTACAACCAAGATTAATGGAGAACCATCGAGACTGGTCCTAAAAGATGGTCCCTCTTGCGGATTACGGTCTGTCACGCGGCATCCATTAGCACCGGAGCGCAGGGTCCTCATCATGTTGGTATCATTGGGACCAGCGCACGCCACGGCAAGATGGCATTTCCACTGCGCATCAACAGATCATTTCACCACTGCTGAAGGCATCGTAAATTGGACTTATAGCTCAGCTGCTGGCATAAATAAGTCCCTTTGATAGTTAGTGGAGGACGTTATGACACTCCAGGGTACAGGAGGGGACATTGGCACTGTCATTTTTTTTCTCCAGCCCTGGCACCCTGGTGCCTGTGATCTTTCTGAAGATTCAGGGCACGCGCTCTTCATTACGGCTTGGGCACCAGGGACTTGTTTTTTTTGCAAGATTAATGAGCGCCACGGAAATTCTCCAGCGCATCTCGATAATTAAGTCTTTGTTTATCAAAAAACAAGTTATATTAGGAGCAGAAAATTCGCAGTAATTATTCATAATTCTAACAATTCAAGTATAGCTACCTCATTTGCCTGGGTAATTCTGCTTTTTAATTTCTTGCATACATTTGCATATTAATTTTGCCCGTCGGCTGCAGCAGGCTTGACAGTTTGTTACCATGTGATGGTTTTCACAGGGGTGCGACGCAGTTGGGTGGCATTTCGACTGGGTGCAATGATAAATTATGAATTTTCTAATTTGCTGCATAATGAAGTAACCCCTTCCAACCCAATTAAAAAGAATCACTAGGAGTTGTTTTTTTGGTAAATATATATCTTCCAGGTATGTCCATCTTCTTTTCCTTGCTGTTTATCAACAAAGCATATGTTTTTTTTTTTTTTTCTTCTTCTTTAGAAAAAAATGTCAGTGCTGGCTGGCATTTGTAGCCTGCAGGGGTGACTGTGTCCCTCAGGGCATCAAAGGAGACGCAGGACTAGGGCTTTTTGAGGTGCCATTCAGGCTGTGCATGCTACTCCTCAGCCTGCCCTACCACAGGGGGCATCCGGGCCCTGGACCATCTCCACGAGAGCGGTTGACAGCGGGGTGTTTGGAGTTTGTAAGAGGTGGGCGGGTGGCTTCCCAAAGGGAAGATGGTTGAGGTTGATTCTACCTATGCAGGTTTCTCCTGCACACATAACAGCCATCAAGGCTCTTCGAGTTTCTAAATTACAAACAAACAATAACAGTAATACAAAACGGACCCTGACGAGAGCTATCCAGGTGGCGCCGCTCCTCCGGTCTTAGCAGCAAGCCCAGGAGGAGGTTGAAGTGCGCAGGCGCGGCCCTAGAGGGTGCCCGCAGGTGCAGACACAAGTCCAGGCAGCGGGGCGTTAACCTTCCCGCCTTTCTAGAGGGTTCGGGCGTCACCTGGATGCTTTCTTCTAATGCTGCAGAAAAGGAAAAATCAGGGGAAAAAAAAAGAATAAAGCTTTGTATAGTCTTGTCGCAATTCAGATGCAAGGCTGTCCCTGCCTGGGCTAGGGTTTGGGCGCAGCGCGGCTGTCGCGCACACAGGCAGCCCTGACGGAAAGCAGAGGAGCGGGACTCCACTGTCCAGCCTGCCAGCCCAGGGGCAGGGGCCACCCTTGGATGCTGCTGAAGACCCAGACTGGAGGACACGGTTTGGATCCCAGTTCCTACAGATTCAAGGAGCCACTGGGTATGGAGGAACCACAGAGACCAGTGTGTCTAGCTTGTTAGACACCTTTGTACACTGTCCCCACAAAGGAGAGTCCAGATCTGCCTTGAATGCTTCCTGTGATGGGGGTCTCACTTCCTCTGTCTTTAGTAACCATGTTCAAATGTTTATCATCCTTACACTCCCTCTCCTTGTTTCAGGAGGTTCAAAGTGCTGATCTCATCTTTCTAGCCTGGCTGCATGGCCTCCAAGGGGTTACATAGGGTTTACACTTTCCTGGTTACCCCCATCTCATGTAGGGCTGGCTTTGCTGCAGGTACTAGCACAACTGCGGAGTGTTATTCAAATGCAGCAGAAGTCAGTCCAGAGAATCTGCTGTCAGCAGGACAGTGTGATCGGATCTCGGTCTCACAGAAGGGAGCCAGGATGAACCCCCAACAAAGCAAACCCCTTCTTAAAGGCTCCAGGATGCCATGAATGAAGCCCTTGCTTTCTGGAGATTTCTTTTTCTGGTACTGGGGATGGAACCCAAGACCTCATACACGCTAGGCGGGTGCTCTACCACTGAGCTGCATGTCCAGGGTTCTTTTAAATTTTAGTTTTGGACAGGGTCTCATTAAGCTGTGCAGGCTGGACTTGATCTCTTGATTCTCCTGCTTCAGCCTCCCTATAATCTGGAATTACACCTACAGGTGTGCACCACAGAACTCAGCTGGAGAGGTCCGGTACTTGTATTTAACCAGACTGCACGCTCATTAAGTCCCAGCTACCACCCTTAGTGCACAATGGTCTGTAGAATCAAGCATGGGGCTAGCCACTAGCCACTCAGTCCTGGTGGACTGTGACTTCTCAAAGCATCCCGACTGGGCTGCATTGCTGGGTTTACTGAGAAGAGGCGCAGGAGCCATCCAATCCCTGTCCTCAGGGCTCTTCCTTGGTTTGCCCAAAACAGAGGTGGGTGGAGATGATGAGTCATTTCCCAAACTGTGTGCCAAGGAAGCTCTGGGGTTCCAGGGAAGTGTCTGAGGGCGGAATGTTCATGGCCACTTTGCGAGGTGACTCAAAGATAATAATTGAGCAAATTATCAAAGACTGATTGCTTTCCATGCACTGTTCTAAAGACTTCACATGTCTTCACTTATTTGAGGCAGATATTTGCAACAGTATTTCCATATTGTAGAGAAGGAAACCAAGGTAAAGGGCAAATTAAATGCAGAAGTCCCAGTTGAATCTGGATCTCACATAAATACCATTTTTAAAAGTTTAATATATCCTGACCCTGACATGGTAGTACATACCTGTAATCCTAGCCCTCAGGAAGCTGAGGCAGGAGGATCACCTTACATTAGAGGCCAACCTATGTTGCACAATGAATTGAAGGCCAGTCTGAAATGCATCGTGCAACCCCATCTCAGAAAACAAAACAAACAAAATAAATACATAAAAAGAATATGCCCTAAGTTTAAGGGTCCAAATTTCTTCTTTCTTCTCTCTTCTCTGTTCTTCCCTCCTTCCCTCCTTCCCTCCCTGCCTCCCTCCTTCCCTTCCTTCCTTCCTTCCTTCCTTCATCTCTTTCTCTTTTTCTTCCTTCCTTTCCCCCCCGATATGGAAATCCAATTTTCCCAGCACCATGATTAAAAGGACTATCTTTTCCCTGCTGTGTTTTCTTGGTGCCTGTGTTAAAAACCAGCAATCTAGGTTTGGGCTTGTAGTGTTTCTGGGATTTCTATCCTATTCAGTGGTCTGTGTGTCTGTTTGTACCATACTATTTTGATTACTATAGCCCTGTATTTTTAAATATACATTATTTATTGATTGATTTAGTGGTGCTGGGGCTGTAACCTAAGGCCTCACCCACTCTGTATGTGGGCTCTGCTTTTGAGTTACCCCCAGCCCTGTAATAAACTTTAAATCAGGTAGTGCAATGCTTTTAAGTTTGTTTTTCTTTCTTGGAATTACTTTAATTATTAAGAATCTTCTGTGGTTCCATACAGGAATTTTAGAATTTTTTTCTAATTTTGTGAAGAATGTCATTGTGATTTAGGGACATTGTGGAGTCTGTATTTTGCCTTGGGGAGCATGGACGTTTTAACGATATTAATTCTTCCAATCCATGAATGTGGAATATCTTTCCATTTATTTGTGTCTTCTTCAATTTCTTTCATTATAGTTTTATAGTTTTCAATGTACAGATCTTTCACCTCTTTGGTTAAATATTTATTCTAAAATATATTTTAAACTTTATTGTAAATGGCCTTCTTCTCTAGATTTTTTTTAGGGAAGTTGTTATTCATAAATAGAAATACAATTGATTTTTGTATGTTTATTATATACCCTATAACTTTACTAATTTCATTTATTAGTTGTAACAGGTGTGTGTGTGTGTGTGTGTGTTTGCATGTAGTTTTGGGTTTTATACGTATGGGATCATGTCATCTGGGAAGAGATATTTTACTTTCTTCTTTCTATTTATAGCCTTTGTCTTATATCATACCCAAAAATCAACTCAAATTGGATAGGATTCTAAACATAAGACCAGAAGCCATAAAACTGGATGAGAACATAGTGGTGAAACTCTTTGATGTTTATGTTGGCCATGGTCTTTGGATATTACACTGAATGCTCAGGCTAAAAAGCAAAACTGAATAAATGAGAATATAGCAAACTTAAAAGCTTCTCTAGTAAAAGGAATAATCAACAAAATCAAAGTGCACCCTACCGATGGGGAGGTGTCTGCAAACCTTACAGCTGATGAGGGAATATTAGCCAAACTATATAAAGAACGCGCACAGCTCCACAAAGAAAAACAAGAAACCAGCTCAGCAAACAATAGAGTAGACATTTTCTCCACAGAGGTCATAAAGGGGCCAACAGGTGCTCAAGACCACCCATCATTAACGAAATGCAAATCAGAACCACGATGAGCTGTCACTTTGTATCTACTAAGAGGGCGATCATTAAAAGGGCGGAGGTAACAAATGCCGAGGAGGGTGTGGGCGAAGGGACGCTCGCCCAGACTGCGGGGTTGGAGCCGGGGTACTGCATATTGGTACCACCACTGGAGGGAGCAGTGTGGGAGGTGCCTAAGGGAATTCAAAATAGAGCCACTGCCTCTTCTCTGGGTGTATGTCCAAAGGAAAGGATGTCACCTCCTTACGAAGATATCTGCACGCCCATGTTCACTGAAGTATTATTGACAATCGCCAAGATACGGAAATGCCTGAAATGCCCTTCAATGGTTGAGCAGATAAACGTGATATGTGCATATGTGGAGGGTGGAACATTACTCAGTCTTTAAAAAGGATCGTCTGCTACTTGGGGCAATGTGGATGAACCTGGAGAGCATTATGGGATAGAATCGGAGGCAGATGAGAGGGGAAAACTGCATTGCATCACTTATATGTTGGATCTAAGGAAAATGTTTCAACAGCCAGAGTCAGGCACAGAGGTAACGGCCGGGGTAGCTGAGACACTGAGAGCTTTGGTTCCCTAATCCCAACTCCTGCGACTGCTAAGTGGTTGCAGCGTTCGCACTTTTTTGTTTTTTTTTACTGTTTTCTGTTTTGGTATCAGGAATTGAATTCAGGGCCTTGCGCTTGCCAGGCAAGATGCTGCGCCGCTGAGCTACATCCCCAGCCCAGCGTTTGCACTTTTAAACTATCCTGCTATATTGTTTTATACTTCTGCCACGCTGACCCATGGGACCATGAAGGTAGAAGCAGTGCCAACCTCAGTGCCCAGACGACGCTGGTTTCTCTCCTTCTTGGCCTTCTTGGGTTTGATCAACTTCATATTTTCCAGACTTTTGTCACCTTTGTATTAAGTCACCATTCTTTGTCATAGGCAAAAGTCACCTGCGTTTTTTTAATTCAGTATTTTTTTCTTTGATTTTAAATATGTTTACTTAAAAATGATTTTTAAAACTTTATTTATTTATTTGACATTGGGGGTTCAATTCAAGGCCTTTATACTGAACTACATACCTACCTAGGCTTTCTTCTTCTTCTTCTTAATTATTATTATTATTATTTTGAGACAGTGTCTCTCTTAAGTTGCCCAGGCTGTGCTCCTCCTGCCTCAGCCTCCAGAGGGCTAGGATTACAGGAGTGTGCCTCTATACCTGGCTAAAAAGGTAATTTTACATGACTGTTACAAATGGAGTGTTGGGGATCCCAGGCCACAGGAGAACGCCACTGCTAAAAAGCCCATGGAAACACCTTGCATGCGTCAGCCTTCTGTAAGGGTCAGGCTCGCAGTGAGGTGTGCAGGCTGAGCGAGAAAGCAGGTTACACTGGTGTACACCAGGACCTGCTGGTGGCTGTTCTCAGAAAAGACAGAGCTAACCAGTATGGGGGTTGGTATTTTATGCTGTATCTGTAAATTACATACAATCATCTCATCTTCCTTCCAGAGGGGAGTGTCTTCCACTTTGGAGAAAATACTGAATTTTGACTAACAAGCAACATGGTGGGGTTTCTAGTTCAGGAATCCAATGCCCAGAGCAGGCCAGGGTAAGGGCACTCCCTGGTGTCACCCCACTACTGGGTTCCCATTCACCAGAGCTGCAGCCTCATGCGCAACCCCTCCCAAATCACCGTAAAGGACCCCCGCCAGAAGGGCTGTTGCAGAGGGGTTGGGGCTCTGCATATGAAGTTGGGGACACAAATATTTGGTTCATAGTCTTCTCCAAGCCCCTTATTTCCTTGTCCCCTGTACTTGTGACATGTCATGATCTGTGAGGATTTCTGGCAGGGCCCTGCCTTTGCCCTGATGTTTGGGAATCATGAATCTGCTCTCAGCCCCAACATCCAAGGTTTAGTTGAAAGTTAACTGTTCACAAAACACTAAGGGAAACCAAAGCTTAATCATAGCCAGGCTTTTTTCTCAAATAAATAGCCAAAAAATCTATAAACAACGTTCTTTTCATTCGTTTGCTTAGTTCTTTTGAATCCCCTATGGTGGGGGTCATTGTGTATATATTTCAAATGTAACTGAAGTCCAGAGAAGTTATGTAGTTCTCTAAGGCCACACAGCAGGTTAACAGCAGAGCCCATCTTCAGGCTTAGGATTATTTTAGTTTTGCTCCAAATGCACTCTCTTTGATACATTGAGCTTTCTTCTATCATTAATCAGATTAAGACTGTACAATCAGAATCTCGGCTTCATCACTCTGTTTGCTGACATTTGTCGATTTCACCTTTAATCGAAGTCAAAATAAGCCCATTCTTTAATTCTTTGAGCACTACAGTAGCTCCTGCAAGGAGTGGTCCCTCTTCTTGGCTCCAAATCACAGTTTTCCCCTCATTTTGGAAGGTGTACTCCAGACGATGTTGGAGATTATTGCCGTTGGCAGCCATGTGCCTTGTTCTATAGACAAACTTCAAATTTCCCCCCTTTTCCAAAAGAAAATCTCTGCTTTCCATTTTGCTGCTTTCAGTTGTACTCTGTGCTGAAGCTCAGTGTTAGCCTATACAGCTAGTTTGACTTGGACTGTGCTAGCAAATCATTAAACTTAACAACAGTGAAGACCACAACCTCAGAATCGGACACTCTTGCTTCTGGTTGCCCAGACTTTGCATTTCATTAGCGTCCTGGTGTGGTGGGTCATTTAATTTCTCATTTTCCCCAGAATACGTGTAGGTGTGCACTGCGAAAACACTCATATATTCTAAAGCAGAAGACAGTGTGTTCTGTATCTTAATTGTCTTCATAGCCATCTATATACATCCATTCGACAGACCTTCACTGAATTTGCAAATAAAGGAACTTACGTATCGCCTGTCTGCAATCCTGAAGTTGGTGGTATTCCCATTTCACAGATGAGGAGACAGAGGCTCAGATGGTCAAGGAACTTTTTTGAGCCCCTGAAGCACAGTAAGTAGCAGTGCCAGGATTACCCCACCAAAGCCTAGAATTTTAACTATGACTTTATTGCCTCTGGTGAAAGTTCTTTTGGAGGCTCATGGTGACCTTGGTCATTTTCTTACCGATCTTTTCTTTCTCATTCGTGTGTATAGTCAGTGAATGACTCTCCAGCAGTCACTTCTTGAATGCATTGTGTCTGTGTTGGAAATGCAGAAACAAGACAAGATCACACCTTCGAGGGTCTCTCAACCTTTTATTTTATCTTTACTGGTGTCCAGATCTTCCTAGTCTTAAAAGAATTTTCTGATCATCTCATTTTCTGGTGTTGTTTTTAACTTATAAGTCTTACTTTGAGCAGCTGAGTTTCCTGAATGGGTAACTGTTATGGGCTGAGCATTTGTGTCACCCTAAATTCGTATGTTCATATTCATATGAAGCCCTAGTCACCAGTGCGGTTATATTTTGAGTACGAAAGTCATTAAGATTTAATGAGGTCATAAGGGTGGGCTCCTTAGTGTCCTTATGAAATGATACACACTCTCTTCCTCTCTCTCTCCTGCACAAAACCGGAAAGAGTCCCTACCAGAAGATTACCCCTGCTGGGCCTTGATTTTGGCTTTTAGGATTCCAAAATGGCAAGAAATAAATTTCTGCTATGTAAATGACACAGCCTGTGTTATTTGTTATGGAAGCAAAAGCTGACTTGTACAGTGGCTATTTTACCTGTTACTTCCCGTTCATGATTTTTCTCTGTCCCCTACAAGCTGGTGCTGGTTTGCAATCTTGTTACATTCGGGCCTCACCTGTGGAGTCAGAGAGACTGGGTCCTCAAGTCATCCCCACAGGCCTGCATGATGCAGAGGGGTAGCCACAGCAGTTCTGATTTCAAGGACAATTACATCCGCTCTTGTTAAGATTGGTTTCAAGGTTCAGCAGCTGGATGTCTGGGCTGAAACATCCCTGAAACCAACTGGCAGAGAGGACTTCTTGGGAGGACTTCCATGCAAAGTGACCTCTTGAACAGAAATTTAAGAGCTCACAAATTTAGTGCAAAAAGAGGCAGTCAGTATAACCAACATGTGGAGAGTTTGCACCCGAGGAGATGGAAATAGTGATCATGGTTAACATGTACTGCAGGCTGAGTATGAGCCAGGTGCTCTTCCAAGTGGTTTGCATGTATTAACTCAGTAGTCTCCATAAAAGCTCCATGGACCATGCACTGTCATTGTAATTATCAAGCAGAAGGGGAATAGAGGTGTCTGAGGGCCAACCTCAGATTTCATAACTCACAGCAACAGAATTAACCCAGCAGTCTGGCTTTGAATCCTCAAGCCTTAGGGCTATGCTGTGCCATCTATGCTGCCATATGAAAGGATTTAAAATGTTTATAACTCCCAGATAGATTAAGATCAGAATACCAACCTTAAACAGAAGAAAAAGGTACTGGATACAAGAAATACTGGGAAAAAAGATATGCTTATTTTAAAAGATTGAAGGGAGTAAATAAGAGATTAGAGATAGCTGAAGAGAGAATCAGTGAAGTGGAAGCTGAGAAAGAGTGAGTCACGTCCTCCTCCCTGCTGGAATATAGTATCGAAGCAGACAGTGTGAAAGAGATGAGAGGACACAGAGAGGAAATTATGAAGTATCAAGCACTGTAGAGAAAAATAATCTATATGTAGGCACACCATAGTGAATTACAGAACGGTAAAGGAAAGGAAACTAGCAAAGAGAGAAACTCAGTTCAGTCATTTTTTTGGACAATTTCAAGTGCATTTATGTGTCAAGAGTTGTGCCAAGAGATTTTCACATTTGTTTGTATTTAATCTTCAGAAGCACATGGATTACTTTGTTCTATTTTAAAGTGGAGGCTCAGAGACTCTAAGTCATGTGTCAGGGTTTAGTGTATCTTTGCTCTACTGGGGGTGATGAGTGGTTATTTATCCTCTCTGAAGACTGGTTCTATCATTCCTCCCTCCTGGTTTTAAATGAGAACATTAAGTTTAGTCTTTCTTCTTAGTCTTACTTCATAACACTATTTATATAGGACGTCCTTATGACCAAGATCGAAAATGAAAAGGGAAAATGAACCCTGGTTATTTTTACCTCTTTTTATTCTTTGATCCTGGAACCACCAGCTATAGCTCTTTGGCTTCTACATTATATAAAATGAAAAATTTATCACTTGGGGGCAAAATAGCAGGGGATAGCCTATGATTTAAACAGTTCAGAAAACATGTTAAAAAATGCAGAGTCCTTTTTTTTTTTTCCTTCCTCCAGTCCGCTGCAGGCTCACTCTGTCTCAGAGGCAATTGCTGTTAATAACGTCTTTTTCAGACCTGCCTGGATTCATTTACACATGCATATTTACATTGTTCTTCATCAATGGTAACCTATTATACGTAATGCATTGCAAGGGTTTTTTTTACTTAATAATATGTTCAAGAGTCTTTCAATAACAGAGACGATTTAATTTGTATAACCATTGCTACATTAAAGGATATTTATGTGGGTCTTAGATTTTCTATTATAGATAATGAACATCCTTATAAATGCTCCCAGGGACATATATCCTAGTACTGCTGCATGATATTGTTCAAGGAGGGGAATTTAGGGGTCAAAGTACTTTTAAATTTGCAGTTTGGTTTCCTTCCCCCCAAAAGCGGCACTTAAGAGTTTCATTAATGCACCGTGAGAGGGCTGATTCCTCCCCTCTCGTCAGTAAGGGGGATTTCTTTTCCTTTTTTTTTTCTTTTTTCTTTTGCCTTTCAAGTGTTTCTCCTTATCATTCTTGGAGAGAACAATATTAGGTTAGGTGATCAGAGTAAAGATGGTCTTTAAGGGGCAATAAAACGTGGAAATAGGGAGCAGTGCATCACCTACAGTAGCTGTTCTCTGTCTCCTCAAGCCTGGCTCCTGCTGCGGCACAATGAGCAGCATGCATCAGTCCTGCCCTGTCCTCAAGGAAAGGACATCAGAGAGGCCATCAGGCAGTGGCCTTGAGCATGTATGTCAGGATGGGCCCAGCACCATCCCAGAAGAAGTGTGAGAGACTTCAGGATCCAGAGGGGGCAGGGTGGCAGGGACAGATGTACAGTGGCCAGAAGGCCGAGGGGACACGGTGCTCCTAGTCTTGGGCGTGGGGGGTGAGGGAGGCCACTGCAGTTAGCAGGTGTAGAGCAGTGGGTGAGCATGGCAGGGAGCAGTGGTGTGCACAGTAACAGGGTAGCACATCCCCTTTTAGGGGTCAGGGGGCTGCATCAGTTGGCCTCATGGGGGCCCTACTTGGGTCCTGGGCATCTCCTCCAGGTAGGGGATGGGAACAGGCCAGTGGGGATCTGCCCAAGGAAAAGGTTTTGTTTTGTCATATATGATATCAAATGTGAAAATGATATATTTCACATAGTTCAGTATAAGTAACAATAGCTTTGCACTGGATGATGGTTTCCAGTAGTTGCCCTGGGATACCCATGGAGTACCTTCCACCAGGTGCCTGGAACCCAGAAAAGCCCCAATTCTTTGTCACCATGTTTTTTCCTATATACACAACTGTAATCAAATTTAATTTACAAAGTAGACACACTGAGAGATGAATAACTCCTAGGGATGATAAGGTGGAACAGTTGTAACAATATACTGTCATCAAAGATCATTAAAGCTTGAGAGTTGTTAGTTTCTGGAAGGTTCTATTAAACATTTTCAGACCATAGTTGATCACAGTACCAGAAATTGGACAGCAGGTTTCAGATAAAGGGAGACAACTGTGTCATTAAACCTTCTGTGAGGATCTAAATACAATATGAATTAAAAACCACAGAAAACTAGTATGTATAGTCTCAATAAAATGACAATAATAAATACTTATATAGTCTTTACTAGATGGCAGAGTCTATGTTTATTGAGTCAGAGAAGCCTCACTATAGGTTTACAGGGTAAGTGCTGTATTGTTATCTCTGTTTTATCATGAGGGAACCAAGGCACAGAAAGGTCAAGTGACTTCTTAAGGTCACTCAGCTTACTTTATAAATGTCAAAGTGGGGATTTTAACCTAGGAAGTTTTGCCCAGAGCCTTTAAAAAAACAAACAGAAACTCACCCGAGATATTATATGTTGCTTGGAGAATATAAAGTGAAAAGGAATAATGAACATTCCGTGTAGGAAAGGTGGTTGCTTCGCAGAAAGAATTTGTTGGGAAATTGCAGAGAGGGCTTGGCTTTGCTGTGTTGGGAAGGTTTTGTTCTTAGACTATTAGGGGCATAGATGGTTTCATTACCTCTAACACTGTGAACACATTCAATATTTCAGAGCAAATATCCAAGTTCCACACATAGGAGAGACAGGTGAGTGTTAGATGAAAATCTCATGTGTGCTAAACTTCTCTCAGATTGTAAGACTGAAGCTAAGGGAACCTGAGCTGTGTGAGAAACACACTTGCTAAAAATCTACAGCAAATCTTTGTCCATTTTTGTTCTATGATGTTTTCTGGATAAATGTTATTTGGAAATCTAGTCCTCCACTGAAAAGGCAAGCTAAAACCTGAGAACCTTGTGTCAACTTGGAAATTCAAGCAATAGAGTCCAGACTATTGTGTTTTAAATAAATAAGGTTTATTTTTCCATTTAATGAATTATTTTCGAAGAAAGCAATTGCTAGCATGGAATCAGTAGCTTAGGTTTTTGTTTTTCCTCGTGGTGTCAAGAAGGCTGCTGCATGTCCAGCTTTGAGGTCCAGGTTTTAAGGGGCAAGGAATAAAGTATATACTTTGTCTTCCAAGCCAAGTCAGCTTCCTTTAAAGAACTTTCCAGAAAACTCCATTCAACATTTTTCATCTACATGGCCACTCCATGCAAAGGGAAAGGGGAAGGTACTTTTTTTTTAATTGGCAAATTGCCACTGCCACAAGTGTAGAGGTTTTGTTAGCGAGGAGGAAAGGAAAAATGGATTTTGAATATTTATTAGCAGTCTCTGCCGCGGACCTCTCTGACCTTTCTTTTCTCTTTTGTTCCACTGATGCAGAATAAAATAGCAAATTGAACCTCACTTGTATTTCTTACTAATTGTTCTCATAAAATGCCCTCTTCATTCCAGGCTCCAGGCAGCACATTTTAGAATGTCCAGAAAAAGGAAATAAAGAAAAAAAAAGAAAAAAGACGGGGGGGGGAACCCTGGAAAATCCTGAGTCATGGAATATTTCCTAAGTCATAGGAGAAAGAAAAAACTGACTTTATAAAAAAAAAAGCTAGGGGGAAGACCTTGCGTCCTTTTCAGTTTGCTATAGTTGTGAGACGTTAAAAGCTATTTTTGATCCAAAACTACTAGAAGGTTTTCCATCAAGCAAGCTGCTTTAAGAGTGGGTTTATGAGTGGGTTTATGTCCACACCGTGTTGTCTTTTCTTTCTGGAAATACCACTGGACTTGAGTGCTTTCCTTTTCCTTTGCTGGTTTATTTCTTTCTTCTAGGGTTCCAGTCAACAGCTAGGCAGCTGGGCTATGGAAACGCTGGTGATGAGTGCCCCCTGGGTCGGAGCACTGAATGTCCCATGAAACTGATGTTTTTTGTCTTGGTCAGTCAAGCCTGGTAACAGTTGATGCAAACTTTAGCGAAAGAGCTCAGTAATAACTTTTGGGATGCTGTGCTATGGAAGGCAGAGGACATTTTTTTTCTTGCATAAAAAAAATCATAATTTTGAATCAAAGTTACAACGGGCAAGAGGCCATAGAAGCTTTAGCCATGTGATTAACTGATATAACCATTCTCAGCTAAGCCCTGTGAAGCACTTTACAGAGAATATTGGTGTGTGATCTCAGGAGGCTTTTTGGAGACTGGCTCTTGCTATGTGGTCCAGGCTGCCCTTGAACTCACTATGTAGCCCAGACTGGCCTGGAACTCACAGTGATTGTCCTGCCTCAGCCTCCCAAGTGCTGGGATTACAGGTGTGTGCCACCATGCATGACTGTGATCTCCTGTGTCCTGAAGTCACCACACTGTGTGGGCTTTTGAGTGGCTGCTTTGGCCACAGGGAGGTGCTCACTGAAATTAATGTGTATTCTTCCTGTGGTCTCCCTGCCCCCACCCTAATAATTTATTAAAATTACTAATGATTTTTTTCATCATGTAACTAATATGAGCTTCTTTTATAGGGCAGCCTGAGATTCCCTTTACAAGTGCTTCTCAGCAAAGAGGTGCTTGAAAATGTGTACCTCCTTGTTTAATACTAAGTGCTTATTCAGTGCTAAATATTGTGCTAAGTACTTGTGACTGTTAATCCCGATCTATCAACTTCATTGGATTAGGAAATGGCTAGAAGATTAGGGAATCTACCAGTATGCTCCTAGGTGTGTCTGGATGCATCATGGAAGTGAGACCGTGGGTACTAGCTATGTCCCTAGCCTGGTCCTCTCCAGCAATGCTTCCCTGCTATTTCCTGGCCACCGTAAGCTGAGCAGCTTCACTGTGCCATGCCCTTCTGCCGTGTGGCCCTCCACTGGAGCCAGGAATCGTGGACTGTATCCCCTGGACCGTGAGCCAAATGAAACCTCTCTGCCTTTAAATTGTGCGTGGAGGGTATTATGTGCTAGCAACAGGAAAGTGACCACTTCAGTACTTCAAATGCTTAGTTCCAGTTGGGCTATTCCACAACACAATACTTCACATCACTTGGTCAAACAACCCTACATCCAGATTTTACAGCTAGGAGAGCTGAGGACCAGAGACACCAGTTGACGAGTTGACAGTAGAACTAATTGATGTGTCTCAAACACAGATCCACTGTTGCAGAGGTGACAGTGACCAGAGCATGGATGTTTGCAGAGAAAAACACAGCAGTCCTAGAGCTGAGAAGTCAAAATAAGAAAAGCCGCAGATTGGTGTCTGCATTGGCAACAGCTCCGATTTCGCTACGCCATCACATCCTGTACAGAAAGGGTAGTTCCGCTGAGAATTGAGTGGAATGAAAAAGTGATATTTTGTAAGTGTTGACTTGGTTCAGCTCAAAACGCAGCATCCATGGATATGAATAATGAGGTTGAGGGTGGTTGCTATAATTCTAGAATCACCAACAGGCACCAAATTGCTATGTAATGACCAGAAAGAGAAAAGAACAAGAAACCAGAGAAGAAAAACTTCAGTGAGTCACCTGTATCAGTAAGTCAAGACAAATGAGTCCCTTGCTTTGCACTGGTGATATTTTAACTCTGTCAGACGTTGAGCTTCATTAATATGGAATTAGCCATGCAGTGGCGTATTTTTAAAAGTAGTGATTCTTTTAAGTGATGCAAATTAAAAATTTAAAGAAATTAGTTTTGAGACACAAAGCACATTTCAGGCACAATGTGTTAGTCTGACTGTGAATGGGGTATTTTGTCCATGTTAAGAGATTTCTGTGTTCTTCGTTTGGAGAAGATGAGCCACACTGATTTTCTATTTCATTATTGACAGAGGGTAGAAATAAAGCGGTGTGGGATGGTGGGTGTAGATGTCCCCACATCGCCATGAATCCCAATGACCATGGGACTCCATGGACCGGATTCTTGTGTCTCATTTGGGAACATTCTGTGCTCAGAATCATAAAAAGAGCCAGAGAGAAAGGGGCAATCACTTTGTCCCACACTACCATTCTACAAACAAGGGAGAAGCTCAGAAGAAGTCCTGTGTCCTGATTAAACCATGGAATCGTCAGAGGAAGAGCCCGCCAGCGGCAGACCCTTCTGTGTCTCTCAGTGCTGTGACGTCCTTGCCCCAGCTTGGACATGACCTCACAGCCTGTGTTGACAATGCTGCTGACTGTTCCCTGTCCTCCAGCTGTTTGCCTTGTTTTAAGCCTATGACTGTTATACTCTTGCTCACCACAGGGCCTTTGCACACACAGTGCTATTGCTGGTTTTTTGTTTTGTTTTGGTTTGGTTTTCTTTCACTTAGAACCAAGGCCCTCAGAACTTGGCCTTGTTGGTACCTAACTCCTGGATAGGTCAGATTTTTCTGTTTTCCCATTTTGTGGATTTGCTTTGGTCCTTTTTCCTGCAGTACCCATCCATGGTTTCTGCTCACCTTCCCCTGCCCAGTGCTCTCATGCCAATGGAGATACACTTGTAATCCCAGCGCTCCACGAGGCTGAGGCAGGAAGATCACCAGCTTGAGCCCAGCCTAAGCAACTTACTGACTTGGTGAGACCCTATCTCAAAATGAAAAGTAGAAAGGGCTGCAGATGGAGCTCAGTGCAAAGATCAAGAGACCGGGTAGCCAAGCCACACCTGGGGAGAACGAGGGTCTTTGCAGGAACGACACGGGGCTTCCTTGGGCAGGAGGCAGGTGGCGGGGGGCAGGCAGGCACTGGAGACAAGGGCGGAGCCTGGGGTGCGGCTCGTGGGGCCAGGCTCTCTCTCGGGGCCTCACTGGATGTCTTGTTTCCTTCTGTGGCCAGACGCCTCCTACACCCTTGAAATCAAAGGCACAAAGGTGCCATAGACCCCATGCTTTAAGTATGTGTGGCCATCAAGGTGACCCTTAGGTGGCCAGTCACACTTACTCAGGGTGGGAACCCACAGCTCTCGGATCACCTTGGGGCCCAGGTGTGGAGACCTTTGATCCAGGGGACGAATAAATCCGGGACCCAGGGCCTCATCCCGGACAGTGTCAGCCCCGTACGCTCTGGGGACGCCCGCCAGAAGTCTTTTCCTTCCCAGGCTGAGGGTCCCCTTCCAGGGCTCGCTTTACCTCCCCTCCCTGGCCTGGCACGCCCTCGAGGTGAACCGTGCACACCTCTGTCAGTCCCGACTCACCGAGCCCTTTGGAAGCGAAACCAAGCAAGACAAAACCCTGCTCTGAGAAAACCTTTTCCTGTCACGGGGGGATGGATAAATAAAATGATGTTTCAATAATTCATACAGCCTGCATGCAAAAAATCAAAAGAACAAAAAGCACACACAAAGCAAAAGAAAAACAAAAACACCCCACCCCGGCAGCATGGGGCATGGGAAGCGAGGACCGCGGGGAGAGCGTGAAGTTGACAGCTGTGTCGATTGGCTCGGTGGATAATTCTAAAACAAGTTGGAAAAATCAGTCTTGTTCTCAGCTTGTGCATGGCGAGGGGATGGCATGGGGACTTGTGCTCTTTCTCCTTGAGGATGCTCCTGTGGTGACTCCCGCTGCCCACACAGTCCTCAGTCCCCGGGGAACAGGCTGGACAGCTTCCTCTGCTGTCACCAATCCATGCGCTGTTTCATGTTCAGGCTCCAGCGCGGCCCCGAGTCTGTCTCTGTTTCTCTTCCTCGTACCAGGGATTGAAATGAGAGCTACATGCTTGGCTTTTATCGTTTTGTTTTTTAAAAATTTGAGGGGCCAGGGATTTACCTCAGTGGTGCAGTACCTGCCTAGGTAAGCATGAAGTCCTGAGTTTGATTCTTGGTAACCCCTGCATGAAAAAAAATTTGAAACAGGGTCTAAGTTACCCAGACTGGGCTTGAATTTGCAATCTTCCTGCAGCAGCCTCCCAGAGTGCTGAGACTATGCCCACCACACCTCGCTTAGAATAACTCGGATCCCCCGTGGAGAGGTTGACTGGCTCTTGATGGGGGACTCACACTGTCCCCGCCTCCTCAGTCAGCACTGTGAGATGGTTCTCAGCGTTGGTGGGGAAGACACTGTCACACCTCACCATTTCATTGTGGGAGCACACTTGTCTTCAAGTCCGCCACCCAGGGATCATGGGACACAGGTGGAGTTGGGTCCTGCCCTGGAAGTCAGGGATGGGTGTCATTTGAGGTCTTTTTTATAAGAAGGAAACTAGAATGTGATTTTAAACAACACACCTCTTCTCCAAACACGCTCCTGGGGTCCCAGATCTTGTGATCTGGGGGCCGCCTCTGCTGGCCCTGCGCATCCTCAGCTCCCACAGACAGGGAGACTGGCTGGGTGCGAGAGCCCCGGGAGGCAGGACAGGGGCAGCTTCTGGCTCTGCTGTGGGGAGGCGCCCCTGGTGTGACCCTGGGGCGTTCACTTGGCCCCCTACCCTCAGTGACAGTGGCAGCCACTGTGGCGTCCAAAGCCCTGAGCTTGACTCTGAGGGCCTGGCATTGAGGGAGTGGAAATGTGCCTTCCAAGCTGCCTGTGAAGAACTTATGCCAACAGTGGTGCTCATGTGGAGAAACTCACTGGTCTGCTGCCATTTGTCAGCCCCTGGGTATTTCACTGCACTGCCCCCCTGTCACCATAACAACAAGCATCCCTGCCAGAAGATAAAGGAAATCCTGTAGGCACTTCCCCCCGGATGCCCTGTGCCCTGTGACATCCCCCAGGAGCATGAGTGACTTCCAGAGGACATCATGAGTAACATTGGAGTCACCCCTGACCCTCAAGGCCGGCATCCATCCCTCAGGGAGACAGAGCTCTGAGCTCTGGGGCAGTTTGCTGTCTCAGCCCACTTCCTGTGGGAGCAGAGGATCAGTGCACACATGTAGGCTAGGGTCCGGAACAAGAGACCATATGGGTTTGGCTGTGTAGCCCCATTAACACATGTGGGGTGGTCCAGTACACAGGCAACCATGCCTGGAGAATAAATGGAAAGGACCCTTTAGAAGGCAGGTCAGAAGTCATACTCCCCACCTCTCCCCTGTCCTCATGCCTGGGTCCTAGTGAGTGATATCTTCTCCTTACACTTCTCACTATCAGCCATGTGCCCTGTGACAGTGTGCACAAGGGTTTGGCCATCCTCTGTCATTCCTGCGGTGACAGGGAGCTCCTTACTTTCCAAAGCAGCTCAGGCTGACATTGGAGTCACCTCTGTCCCGGTGCATAGAAATCTGCTTGGGTCAGTTTTGTCCTTTGGCCCTGAGTCTGACCCTCAGGATCTTCCAGGAGCCTGATTTATCAATCTTAGCTCTCAGGGACCCTGTAGGCTTCTGATGACACTGTCACACCCCAAGTCTTTGCTTCATTGGAACAGTGATGCTGGTCTTTTCCTAGTTGCTGGTATAACAGGATGGTGAGACTCTTCTTTCCTGGATGTCTCCCATCTCTACTGAGTCTCTATGTCTCGGGTGCAATGGAACAAAGTACAGTGGGGCCTCTCATGGCTGTCACTTGATCCAAGCAACAGCCTCAGTCAGTTGAGTTTCAGCTCTCAGGAAGGACTTGTGTCAGGTGTCGTGTGCAGGAAAACCCTGCGTGTCAGCACAGGTCCCTGCTGGGCTTCTGCTCGGCCTATCCGGCGAGGCTACAGGATTGAGTGAAGCTGCTGCATCTCCCTATTTCCTTTCCATTGCTTGGCACTCGCTGGCCCAAGTGGGTGCTTAGTAAATGTTTGGGGAATGAATAAATGTGTTTAGCTGCAAAATCTTGGCATATTCAAGATGGGCCAAGAAGGAATGCTTTAAAAATTCCCCAGAACCCTCAAGCGCCCTGCTTCAGCAGAAGAACGGCCTGACGGACCCGCTCGGCTCTTGCCCCTCACTCTTTCTGTCTGTCTCTCTTCGCTGTCTTTCGGAGTTCAGCTCTCTGTTCCTCTCAGAGCCGCCCTCCCTTCCTGGGCCCCTTTGTCGACTCTTGATCATTTACATCAAGTTGACATTCGCAGAGTTTACTCAGGGGTCTGTAATTGTATTCTTTCCCTGGTTCTGCATTACCAACCATGAAAATGGAATCTTATCATCCCTGACCAATTTTTAATGTACAAAATGATTTGGCTGAGGTTCAAAGGGAGGCACAATTGAAATCAGGTGAATGATACATGTAGTTTTTTCAGTCCCTTCGTGCTTAGATTTGATTTTTTTCCGCTATGGTATAGGAGTGGATTATTTTTGCAAGTTATATAAGTGCCCTCGTGTGCCAGGCAGGTATGAATCTGTATCCATCTGAAAGCATAAATATGTACATGCATTTGTGTTTGTTGATATTGCCATCCCTGAATTTCACATGTGTGCACCTATTTAGACATAAGCAAACAAATATAATTATATTGTTTGCAATTTTATTGATGGCAATCAAATTTGCAATGATCCTTAAAATGTATTCAAAACACCCAAAGAGCTGGAACAGCCCTGAAGCTAGTGCCCAGGATTAATGGCTGGAATATTCAAATGAAGCCTGACACCTCTTTGTTAATCAGGAGGAACTCCTAGGGAGACAGCGGGACTCTGGCCCTGGCCTGAGGAATCGCTCAGGTCTCTGCTATACTCACATGTCGCCCCCTGATGTCCTTTTGCAAATGTTTTTGGAGCAGACGAGAAGCTAGTGCTGTGCCCAAAAGAAGTGATTGTTGAGAAATCTCAGGAGAGCGTCCCTTTGCTTGCTGGAGCCTACAAACCCATGTGCCCAGCTCAGACAGGCTCTCTGGGAGGACAGAGGGGTGACTGACAAAGGCCAGGCCTGGGCAAGACAGCAATGGTGCTGGATCTCAATTACCCTCTTCTGCAGACCCATGAACTGAGTTTGTTGTTCCTATTTTTCTAAAGAGGAAACAGGACTCAGCTTTGAGGTATGGAGTGAGGGTTTGAATCTCTGTCAAACTGGTTCCAAGTCAGCCTGTCATGGTAATACTTGAAGTTTGTAGTAAGCAAAATCCCATCTTTTTTCTCTTGGCAACTGTCTTGAAACATTTTACATTTAAACATTTTTACAAAACAGTTTACTCAGGATTCCTTGGTAAACAAGATGAGGGTGTTGGTCAGCTTTCTGTTACTGTAATAAAATACCTGAGATAATTCACTTAAAGAGAAAAGGTTGATTTGCACTCATAGAAGAAACTTAGAAACATGCTAATGCCCTATATTAGGGGCTTGAAAGAAAAAAATATAAAGTTCAAAAAACCATGTATTGCCAGGTATGGTACACCCCTGAAATCCCAGCACTTAGGAGGCTGAGGCAAGAGGATTGCTGGGAGTTTGAGCCAGCCTGGGCTCCATAGTGAGTTCAAGGCCAGTCTGGACTACATAGTGGGATCTTGTGTCAAAAAAAAAAAAAAAGGTTCAAACTATAGCAATAAATATATAGGGGCCAAATGTGAGGCAGCATTAGAGGTTATTTATACATCAACAACTGTACCCAGGAGAAGTCAGTGATCAGACCAGTGTCATCACAGAGAGGGACTCTGGTTGTGACCAGGCCTTTGTGTCAACCTCAGTCTGGTTGATTATTCTCCTTAACACCCAAATGAAGGCACAGTAAGTTTCTTATCAGGTTTGCAGCTGGCACAAAGTAGGGAGAGAATGCTAATGTATTAGTTGCCAATTTCAGCTTGAAACAATCCCGATGCTTGGTGTTTTGGGTCCTGCCCCAAATCCCAACCACCTTGGCAATATTACTGAAAAGTCACAGTTTTCACCAGTACAGGAGCTATAGACAATACCAATAATTATTTACTAAGAGCCTTTTGTGTGCCAGGATTTAATCCACTGCCAGTGTCTTGATTCAACTGCTGCTCCCTGGTGTCTGGAGGGTGAATTGCCCACACCAGTCCAGGAGCTTGGAGCAAGGCTGGAGCCAGATGCCCAGACCCAAGGCCAGGCTGCTCCCCTGTACCCTGTAACCCACCAAGTCCAGCCTTGTTTCCTACCTGTACCCGCAGGGCCTGTGAGGGGCTGGAAGTGCTGGGGTGGGAGGGCGAGGGATTGAGGACTTTGAGCAGCCTTGAAATCTGTCCTAGTGTTGGAGCCGGCAGTTATTGTCTCAGCCACAGCCTACAGTGGTGGCAGCCACAGCTACAGTGGCTGTCTGCTGGGACCGCAGCAGGCAAACCTAGCTCTTCCTCCTGGCTCAAAGCTTCCGTGTGACTCTGTCTCCCCAGTGAATTTAGTGATGGGTGGTCCTTCTGACGTTCTCATCTCAGGGCTCTGAGGCATGGTTTGTGGTCATAGATGGGTTAACAGGCCTTTTGTTTATGAAAGAGAGTTCTGTCATGTGTCTGAAGGGAGACAGAGGCTGGGAGATGCAGAGAGATTCTGTCCTTGGTGTGAAATATATAGGAGCAGGAGTGCCTTAGCATTTCAGGAGGCGTGGCCATCACCACCTGTCCTAGGTGTGCTGTAGGCATGTTGGCCTGCTCAAAGTATGCTTTCTGCACTGACGTGTGTGTGTGTGTGTGTGTGTGTGTGTGTGTGTGTGTGTGTGTTTCTACCCATCTCACACACCCACCCACATGTACACACATGTGCTTTAGATATGTAGATATGGCTATGCTTCTGACAAGTCCCGGCCAAGAGCGACAGTCATCTAATGAAACGGATGCTCTGTGTGCTTAGAGGAGGTGTTTCATTAGCTCCTATGGAAATCATTTCTGGTAAATCTCTCTAAGAAGAAGGGAGAAAACTGTTATTCTTTTCACCAATATAAGCATTACAGGAGACTATTTGTGCTTACATAAGATTATGCTAAATTAGGTTTTTGATGTACGGTAATGATTATATAATTCTACTAAAAAATCTTTAGTATTGTAAGTACGAATTCCTTCTTTATTTTTGGCGATCCACAACCCTCCATGACTTAGACTCAGACTCTGTGTCTGGCTCTCTTGTTCTTATACCCTACTGCACACCCGCTGGGTACCTCCTTTCCCTCCCACCCGGCTTCTCTGTTGTAAATGCACGGTGTCCTTTCATTAGGTTCAGCCCTGTCCTTTGCTGAATCCTGTCCCAATGTTCCCTCCTCCCAGGTCATCTGCCAGTCTTCCCGATCAGATGTGGGTAGCTGCACTTTCACACCCCAATCTGCCTTGTCTTTGTCTCCTGCACATCAAATTCTTTATAGATATCTCATTGGCTTCAGGTCAGTCCCCTCTAACTCTGTCTGTGTAAGTTATTTCATATGAGGAACAGGCTATCAATCCTTTTAGAACCTTTTCTGAAGTAGAGGATGGAGAGCAGGACCACATTACAGGCTGACCAGATGCCTGCATCTGGAACTTCTGCTTGCGTGTCTGTGGCTGGATCACAGGTTCCTGGCTGCACCTCTGGAAGGGAAAGCAGAGAGAACTGCAGCTTAGTTGTAGGTATGGGAGAAAGCAAATGGGGTCTGGAGCGACATGGGCGACTCTTATACTGGCTATGGGTCTGGAATTGGGGTATGGCTCCTCTGAGCTAGATCCTGTGCTCAGGGTTCCACAGGCTAGTCAAGGTGCTTCTGTCTGGCTGCAGCTCTGCACAGGCTTGACTCTGAGGGGGCTCTGCCTGTGATTTTTGGCTGTCATCAGAGACCTTGCCCAGCCCCTTGGAGCTTCCTAAGCACTTTGTTGGAGCTGCATCCTTCACCATACCTGCACGGATCGTCCGCGGTGTGAATCTGCTAGAGTCTCAGCTAACTTAACACCATCATAGGAGAGACACCCGTCATCTTTGCTGTACTTTGCCGATTTGGAGAAAGTCACATGTTCCATCCACACTTAAGTATTAAGGATGACACAGGGTGCGATGACCAAAGGTGGAGGTTGCTGAGGTCAGTCACAGAGAGTGGTAGCAGATTCAGCTTTGGGAAATGTGCAAGACGTGATGAAGTGCATTGAGTGTATCATTTTTACACCTCCAGAATCATTTAATGGCCACCTACTATGTGACTGGTATTACCAGATGCTGAAGATTAAAAAAGAAAGACAAAATTCCCACATGCTTCTGGATCCATTCTCTACTGTGCTCTGCATTCCAGGAAATTACATTTCTCAGGATCCCTAACCCATATTCCAGATGGATTTGGCCAATGAGAAGCAATGGTGTGAGACTGGAAGGTGGGAGAAAAGGAGAAACCAGAGGTTTACATTTCTATGTCTGGTGGCTTTTCTGCAAAGCACTTTGCTGCCATGGGCTGTGATTCTGAATAACAGGGACTGTCCAGTAATGGGTTCATTCATTCATTCATTCATTTATTCATTCTCCAAAGGCTTCATTTATGCCAAATGTTGTCCTGGGGTCTTGTGAAACATTCAACTGACAAAATACCTTCAAATGCTTTCCCTCAGGGAGCTTATATTCCAGGGGAAGAGAGCTATAAAGGTTTCGGCACATTTGTAAAAGCTATCCTTTGGTCAAACATAGTAAATGTTTTGGGGGAAAATATAGAAGCAGGGATGGGGCTTGGGAGGGTCCAGGGTTGCAAGTGGGAAAAATAAAAGCCTACTGTGGTTAAGGCTCTCTCCACCCCTGGACTAGGGGTTCTCTGTGTCCTGAACTCTTCTAATGACCCATTAATTTTGATGTTCTTCAGAGGAGCAAACTGAACTTCAGAGAGAGCCAGAGACTTGTCTTACCTGGTTCATCCAGGAGGCTGTAGATGTATCTATACAGAGGTTTACAGTTGATTGTTTTAGTTGTCACCTGACCGTGTTACTTTCTCTGGGTGCTAGTGCACTGTGTGGGTAATGTCCTGGATGGGAAGCCCATAGATCTGAATGAAGCGAGCTGTGTGGCCCAGGGACAACCAACTTAACCGCTCTGAACCTAGGGGTTCTTGTGTAGGATGGGATGGACTTTCAGAGAGAGCCATGTGTTTACATATCCCATCTTCTTTTCTTCTTAGAGATGCAGATTGCAATTCCCAGCCTCCCTTGTACTCAGAAGGCTATGGGTTGCTCCCTGTCTTGTCCGGTGTGGGTGGAAGTGGTATTGGTGTCCGGTGCTGGAGGACATAGGGCACTCGCCCTAGAACATGTAGGACCCTGAAACCCTAGAAGATGGTGAAGCTATGATAGAGGGGTCCTGGGCTCCTGAGTGGCTATGAGGAACAGAGCTCCTTTGCATTGGACTGGTAATCTGTCCCAAATAAGCCATTGATATGGTGCCATTGTCACCTAGTTGGCATACACAGATGGGTAGACCAGATGGCAGGATTTTCCTCTGTGACATGGTGCCCACACGGAGGCCCTTTTTGGATATAGTGAACAGGATCTGGATGCTTTGACTTCTGTTTCCGAATGACTTCTAGTTACGACTTTGCTGGAGAGCTGGCCTGTATCTCAGCAGAAGAGCACTCTTGGGCAACAGACATAAGGATCTGGGTTGGATTTCAGCACTTAAAAAAGAAAAAGTTTTTCTTAGAGAAGAAGAAGGTCTACCATGAAGGTGAGCTTGAGAAACACTGGACAAAGTCATCCATAATTCTTGTCCCTCAAAGACTGAGTGAGACTGAAGTCTGGGCTAGTGCCATGTCTTCACTGAGGTTCCTCCTACAGGGGTTTGGGGGCTCTGTAGGGCAGAGTATGGGAAGGAGAGATGGTGAGAAAGATCTGGCTCTGCAACAAGCCATGTGCTAGCCTCTGCTTCCATGGGACTTGCATCTTTGTGGTGAAATCTCCAAGGAGCCACATACCTGAGAAAACTTTCTGACCTGTGCAGTAGAGAAAAGCTCTGGCCTAGATAGCAGAAGACTGAGCTCTGGTCTGGACCCTCACAAAGTGATTTATTGTCTGGCTCCCAATTTCCTCAACTGTAAAATTAGGGAATTGCTGCCTGCTTCCTGACCACATCCTCTGCTTCTTTACTTACTTGCAAAGTAGCCACCTCTGGCTTGGAGAGTGACAGTGACATCTGTGGGCTCAGGTAACGGATGACAAATGGGCAGGACTGAGGGACAAAACCTTGTGGTTGCTGATGAGCCACCTCTGCCCTAACATGCCCCCACAGACTTTTCTTCTCTTCTCTGTCCAGAAGAACAGTGACATAACCTTGACTTGGTTAGCTCTTTGTCTGGACCTGGCAGGGACATGGGACAGACACATTCTTGGGCTACAGCGTCATCCCAAGGATGGAGTCGAGGCTCACTGTAAGTCTGGGAGTGGGCAAGTGTGGTGGCAAAACCTATAGCTTTGCTGTTGTCAGAAAATTCGGGTTTGAGTCCCACTCAAATCTCATCACTACCGCTGACCGGCTGTGTGACATCAGACACGCTGTTCGGGTTCCCTGAACTTCAATTTCCTCTTTGTAAAATAGAGACAAAACTGGAGCAAGTAATCGAGGCAGTATGATGAGAGCTATGAATAAAAGTAGTGGGGATAATCAGCCCATCTACTATTTCTTAGGCATCTATTATGTGTCAGCCTTTGGAATCTACATTTTCTTTGCTTTATCTCATTCATCCTGATGCCAGTCCTCTGAAGGGTGTGCTGGGTAGGCATGGTGCTTGGCACAGGTCTCTGCTCATAGGAGATGGTCAATAAAGGATTTATTCATTCATTTGTTCATGTTTTTATGCATTTTACACATCTTTCTTGAGGGCCTACTATGTGTTACACATTGCCCTAAGGGAGTGATGCTGTTGGCTTCCAGGAATGTGCAAAGAAGAAGAGTGGTCATCAGACAATTAGTTATTCCACTGATGAATGAATGACAGCTGGTCAGCTCTGAGGCTATGGAGAGGTGAGATCTGATTTCTGGTGTGGGGAATCCAGGCCAACTTTCTGGAGGACATGGCATGATCTGGTCCAGGAAGGACAGTAGAACCTGGCAGAGAGACACTTGGAAAGGACACTTCAAGGAGAGGGACCCACACAAGCTGAGCTGTAGGGGAGGGAGAGCCATGGGCATGGGTGAGGGCTGTGGGGGGAACTTCCAGGTGGGAGGAGAGGTATGTCAGGAAGGCCAGCCATGTGGTAGGACTGCACCTGTGAGACAGCTGTGTTTGGAGTGAGGACTGTTGTTCAACCTCTGCATGACCTGGGGGAGTTACCTATCTTTAGTAAAAGTACTTTTAGTTTCAGCTGCAACCTAATGTCTGTCTGTATTTACAAGGAACAGTGTGGCATCCCTGTAGGTGTCCTCACTGTGTGCTGATCACGTCAGAGTGAGTGGCAGCTCCGTCACCCCCTCTCTACTTTGTGTAGGGAGTATTCAAAATCTCCTGCACTGGCCGTTTTGAAACACACAATACCTTACTAAGTCATCTACCCATCTGAGTCTCGGTTTCTTCAATGCTGACACAGGGACACCAACGCTCCCCTCCTGGGGTGGTAAGATTGAAGTACAGTGGCACATGTGACTCAGCTTTGTAGACGCAAAGCCCCATGCACCTGCAAAGTCCTTTATCACCAATGTCCCCAGCCATTGGAGTGGAAAATCGGGCCAGGTGACCTCCGGGGTGCTTCTGGTTCTAAAATCCCACACTGAGAAAGAGGCAGGGCACATCCATGTCACCAGGGATGGCAGGAGGAGCTGAGGACTGGACTCATATCTGGATACTGAGGTCATATACGAGTCTTGACACCAGAAAGTGTCTTACAGAAAATGAAAGAAGAATATTCCCAAGTATGTACAGAGAAAAAAACTCTGAGAAGTTTTGACTAGCTTCATTTATGAATGAATGGATTCAACCAACCTGCTTTTCTTATTTGTTTTCTTCTCTCTCTGGTTGATGACAATGTTCCTTGGTCCTTCTTTCTCACTTGATGGGCATCACAAGGGATACAAATTTGTATCTTTGCAGCTCAGTGAGGAATTGGAGCAAAGGTCCAGCTGTAAGGGTCCTTTCTCATGCAGGAAGTTTCCTTGTGGAGTCACCAGCAGGGTGTGAAGGGCTCCAGAAAGAGCTCTCTTAGTCTGCCCTGTGACGCATTAATTCAAAAGGCTCTTGGCCACATGTGGGACAGTGTCAGAGTGTCAATGTTGTTGACTTTGAAAATCTTTTTGGCAGCTCAGCCTGTCTTTGTTTTCCACCAACCAGTTCTCTAACATGGCGAATACCAGCAAGTAGGGAGCTTGCAGGCACATGGACAGCTTTATTTCCTACCGTGAAGGCTCCAGGGTGGAGTTTGTTCACTTTGGAGTGCTTTGTGCTAGCACACATGGACGCCACCCAGCCCTGAACCTTGTTTAATTGAAAGCAGCAAATAAACACTGCCCAGCCAGAGCGCTCGCTCCTGTGCCTGCCGGCTATTGGGCTCATTAAAGGAAAAATGACCAGCTTCCCGCCAGTCCACTCGGGCCTTTCCCTGTGTAATGTGGGATGCTGCACTTGGAGTTGCATTAATTTTTTATCATTCCTTAGTAATTAACATTGTATTTCTGCTGATAAACCCCATCAATATGGTGATTTGATTAGCAAAACATAAAACTACTCATTAAACTCCAATTATGTCGTGCAGGTATAATTTGATTTTGATTGGTTGGAAAAATGCTGTTGTGTTGCCTCTTCTTTTCTATGTCTCGCTTTAAGGTCTGCAGTTAAGCGCTGCATGTACAATGCTGGCAGAGGCCTAGGCTAGTTTGGTGAGAGCCATTTCCTTCATGTTTAGGAAGAACTTGGTGGCATTTGGGTGGCAACAGAGGGGATGACACTCATGGAATTTAATAGTCAGATACCTCTAGTTGATCTCCCCTTCCTGCTCCTGGCAGGAGGCCTTTTGGTGATAGGATCTTTAAGAAGGGAAATAAGGGATCCAAGAAGTCAGGCCTGGTTGTGTGGGCCTATAGTCCCAGTACTGTGAGACGCTGAGGCAGGAGGATCACAAGTTCAAGCCCAGCCTGGGCAACTTAAGGATTCAGAGAGACTCTCAAAACACAAAATGAGAAAAAGGCTGGGGATACAGCTCAGTGCAAAGGCCCTGGGTTCAGTCTCCAGCGCTGAGAAAAGGAGAGGAGGAGGTGTCCAGGAGGCAAAAAAGTAACAAGGATTCTTTCTGTGCTCAGAAAATAGTGGTGAGTTCTTGGGGGCACCTGAGCTGTGTTGTGTGACTGGATTGTGCAGCTGTGTCTCTGGGGAGAAGGGGGCACATACCTACTTCCAAGGAAGAGTGGCGATGCACAGTGCGCCTCTTGCAGCTGCTTGGGGCCATTGAAGACGTTGGTGTCTTGCATGTTGTCGAAGGGGCCACAGGGAGAACAGGGCCCAGTCTGGAGGTCTCAGTGCACGAGTACTGGCACCGCAGTGTCAGCGTCCCCAGTGTGAGTCTGCAGAGCTGGGGATGAGCTGACTCACCCCACAGATGCTGGTCTGGTGCCCACAGCGTCACTCACACTGGAGCACAGGGCACACAGGGCTGGCAAAGACGGGGGCACTCATGGGACTTGCTCCACTACTGGGGAGAGGTTGCGGCGCTCTTGAAAGCCTGGAAGGCTCTTTTTGACAGTTGGAATTCAACCGAGGTCTTCGCCATGGGCTCCAGGACCTCCAAACAATCTTCTTCTGGTCCCCTCTCACTCAGCAAATCCTTCTAGCACCTGGTGTCCTTTGCCCTGGCCAGGCTTCTGCCTTGAATGCTACTTCCCAGATCCATGCTTCCCTTGTCCGCTCAGCCCATCCACAGCTGTGCTGTGGAGTTGTCTTCTCAGAGACAGTTTCCTGACCTAAATAGAACAGCAGCCTGCATTTGTCCTGAGCCACTTGTGCTGACATCCTCTTGCACAGCACCAAGCCTGCTGAATATTCTGTTATGGATGTTTGCTTACTTGTGTTCATCAGGCAAGTGGAAGCTCCTTGAAGGCCATGCCTTTGTCCGGCCTGTGATCATATCCACTGTACCAGCATAGTGCCTGGAACTTAGTGGGCACTCAATCAACACTGTTACGCAGGTCGGTGACATGCACAAGCAAGGTACCTGTGTAGCCCTTGGCGGAGGGAGCTCTTGGGGTCAAGTTGTTAAAATCTTGCTGGGAGATAAAGGACGGGAGGAGTCCATTTATGTAGTTGGCCCTCCTGAGTGGTAGGAGGGCTCTGGCGGGGCTTCACCAGCAGGGGATGCCCTGGGCTGGGTGGAATCTGTCTCACCTGCCTCAACCTTGGACGTTGTCAGGCCCATGGAGGTGGAACTTCTGTGTTGTTGCTAGTGTCCGCAGATGGCTTCTTCCAGGACCCCTGGTGGTGACACTGGGCATCTCTTGGAAAGGTCCTCATGGGTGTTCCTCAAGTTCAACATTTCCAAGCTTCTCTGGGGGCCACCCGCCTTGATGGAAAGAGCCATCTTGTTTCTTCTCAGACAGCACAGGCGTCGGTGCCCTCTGTTCAGCACCCTTGGTTTGAGTCCTTCTTTCTTTTGGATTGTCTTCCTTTCCTGTCTCTTCCTAGAAAATGTCTACTTTAACCACAGGCCCAGCTCCAATGGCCCCTGTCTGTCAAGTCTTTGCATGGGCCAAGCTGGTCTGGCCATACAGTCAAGTCCCCCAGGAACATCACAGTGCATCTTCTGAAGCCCTGGACCTCTGAGTGTGTGTGTGCTGTACTTGCTTGCCTGGCTTGCATCTTCTCTACAAGAAACATGAGCTCCAGGAGTACAGAAGCTGCGCCTTCCTTTGTCTCTGAACTCCAGGACCTGTCCTGGAGCCCACAGACAGGAAGTGACCAGTGAAGGGAGAGGAAGAGTCCCAGACACTGCTGGCCAGACCACAGGGAGCCATCTACCAGGTGCAGTGACACAGGACATCTTTCCTGTAGAGTAATAAAGAGCAAGCAAGAAAACTGACTCCAAGTCATTGCCATGGCCCTGTATCTCTGAATGCTGTTATTGTAGGATTTCCCCCATTCCTCCCATGGAAGTCTGGCTCACAAACTTCAATTGGTCAGCCCTGGTGCAGACACTGTGGGTAACTGTGGGGTTTTGTCCAGCCTGGCACATTTCTCCTCCTTTCTTTGCCTTACTGGAGAATCACACCCCAACTTGGTGTAGACTTTCCAGGCCTGACAATCTCAAGCTCCCACCCCCTGCCATCTACAAGTAAAGGACTTGCTCCTTGAGGGCTAATAAAGGTGTCTTGTCCTCCTAGATGCAGAGGTTGGCTTAGGCGTTTGCTTACAGTGCTAGAGCTCTTTGTGGGTGCTTCTCTCCTGATGCTTCCTCCACGGAGTGTGGTCCTCAGCGCTCCCAGCTGAACTCTACCATCTGCTCTCTTTCCAGGAAGAATGAACAAGGCTAGCACAGGAAGACAGAAGGGGGCAAGTATGAGCACGAAAGACACCGGGACAGTTTTTGAGCCACTGGACCCCCTGAGGCCTGAGTATTTCCTGGGAAGCAGCCAGCTCCTTCTTTCTTAATGTGAGTTGAGAGTTAGCAGCTGCGCAGAGTTATCACAGCTGTGAATAGTACAGATGGAAAGATGTTTTAATGTGTCCAGATCTCTCCTCATGACCTATGGTCTGGAAACCTATTATCTATGGTCAAGTCCCCTCAGTGCATGTAGCAGTGGAGCTCCATCCAGATATTGCACGCAGCCTCAACTGGAATTGTGTCCACCTTGGAAAGTTGACCCAAATGGGGAGGAGCCATGAAAAAGCAAAAAAGGATGTATAGGGGAATTCAAATTTTTTAATATAAACACATCTGGTTGACAAAATATCATTTCACCTCATCTGTTCACGATTGGAGGAAGCAGTTGATAAAGTCCTCTTACCATCCCTTCTGCATTTCTGCCCTGGGAGGGCTCCCCACTGTGTTCTGATTTTCAGCTGCAGTCTGCCTAAAGGAGGGATGGTTGGGTCTCAACTTCTCAGGTCACAGGGAAGTCAGAAGCAGTGAACCCTTCCATGGCTGCTCCAAGACCTTTGGAGGCTTGGGTGGTACAATATAGATCAAAATCACAGCCAAAAACTTCATGAGTCAAGAATGTGGAGGAGCTGACTCTTAGGTGGAAGTTCTAGACCCTTCCTCGGGTATAGGCTTGGACATGATATGAGGGAATGGCCTCTTAGGGCTATACTTATGGCCTTGTTGGCTTACAGGAACTGTATTTTCTCATGTGCTTACTCATTTACCATCTATCCATCATCCACCCATCCATCATCCATCCAGAAATCCATCCATCCATCCACCCATCCATTCACCCACTCATCCATCCACCCATCATCCATCCAGCAATCCATCCATCCATCCACCCACCCTCCATCCATCCATCCAGCCAGCCAGCCAGCCATCCATCTGTCATCCATCCGGCAATCCATCCATCCACCCACCCATCCATCCATCCACCCACCCCTCCATCCATCCACCATCCATCCATCCATTCATCCACCCACCCGTCCATCCATCCACCATCCATCCATCCATCCATCCATCCATTCACCCACTCATCCATCCATCCTTTTCTCATTTAGCCATCCATATTCCATGGTAAAATTTAGGTTAACCATTTCCAGAGCTGAGCTAAAAAAATTCTACTCCCAGTCTGGATTCTTTCTTGACTTGGAATGGTTTTAAAATATGAGATTTGCAAGACAGTGTGCTCACACTGTCTGAAGAAACCTACTATTCTTACTGTTTTCCAGCTCATGAATGAAGAATGAAAAATGAGAAATTGGATATAACTTGGAAGTGAGTTAGGATACAGTTTTTCCCTATCAGTTTCACAAAATTACATAGTCTTGGTCAGGGTTTGGGTAGGATTCCCTCATTTACATTGCTGGTGAAAGTGTGACTTGCTTTGAACTATATGGGGGATAATCATGTTATACCTATGAGTGTTTTATATGTACATGTTCATTGATCCAGCTATTCTATTATTAGAAATTTTTCCTCAAGATGTATTTTAGAAGTAAGCCAAGAAATGGATATGAGGATGTTTGTTGGAGCATGGTTTATAAGAACATAATCCTTAAAACAACCTGAATGATCTTAGACCGGAGGCTGGTTAACTAAATTATGGTATATTCACTCAGTACAATCTCTACAGATGGTTAAAAAAGAGGTCGATGCACATGTATTGTGAGAAGAGCTCTCACATTTGTTTTTACATGTGTACTTGAAAAAACAAAATAAAATTAAAAAACAAACAAACAGGAAAGGCCCTCATTTTCTATCAGGGGCAGATGGAATGATCTAACTAACCATGATTTGCTTAGTCCTGCAGTAGAATGCTATGAAGGAACTGAAATATTTGTTATGGATTGAATGTTCATGTCTTCAAAATCACATTTTGAAACCCTAACCTCCACTGTTGTGGTATTCAGAAGTAAGGGTCTTTGGGAGGTGATTGGTCGTGAGGGTAGAACACTTAAGAATGAGATTAAGGGGCTTATAAGAGACCCCAGAGAGTGCTTTTGCCCCTGCCACCCTGTGAGGACACAGCCAGAAAATGCCTTGGATGGACCAGAAAGTAGGTCCCCCATGGACACCAAATCGCCAAACGCCTTAGGGAGCAGGCATCTTGGTCTTGGACTTCCAGACTTCTCCAGACAGTGAGAAACCAATATGGTATTTTTGTTAGAGCAGCTTGAATGGGCTAAGACAGTATCCTAGACCAATCTGCACCAACGTGGATAAATTGTTACAAATATACTTACAGGGAAAATCAAATTCTAGGAAGGTATAGTTAATATTATCCTCCTTACACAATATTAAACACATATACCCAGAACCACAGATATTGTTTACAGACATAGAACCAAGTAGTACAATTACAAAAATGTACGTAAGAATCATACACACTAAAAACTTCAGGCGAGAGGGACGGGTCGGAATGAAATTTGCCTCTCTGGTAAGTTCCTGCCTGCCTTCCCCTTCTCCCTCCATGCTTTCCTTCCTCCCTTCTCCCTTCCTTCTTCTTGGATCTGAAGCAAATAAAATCAGGCAAACATATCTCAAGTCTGGATGTTACATACATGGATGTCTGTTATATTATTTTCTGTATGTTTGAAGAATTTTGCAGAAAGCCAAATATATTATGTTTCCCTTTTGACTAAGCATATGTTAGTGTAGACGCTGGTACCAGTGTAAAACATTTTGTTTTCTTGGTGAGATACACATGGAACCGTTAGCAAAGTGTAGTTTGAGGGAGATGCGAGAAGTCAGGTTTGGGGGAGGGGTGGAGAGAGATTTTTGCATTTTTTTTTATTTTTTTATTTTATTATTTTTTTTTAGATTTTTGCATTTCATTAAATGCCTTTCTGGATTATTTGAATATTTTACGATACGTGTACCACATTTCCCACCCAGCCCTTCTTCTCTCCCTAGATCCACACCTAACAGCGAATATCTGTATTTTGGGACTCTGAGCCATTACTGTTTTGTTTTTAAAATTTCTCTCTTTTGCAAATGGGAAGGGGACCAAGAGATGGGGAGGTGGGAGGAGTCGAGAAGGTGGGAGGGGCCAAAAAGGTGGGAGGGCCTGAGGAGGTGGGAGGGGCCGAGAAGAATTGAGATGTGTCGTGCGTGCGCATGCACCAACTCCCAAAGATGGATGTAATCATCATGTATTGCAAACAGGGACTAATAAAAATAAAGATAAAAAAAAAAAGAGAAAACAATCTCTAATCAGAAACCCGGTCAATGTTATTTGAATGCAACAGTCACTGACTGTTGTTTTAGGAGAGATTTATAAACCACCTGACAACTCAGTGTACTGAGTTTCAGCAAAGATGGGTCCTGCTGAGGGAGCAGGTTTCTGTTTGTTTGCCAGTGGCTTTTGTGTGTTAAGGGCCACAGAAACACCTTGAGATGATTAATGCTGTCCCTCCAGTAGGAGGGGGAAACTGAGGCTGGTGAGGCTGAGAGGCCAGAGCGATCTGCGCGCGGGTCACAGGTGCGTCTCTGAGATCAGGGCACACGGCGCCTGCTGAGAAATGGGCTGCAGCGCCAGGGTGGCGTGGGGCTTTTCTTTTTTTAATTTTTATTTTTATTTTTTTATTTTAGAAACATAAAAGTACAAAAACATATTGACAAACAGACACCCATTATCATAGAAAATAGTACAATCACAACTAATCTATAGACAAGGTGATATGGCGTGGGGCTTTTCTGCCTCTTGGTGTCAGGTCTGTCTTGGCGCAGCCCTGGGAATACAGCATCCCGCTCGCTGCGTGTGCTTGCCATCCTCTGTGCCCCACGAGGAGTAGCTACAGCTGTCGTCGCTCACACTCCAGGGAACAATTCCGGGAATTCACGGCTTCTCATCCTGCAGCTAAGGTGGCTACCGCTCAGCGTTAGGTTCCAAGCTGCCAGCCATGGGCCTCGCTCTTTGTTCATAAACACGCTCCGAAGGATGCGCTCTCATCGCGGCAGGGAGGCCCCATCCGCCTCCGAGGCCATGGCCTCCTGCACCTGCCAGGCCAGGGAACCGGGAGGTCAATAAAATCTTTCAGAGAGCTCCTTACCAGACAATGCCAACAGAGAACATGACGAACTAGTGAGGAGTCCTGACAGCAATTGCTTCCAAGAGCTTCAAAACGGAAAGTGCTGAGGACCAGATACTTAACTGTAACATCTTTCATTTTAATAATAGGCTTTATGTACTACAATAAGAAGCATCAAAGTCCATTAAATATAATGGGCTGATCCTTGCGGGGATATGGAAGCCGGTGAGTCATTCTTCAGAGGGAGCAGAACACTTTCGGGCTTTTAACCCTTTGCAGTAGGTCCTGGATGGTGGCATTCACAAAGGGGACCGTTCTAGCTGACCTGGCTTTCATTCGTGGGGCTGAGGTGGAGTGTGAGGCTTGGCAGGGAGAGGTCAAGGTCATGGCTGGGAACCAGTGTGAAGGAGAAGGTGGGGTACAAACAGGTGGGCAGCTGCAGAGCCTGGCAAGGGTGGAGAATGCGCTCTGAAAACTCCATGGGTGGCTTGAGAGAGTGGAGAGGACTTCAAAAGCTGCTCCAAGCCAGTGGCCCAGGCCTGGAATCCCAGCACTCTGGGAGACTGAGGCAAGATGATCAGAAGTTCAAATCTAGCCTGGGTAACTTAGTGACTCAACAAGATCTTGTCTGAAAGGATGCAATAAAAAGGGCTGGCGACATAGCTCAGTGTGAAAGCCACAGGTTCACTCCCCAGTAACACACACACACACACACACACACACACACACACACACACACACACGATCACAGAAGCTCGGCTTTGGGCCTCAACCAGCCTTCCTTTCTCTGGGACGCCCTTCCCAGGGATGCCAAGTCCCCACTGCCAAGGACTCAGGCATCTGCTCTAATGTACCCACTGCCTACTCTATCCAGATGAGGCCATTTGACCCTTTCTGGTGGCGAGTTCTCCATCTGTAGGGGCTCCATTTTGTCTGAGTTACAGGGCAGCATTCCCTAACCCTGTCCCTTACTGACCCCCACTCCCCGTGTGAGCCTCAGAACCCTCCTAGCCCACGCCTTTCATGGCTCCCTCAAGCTCAGAGCAGCCCCAGGGGATACTGTGCACTCTCCCCCATGGCCCTGTCCTCGGAGTCCCAAGATGGTGTCCTGTCCCCTGCAGGGCTGTGGGCCTGCCTGACCACTGCCTCCTGGGGATCTAGGACCCTGGGTGAGGTCCTGGGGGTCTGCTCTCAGCACCCAATAGCAAGAAGCTCAGGGAGGAAAGAGGGAAGTGGTGGCCAATCCCAGGCAGTGCAGCCTCCCTGATGAGCCACAGAACTGCCCTCCGTCTGCCCTTCCTGCCACCTCCTCCCTGGCCCACCTCTCTTCTGCCTGGGCTGATGCCCCAGGTCAGACAACTGCTTCTGCATCTTGTTTACGGTTTGATCCCTGTAAGATGGGGGGAAAAATGGTGGCACCTTAAACATCAAAAAGATGATGAGGACTCCCCCCTTGTATAATTAAAAGCAAAATATAAATATATAAAATAAAGGAAAAAATATCAGGCAGTCCTGACTCATCCTTGGAGATTTACTGTGATAGTTTGGGGGTAGCAATCCAATATACAGTGTTTCCTAAACCAGTTCTCATTGTTACCATTGTTTTCTTGAGGGGAGTGAGGGACCCTTGTTAGCTGACATTGGTTGGTTGATCTGGTTAGTGATGCTCGTTAGTGACACTGGCATGGGGTGAAGCCTGTTTTGGGGGGGAGAGGAGAAAAGGGCGTTCAACCCAGGTCAAAGCCACATGGGTCAGAAATCTGGGGGTCAATCCCCAGAAGCAGAAGAAAGGAATGTCCCCTTCCTGGGAAATGTTTGGGACCCATTCCTGCCATCTTGCCCTCTGCTTTCTTCACCTGGGAGTGAGGGGCTTTGTACCGTTGCGTGCCAAGGTGCTCCCAAGTGAGGCTGGAAGGAACATCCCAACCTCTGTCAGCTTTGGACCAGCTTTATCCCTTCCCAGATGGGAAACTGAGGCAAGATCTTTCTCCTCCCCACTCCAGCCAGGCGAGAGGACCGTTACGACTCCGGGTCCCGAGAGGGAGTGCCTGGTACACAGCACTGCCTAGGGAAGGTCCCACTGCAGGGGTGCGGGGCTATGAGGCCACCCTCCCAACCACAGCGAATCCCCTCTATCCTGGCTTTGTGTGGAGCGGCACACAGAGGCTGAATTGTCAGGCTGACACTGAGTTCCAGCTTAAACAAGGACAGAGCCTGACTCCTCTTTTTCCCTGCATCTCCCCAGCCTGGGTACCTCAGGGGCATCCAGGGGTGGGGGCTGCTCACCACCGCAGGACAGAGCCGCTTCCTACCTGTGCTCAGTGCTCTAGCTCTACATCAAGAAATGTCCAAGCCAGGGTTGGGACTGCGCTCCCATGGGAAGAGATGCGCTCTTTGGTGGAAAGTAGTTTGGGAGGTGTGGAGATCGAGTCTGCTCTTCTCTGGGGTAATCGCTAAGTCTGAGGTGCCCCAGCCAGAAAATCTAGATCCATGCCATGTGTCTCAGATCCTGGGCTCACCCAGTGCAGTCCTTGCTGGAAGAACTGAACAAGGAGATTCAAATTCATGAGGCTGAATCTCCTTCAGGTCAGGACAGTGCTGGATGCCTTCCCTCCTGTGTGTGTGTGTGTGTGTGTGTGTGTGTGTGTGTGTGTGTAGGAGGGATGGACAGCTGAGGTATCTTCTTACTCTTGTCCTTGAAGTGCATATGTAAAACATTAGTAGACTTTGTTAATTTGGTGGTACGATTTTTTGGTTTACAAACTGACCAGAAAGTAGATTCCCTGACAGCTCCTTGGTCCTTACGAGTGAATTTTCCTATGTCAGAGGAACATTTGACACAGGACCAAAGCCGAGGGTCCCCATGGAAGACAGATCTCGAGGAGTTCTTCTCCTCTCCACGCTTGCACATTCTGAGCTTTCACTGAGGCCAAGTAAAAGCCCACTGACCCGTAGTAAGCGATGTAGCCCTGCTCCTTCGCCGTCTCCATTCACTCCGCAAATGCACACTGGCTTGGACTTGGGCCCTCCCTGGGTGTGAGCACGATGCCCGGATGAACAGATGAGTAGACCTATAGTGAGCAGAAGTCACAGGCAAGCTACGAGTACCTGTGCACAGGAAGTGCCAGACACAGCAGCCAGTCCAGCCTGGTGGCCCAGGGAAGTTGAGGGAGATAGGGTCAGGAGACATAATGCAGGCAGGGCTTGTGGGACTTCTTGACTGCTAGGATGTTTGGAACGTGAAGGCAACGACATCCAAAGACAGGGTCTTGGGCAACAGAGCAGATGGTAACTTCTAAGAGGTGGTGCTCAAGGGACTGTGTGTGTGGGTGCATTCAGCTTTGGGACTGGGGTCAGAGGTGCCACTTAGCACAGTAGGTATCAGAGGCATTTAGCATCGGGATTAGGAGGTCAGAGGTAGGATATCTTCAAGTTTTGGGGTGGAAGGCACTACTGGAGAGATGGCCAGGGGGACCCAGTAAGACCCTGGGTAGTGTGCATGGGGTGGAGGGACAGCAGAGAAGGGAGGGTGATCTGCAACACCCCAACAAATGAGAGGCAGGAAAGTGGAGGGGCCAAAGAGCCAGCCTTTGGGCCTGCTGTGACCGGGCAAAGCAACTTGCAGAATCCACAGGGGAGAGGGACAGGCTCTCCTGGGTACAGGGAGTTCCAGAAAGAGCTCAGGGAAGGCTGAGATAGCAGAGTGGGGACCAAGAAGAAAGACCACAGTTCTTGAGCTCAGCCATTAGCAACACACCTGGTGGGATGCCCAGGAACAGACTCACAACATGTTCTTAGGGGATGCACCTGCCTAAGGCCAGCCCAAGGCCATCGTCTTGTCCCCAGATGCAAAGGGGAGGACAATGGAAATTGGAAAGATGAACATTTAGTTGTATGACACTTCTAGGATCTGCTTAACTCATAGGGTTAAATGTACTTTTAAATTAGTTTGCTGCTATTCTATCCCCACTACCGAGCAAGTTGAGAATGGTTCTGGATAAGATCAAGTGTGATCTCTTTGCATGTCACTGGAATCACTGAGTGTGGTCATAGTTGTGCAGGGCCCGGCAGCGCCTCCAATGGAGGTGGCTGTGTTCACACATCTGAGTGTGAGACTTTGGAACACTCCCATTTACTGATGGGTGGACTGCACATGCGCTTTATGGGCACAGGTAGTTTCTCGGCTGTATCAGGAGCGCCTGCCACCTGTGCCGGGCAGCAGGGTGCGTAGCAGTGACTGGTGGGCTACGGAGCATCTGGGAGTGACAGAGCCATGTAGGCTCAGCCTACAGCTCGTGTTCCTTTCTGGGGAGTTCTCTCCCATTCCAAGCACCCACCTCCTCTGCATGGGGTCCTGAGGCTGCCAGAGTTCATTACCATTTGGGGCCCTCGTTGGACCTGTTGTGGCTCTTGTCTGGTTTTGTCGCTGGAGCAGTGATGGAAAGTCCTAGTCTCCCTTTTGGGGCTTCTTCTGCTCTTAGGGTCAGCCCTCCACTATGTCCTCAGAATGGCTCAGTCACCAGAGTGAGCGCAAAGCCCCCAAGACCAGGTCCCCAGGAATGTTCCTCAGGCAGTGTTGGTCTCTGCCATAGATGCTCCCAACTCTGCCCAGCCCTGAATATCCAAATGCTAAACTCATGAGGTGGAAAAGTATGAGGTAGCTTTCCACTTAGAGGGCGCGTGGAATGAGCTCAGGGAGTGGAGAGAACCGGCTGAAGGCACACAGATGGAAGAGCCACTGTCTCCTCATTGTGCAGCTTTGCTTTTGAACATGGCCAGGGCTTGCAACCAGGTCCCAAAGCCAGGCTGCCGCATCCCCTGCCTGCCCCAGCAGAAGAGGCTGAGTATTGGGGATTCCACCTGCTGCCTGTGGCATCTCCTCTCAGCAAACCAATGTGGGTTTTGCTGAGCACCCCTTTTCTGTATCACAGGTGCTTCAGACCAACAGAGGTGGAAGAAAAGCCAAGGGTCCTGAGAGCAGGAAGCTCTTAACTCAGGCTGAGAGAATCGGGAGGGGGGAGAACAGGCTCAAATGTCAGCTGGGGGACCACAGAATAGAAGAATGAAGCAAAGAGGTCACATTTGTGCATTTCAGCCTATTAGGAGACAAAGAACATTTTAGGTCTCCACATATACTTTATGAGAAATCAAAGGAATCATGGGAAACCCAGGGCAGGATGTCATTTTGGTCATGTATACCTGGGCCTTCTTAACATAGGAATTTCTTTTCCAGGTTGTTAACTTCCTTCTCCAAACCAAGTAGAAAGCAGAGCTTTGGGAACTGCGCTGGATGAGGCTGTGTGTCCCTGAAAATACAGCTGGGCAGGTAGGGCCATTCCTTTTCAGCTGCTGCTCCAGAACCGTGGCTGGGGTTTCTGGGGCCTTTGTCTCTGCTGTGGAATCTGACAGCTGACCCTACATTTGGCCAGCTCCACGATGGCTGTCACCCAGGCTGCCAGGGACCAAGGATGACATAGTGCTGAGGGGCAGTGCCTGTGGGAGCCTGTTTTCTCTTCTGTACACAGAAGGTAGCCATGGCTCCTCTCTCTGTGCCCAGGCTTGGGACAATGCCCACAGGCCCCTGTGGCTTGAAATCTATGTTGGCTTGTCACCTAGCTGACAATGGAAGGAGTTTAGGAACTGGTAAAACAAAGATTGCCATTGCTTAAAATAACCACATGCCCCAGGACACACTGCACATTACAGCTCACACAGTGACAATATCTGGGAGTGGGTGTAGGAGGCCTGTGGGGTGAGTCTGGTTCCCATTTTTGATTTTTCTCCATTTACATTGGACACTTGTTTTCTTTCCCCTTCAGGCCAGTCGTGGTCCCTAGCTCTCTCACTACTGCAGAGTATGGATGTATTCCCAAGCCACCTGGGAAGGGAAGGTTCATGGACAGGATGGTGTGAAGCTTGTGGTAGACCTTAGTGACAGCCTGTTGAATGAATGAATGGAAATTAAGGGCAAACAAATCAAAACCCTACACCCTCTGCCATCTAGTCTCAGGCTTTAGTGTCCTTTCCTTAGGTCATGTTGAATTTTGTGTCCTGTTTTCCTCGTCACGGGAAAGATGCTGCTGTACTGTTATGATTGTGATACCCCTAACCTGGCAAGAAATCTAGCTCAGCGATACAGCACTTTGTAGAGTGTTTGATGTTTCTCCTCATGATCACAAGACTCATCGCTGCCCAGCCTTGAGAGGGAGGATCAGGCTGCAACTTGCTAGCTTGGGAAAAGATCCAAATTCAAAATGTGAAGTACAGTCTCTACAGAATGTGTGCTGGGTTTGCACCTTTATAAAAACAAAAAGTCAAACAATGGTACATTGCACATTATCTGTGGATTATATAAAGCTTTATTCCCAACTTTACACCCTAGGAATCTTTACATGGACTTTAATAGTATAACTATTTCTGTTAATGATAGTAGGATATTGTTTGAGAAGGCAGTGATATCATTTAGGCAAATATTTCTGTGTTCGGCAGAATTTGGAATCTTCTCAGGTTTTAGTGATACCAAATTGTAAAATGAACAACTTGGTGAGTGTAACTTTATTTCAGTAGAACTTATTATGTTAAAAAATTTTTTTCCCCAGGAGTGGCATTAAACTTTCATTCTAATTGCTAAATTCTGTTCTGAATTTCTGACTTTGACATTAGTGCTGACTTTGACATTAGCCGTCTCCGTAGCCTACCTACACTAAGCATTCAGATGCTCAGTAATCGGATGGTGGGGATGGTTGCACAATTCTAAAAGTATATTTACAAAGGTTGAATTGGATATTTAAAATGAGTGAATTCTGTGGTGTGTCAATTATACATCAATAAACTTGTCAATTACAAAATGGTTATAGGACACAAAGCCTGTCTTTCTAAAGTGCTTACATCTATGGGAGTGTCTTAGAATTCTTTAAGTCTCTACCATCCTATCCAATTTGGTTCAAATGTCTCTGCAGGGGACAGAAGGGGACAGAGTATAGCTGGGTTCCTGGGATAACAGAGTCAGATCTTCAGGGCCTCAGACAAAGATTCCACTGATGCATACCAAGCGTGTTCTACGTGGCAGGAAGAGCTGTAAATACTTGAGAAACACAAGTGAACAACGCAGACCTTGTCCCTGTCCTCGAGGCGTTTGCGATCTAGCCACAAAGTGATCAGCATCCTCCACACTCTCCTTTCTTCCCCACCAAGTGTCAGGTCCCTTCAACTCAGGCACAGGATTCAAGTTTACCCTTTTTCCAGCCCCATGGATCCCCCTAAGGAGAGCTGCTTTCCAGGTGTCCTCTGATGCCTCACAGAACACCTACAGATTTCGTTAGTATCAAACCACTGAGTAAGCGGTGGTTCTGATTTGTCTCATGATCCTGGGGGTCAGGATGTGGTCAGGGCTCCCTGGCAGACATTTTCCTCCTCTGTATGGTGCTTAATGGAGTCACCGGTGCTGCTCAGTGGGTGGAGGGGTCGATCTGGAGGGTTCTGGGTGCCTGGTACTTCCATGGGCACAACTGGGGATCAAATCCATGGCTTTCCTACTGAGCTACATCCTCAGCTCTTTTGTATTGTATTTTTTACTTGAGACAAGGTCTTGCTGAGTCACTAAGTTGCCCAGAATGGGCTCAAATTTGTAATCCTCCTGCTTCAGCCTCAGGGTGTTAGAATTACAGGTGTGTACCATTATGCCTGGATTAAAAATGCAGTAGTTAAAATGGGAAATTCCAGAAATAAACAATGCATAAGTTTCAAATAATTTTTATTACAGTATATTACTGTAATTGTTCTATTATTAGTTATTGCTGTGAATTTCTTACTGTGTCTCATTTATAAATTAAACTTTATCATTGGTATGTACATATGGGAAAAAATATGATGTATAGGGTCTGGTACTATTTGTAATTTCAGGGATAGAGTTGGGGGGCTCAGTATGTCTCCCTCAGATAAGGCAGTACTGGTACATATCTGTCAGGCCTAGAAGGTGAACCACAGCTTTAGCACACAGTGTATCAGCCGGGGCAGTTCACTTCCGGTGAGTAGAGACTTCAAGTGTCTGCTCAGACAGAGGATTTATTTCTCTTTTCCAGGCTAGACAAAATCAGTTCAGGATTGGCATGTAGCTACTGGTATCAAGGATCAAGCTACTGCCCTGTGGCTCTTCCCTCTTGTGGCCCAATCCCACGTCCTCACAGTGATCAACAAGAAAGGAAGACAAACTCTTCTTAAAAGCAGAATTCACAGGCCACACAAGGTACTTCCGCTCCTTGGTCACATGACCACACTAGGCTGCAAAGGAGGATGGGAAATGTAGTTTTCATTATAAGAGCCACATGCTGACTGTAAAGGAGGGAAAATGAAATGGAGGAATGGATCCACCACACTTGAGGATGGAGGGTAGTCGGTCCCCTGATATTTTATAAGATCCATAGTGTGGTTAGAGAATACTACAGATTAAATCCTAGTATGCTCTCAGGAATGAGCAAGTATTTTTTTTTAGTCAATAAACATGCGGCAGGTATTTCTGTGTGTGCCAGAAACTGAGGCCTCTCTAGCTGGATGCTAATAGCCTTTTTCTGAGTTGAGGTGGATTTTGTCTCTTTCTTACCATTCTGATCAGATCTTAAGTTCCTATGTGTATGGCCCGTCTCCTCCTTGCTCAGCTCACAGTCCTATAACAGGGTGGTCTGTTCCTGGTCAAGTGCCATAGCCATTTTTCAAGTGGAAAATGGACCCTGTCACTCTCAAGTTCTCGATGTGTCCCCTTTGCCACTTCAGCCCTCTGTCCCCACTCCTCCCCCAGCTCCGTGCCTGGGAACCATGCTACACACCAACTTCCTCAAGGGGCTCCCTTCTCTGTCCCCCTGGCTCTGGTTGAGTTTGGTCAGTGCAGGCCTTGGGGAAGAAGGGAAGGAGGGAGGAGAAGGTGGCTATGTGTGTGAGCTCCTCTGTGGCTGTGGAGGGCTGGCCAGCCCCTTCCAAAGCCACGGCTGGGGACAGGTGTCCTCTCTAGCTGTGCTGTCTGTCTCATGTCTCTCGGAATTTGTCCCAGTCCCTGAATCCCACATCATCCCTTATGGCCTCTACATCTTGCCCACGGTTTTCTAAAGAGTCTTTTGGGGACTTTGCTCAGTGTAAGTGTCTACTGGGTTTCTACCAAGACCCAAACTGATACCAACCGTGTCCAGCAGTTCTCTGTGCCTGGGGACAGAGTGAGAGGTCGCACCCAGGCTCTGGGGATTTAAGCCCTGCCTGTGGCTCCAGGTTGGAGCTCATTCACTTATTCTTTTATTCATTCACCCAGCAGATGCTTTGTGAACCCTGACTACACTGCAGGTGCTGTTCTAGGCACCACGGGCCTGGCGGTGACCGAGACAGGAAAGACCTCAGCTCTCTGGCTCCACCTCTTGGCCTCTCACATCTCTACAGGGTACACGGGTGCTCTGAGGTGTTCTCACCTCCTCTCCCACTCATGCCTGATACAGATGCCCACTGAGCCCCTGTGACTCTTCTGCCGCTGAATCATGTGGGGTCCTGTTTGGTCCCCAAGCTGGTCCCCAAGCTGTACAGCCCAGGGAAGTCTATGAGCAAAACATTGATGATGAATGACTGGAATTCTTGGTGGCATTTGCTGACCCGGGCAGTGGCCACTGTGCAAGGTGGGACAAGGAATACACAGTGTATCCAGGATGGAACAGAGCAGAAGGAAGTTGAATGGCTTCCTGTGTCACTATGACTGGGCAGGGACAGCTCTGAAGTATGACTTTAGACCCTGTGTTGGATATCCAATTCCCCAGTCAAGGCCTCCTGTTTTGACTCCGATGCAGTACTCACTTGGATAGGTTTGTAATTTAAGGGAATCAGAACATGCACACTTCTTTTTAAAAGATTTTAGCTGCATGTAGTGGTGCAAATCTGTCATCCCAGCATTCTGGGAGGCTGAGGCAGGAGGACTGCAAATTTAAGTCCAGCCTTGGTGTTGTAGTCAGAGGTTGACAAGGAAAACAATTGAATACAGGACACATAATTTATAGGATTATTTTACTGTAGTCACCCAAAGAATCGAGTACAAATGATTACAGGAAATCTGTCCACACACAGGACCAAAGAATCCATCGGAGGGCCTGCATCCCATAGCAATGTCTTGCATGAGCCCAGCTGAAGACCTAGAGCCCATGGCAATGTCCCCACAAGTCCAGCTGGAAGCCAGGAGCCCACAACAATGTCTCATGCAAATCTGTTTCACGGATCTGCCCTAAGAAGGTCCCAAGGTCAGTGGTGGAAACTAGAAAGTCTGTGCCCGCAGGAGGAAGGATCTGTGCTAGCAGGCTCAGGGATCTGCACTGGAGTCAGGAGGTGATGCTCAGAGTGAGGACCAGAGCTGCCCCGAAGTAAACCGTAGCCATTCTCAGCAACAAGGTCCTGAGCTCCTTTGAAGATGAGAACAGATGAATTCGTATCAGGAAAACCAGCACAACAAGCCCCTCCAGAACCAATAGCCCCTAACGGTACCTCTTCTTCCTTTCCAGTTCTCCTTTTTATGCTATTGACAACAATCCCCAGGTGGAACTCGCATAGCCAGCGCCACGCTGATTCAGTTCAGCTGGGCATTACAAGGTAACCACCATTTGTCAATCTACCATACTGGGCAACTTGGCAACTTAGGAGACTCTGTCTCACAAAAAAAAAAAAAAAAAAAAGGGATTCAAAAGTAGCACTGATCCCCAATTCAAAGAAGACAGAGCAGATAACATATTAGAATTCTCTTTGGCTGCCACTGGCAAAAGCACATGAGGAGTGGCTTCCAGGGCAAAAATTTGTGGCCTCCCACATCTGGGGGCCGGAAGTTCAAGGTGGAGGTATGCGCTGGGCAGATCCCCTCTGAGGGTGCTGGGCAGGGTCCATGTCAGAGCTACCTGTAGCTCTCTGGCTTGTGGCGCCTGGTGTGTGTGTGTGTGTGTGTGTGTGTGTGTGTGTGTGTGTGTATCTAATTTCCCCTGTTGTGAAGACTCCAGTCCCAGTGGATTAAGATCTACTCTAACAGTCTCATCTTAACCACCCCTGTAAAAACTCTGCCTTCAAAAGAGGTCACATTCTGAGTTACTTCGGGTTCCACATAGGAACTTGGGGCAGGAAGGGGGACAGAATAGACTCCTTAACAGGAGGTAAACAGGAAGTGCAACAGTAGGACATTCCTTCATGCTCTGTGACTTTGTGGCATGCTCCCTAACCAGGTTGAAACAGCTGCCACTAATACTTTTGGGAATTAGGATTCTGAAATCCCAACCCATGACGATACAATGGCACACACCCCTGTGTGATAAGAAAGAGAAATCAAGAATGAAGCTGAGCCTTGATCCAGGAAGAGAAACCCTTTAAAACACAAAACCCCAGTGGCCATGTTTTGATTCTTTTTGTGTTGATGTCCTCTGTTTCACGGTGGACTCAGCCATGGGACTGCGTGGATGGTGATGGCCCAATGGAGGAGGCCTCGCTGGAATCTGAATCCGCACAACCTTGAGTTCTGGAGATGGCTCTTGGGGGCGTGGGGGAGGGAAGGGGGGTCCTCTGTCCCAATCAGGAACAGTGCTGCCCGGCCTTCTCCACAGACACGCACGAGCTGGACTCCAACAGAACAGCAAAGCGGGAATTAATGCCCACACTTGTATATTGCCTAGACGTTACTTTCACGAGGCAAACTACAGGAGCAGAGCGAAGCGGTACATATGTTAAATTCACATCAGTAATAAAGATTAAGTAGAAGTTAATAGCATCCCAGTCATGCTTGTGGAGGTAATCTTCTTTCTGAAAATTCAAAATTAGATTTGGAGGATCGAAGCAAACAGGGGGTGAGACTTTGGCGTAATATTTTAATCAAATTGTCATGAATGAGTGGATACAATTAAGAATTCTGTCAGTCAAAGTGCCGAGGCCCTTTTGTTAGCCAGTGGTGGGAGGGGTGCGCTGGGCCATCCTGAAGAGAGATTAAACTTGACCTTTCTCAGGATCTTCATTTGTGACCCTCTGGCTGGGCTTTGCCTGTCAGATGGCTCCTTTTAAAAAAAGGTATGTGCGTGTGTGTGCATGTGTATTTCTGTGAATATGTGTGTATATGCATGTGGAGATGTGTTTTCATACATGCATTTATCTGATTCTGCATGTGTGTACAAAAGTGCATGTACACTGCGTGCCTGCGTGTGTGTGGGACATGTATGAGCATATACATGTGTCTATAAGGCCATGGGGGCAGGCAGCGAGGAGGCAGAATCTGGGGTAAACAAAGGATTGGTGCTAAGGCCCTCCTGCCACAGTCTGGCGGGAGGTGCTCCTTCCGCCTCATGCCTGTCTTTTTCTCTGCAGCGGGACAGGCGTCTTGAAGAAGAAGAATCTCCGTGTGTGGGGTGTGTCCACACAAACGCCCTGGGCAGCTCCCAGGACTATGCACACGCATGTTAATTTCATCCTGGAGGCACTGTAATTGACATCAGTGTGAGGGAATGCCTGATTGCACTGGATACTTTCGACTTTATTGTCATCCTGCTATCCCAGTAACTCCTGAACCAAGCGGCACACCCTGCTGCAGTCTCTTCTGTTTTCACGACCTGTTTTTTGTAGCCTCGTGTCTGATGGTTGAAACTCCAAGCCAAATGTACCCTTTCTCTCCCCCTACCGCCCTCGGGTCACTTGCCCCTCAGTCACAATACATTGATTTATTTTTAATTTTGATCCGTGGGTGGTGGGTGGTAGAGAAAGGCACTGGCTGAACTATCTTTCTTTTTTTCCGACTGCATGCACTGTCTGCCTTGTAGATGTATCTTATTTATCAGTGATTATAAATCAATAAATGAGAAGGCACAGTAGCAGGCTTCCTGAGCCCCTGGAGCTCTCGACCTCAACAGGCATGAGTACCGTGTGTCTGATGGAGAATTTATTATTTTAAGCAGATTCAAGTCGATTTGAGCTTTTTTAAAAAATTTTTTTTCTCCAAGGCAGTGGCTGCCTTGACTGCTCCATCTCCCCTCTTGAAACCCTGCGTTTGGGAAATAGACAAACGTTTCCACACAGGATGACAATGTGTAATCAGGATCCCTGTGGTTTACTTTACCTTTTGTTGTGGAAGAGAATAAAGTCAAAGTAACTTATGCTACTCCCTCCACTTGCGTGAGCATTTTGAGGCCGAAGGACCTAATTATTTTTTAACACTGCCTTTACTGCATTTGCCTGGGGAATTATTTCAAATCAACTGACAGACCTATTGTGCTTGTGACATCACAGCAACTGGCTTTTTACACCGAAAACAAGCCTTCTGTTAATTCAGCAATAACACACCCCTGCACGCAAAAATTGCATTAGCAGCGTCTAACTCGAGTGCTGAACACATTCAGAAATAAACCACCGTTGCACTACAGGGGTTGAAAGGGAATATGCATCAAATGCCTGGCATTTAATTTTTTCCCCCCTTCTTGAGGAATTTAGCCAGTGAAATATAGCTGCCAGTGTCCCGGCCCGCGCGCCTTCCTGCAATATGCTCTCGATCAATCAGATTTGCATAACTAAACTGTCTGCGAGCCCGCTCGGCTGCCCAGGTGCAAGGCCATTTGCATATAGAACAGTGAGGAGGTCCCAGGAGTCACTTCAGACCGGAGCGACTGCTGAGCCCGCAGTCCACACAGCCCAGGAAATGAAATTGGAACGACAAAGAAATGGGAGTGCTCGCCTGGAAGGGTGAAATACGCAGCCGTCGCAAAGGTTATGTAGAGATTAGCAGGCAGCCGCTTCCAGAGCCTCAGGACCAGCCAGTGTCCTGGTAGCAGCTCCTCAGGGGTGGTGATCGGGGTGCCAGGTGAGGTCCTGGGGGCGCCCTTCACCTGCCTGTGTCCCCTCGAACCTGCGGTGGGGCAAGGTGGTGGGACTTCCTGGACCTCTCCTTCCATGTGGAAGGACTTTCCATGCCTCAACTCTTTGCAAGGCAGGCTCTGCAAAGGGATCCGAGGCCTAGCACAGTGTCCCCCACCTACCACAGGCTCATCACGCTTCTTGGCCACTTTGAATGACCTGCTTTGTGAGTGCCAAGTCTTGGGCCCAGGACTAAGGCCCAACTGTCTGACCCTAGTCTTGCGCCTGCAAAGTGGGGCTGTCATCGTCCGTCTGCATTTTCTGGAATGCTCTAAGAGATCAAGTCATGCATCCGGGTCACTGCCAGGAGGCTGGTGGAGCAGGGATGGGCAGACAAGAGGGAAAAAAGGATTGGTGTTCGGTGTCCTGTGTCCCAGCCAAGTGAGGGCTTGGTCGGTTACCCTTCCTTTTCTGAAAGGACACACTCATTGCTCCTGTTCAGCAGCCCTGATCGTGATTTCAGGGGCCATCGGCACTTCCGCATTCTTGGATTGTTTTTCCCATAAGCAAGTATTATAAGCTGGGTGTAATCCCAGCACTGTGAGAGGCTGAGACAGGAGGATCACAAATCCAAGCTCAGTCTGGGAAACTTAGCAAAATCCTGTCTCAAAATAAAAATAATTTTAAAATAGGGGTGGGATTATAGCTAAGTGAGAAGACTCTGGATTTAATTTCCAGTATTGAAAAGTAAAATATAATTTTAAAAAGGACAGCATTACAAAGGACATTTTATCATAAAGGTGAAGATCGCCCAAGGTAGATTTGATTCATTACTATTATATTCTTTTCTTCTGATTTCAAAATACGTTAAAATTCACACATCGTCGTGAAGCCCTAAATGCAAGTCAGGCTGTGGGCATCATGTCCTGTGCTCAGAGGGGACTTGGTGCTGCCAGTCCCGGCTGAAGCCCAGAGGAAGAGCCTTGTTGTTCAACCTAAGCTTACTGGGGACGGATAGATGTGAATTTCCTGTAATTTCTGGGTGTCACAAAATGTTCTTCTGATTCTTGTTCACACATGGAAAAATCATTCCAGCTCCCCTCATACAGACCACGCAGGCTCCCTGGGATCTCCACACCCAAGGGCTGGACTTGGTAACAGGAAAAAAAATCTCTCGACTTCTGAGCAATGGCTCTTTTTCTTTTTCCTCCTTGAGGAGGGGCAGCCTCCTTTTGAGGGAGTTGTCCCTTTGCCTGCCCAGCCCAGTGCTGATGACAGGGATCATTGTGTTCCCTCCCTCACAGGCGGGGCCAGCAGAGGGGGCTTCCAGGAATGCCACCCTTTCCTCGCCAGGATTTTCTCTCCACCTCTGGTAGGAAATCGTCAGGAAACTTACATCTGTGTGTCGTCAGTTAATGAATATGAATAGGCCATGGCTCTCTTTTGTGTCTCATCTTCTGGCACTAGAGGGGGGTGTGAGGGGCGGGGGGGGGCAGGTCAGTGTCCCTCTAGGTTTGAATGTCAGTTGTTGTCAGGTTGGCATCCTGTGTAGTTCCCATGGCAACAGTTTTTTGTGCAGGGGGAAGGGTCATGCACCTGTGATCTCCATGAAAAGGACGAGGAGGGTGCTCATTGCTTAGTGCTTTTGTCTCTCCTGGTGAATCTGAGTGTGACCTTGAAACTAGGGGAAATAAAAGGTGAAGAATATGAACACACACACACACACACACACGCACACATACACATACACACACACACACACACACACACACACACGGTGCCTTCCGATTGGAGAGCGGGGAGCACTCTGCTCTCTAAGTCTTGAGTTGTAGCTGAGCAGGGTGAACTTCACACCTCGTTGGGTGCTTGGGTGTGTTGCTGATGGGCTACAGGCAGAGCGCCTCTGCCTCAGATCCTTCTCCCATCCCTCACTGCCTCATTCCCCTTGGAGCCTCTACCTGGTCCCAGGTGTAGCCTCCGGTTCTTTCCTGCCCTCAGATTTCTAATGTGGTCTCAAGGTCAGGATGGAGCCAGACAGCAATCTTGATGGTGTGCTGGCTCTGTAACCCACGTGTCTGTCCACGGAGCCACGCACCTGTCCATCCAGCCTCCTTACCGAAGGCCTCGTGGGGTGGGTGCTAGAGACCCGAGGAGCGGGAAATAGAGCCACCATCTGCCCTTGGGTTTATAGGCTGGTGACAGAGGTGGGCACTGACCAAACACCCAGTGAACAGCTAGTTGTCAACCTGGTGAGTTCTGATTACATTCACCAATACTTAGTGGGCACTTGTATGTGGTCGGACAGAGTGTAAGGAATTAGGAACTCAAAGATCAGTAAACAGAACTTTCTAGAGGGACAAAGGATCCTACTGTGAAAATTCCAAACAGTATGGGGTAAAATGTGTCCACCCTGGCTCAGAATGACCTGGCTTCACTGTGGAATTTGTCCCTGTTGCATCAGTTTTCTCTGATCTGCCTTTCCTTAACCCTAGAAGGGGCTGCTGAGGTCTGCCCTAGGGGAAGATGAAACAGCTTCATGCATGCCAAGCCCAGTGGGCACAGTGCCCAGGACAGAGGAGGCAGTGGACAACGGTGGTAGTCATAGTTATTGCCCCACAAGAGGTGAAGGGCCTGGGACTTGTCTCAGCAGCAGGCACCCCTGAAGGAACAATTGCATGGAGATTGTCCCTCTGCTACTTCCTGGCAAGACAGTTAACCACTCTGACTCTAGCGGCTGCCATCTGTAATGTGCTCAGGTTTGGGACAAGAGAGGTGTGTTGGTTTGGGGTTTTGAAAAGGAGAACAATATAATACAAGACACATATTTTATAAGATTATTTATAATAGTCACCCAAAGAATCATGTGCAAGAGAGTGCAGGAAATCTGTCCACACACTAAAGATCAAAGAATCCAGCTGAGGGCCTGGATCCCATGATAATGTCCTTCAGGAGTTCAGCTGAAGACCTGGAGCTCATTACAATGCCTTCCATGAGTCCATCTGGAGGCCTAGAGACCATAACAATATCTCATGCAGGCCTATTTCACGGATCTGCACTGGAAGGCTCAAAGGTCAGTGGTGGAATCTAGAAAGTCCGTGCCAATGGGATGAAGGGTCTGTGCTAGCAGGGTGAGGGATCTATACTGGAGCCAGAAAGCAATGCTCAAAGTAAGAACCAGAGCTCCGCCAAAAAGTCCCACAGCCAACCTCAGCCATAGTGACATCCTGAGCTCCTCCAACGATGAGGAAATCCTAGTTCCCATCAGGAAAGCCAATGCAGCAAGCTTCTCCAGGAGACTGAGAGTGCACCATCTTCCCCTCCAGAGCCAGAAATCGTTTCTCAGAGTGAGGACCAGGGCTCCCCCAAAATGAACTGAAGCTATCCTCAGTGACAACAAGGTCCTAAGTGCCTCGGATGGTGAGAACAGCCGAGTCCATCAGGAAAGCCAGCATGACGACCTCCTCCAAGAGAACCAACAGCTCCCTACGGCTTCTATCTGCTTCCAACAGGCTCCCAACAGCTTCTACCAGCTCTCACCCGCCTTCTCTAAGTTCCCAACAGCCTTACTTTGCCCTCAACAGCTTAACTTCTTCTCCAGTTCTGCCTCTTATGCTGCTGGCAATGATCCTCAGGTGGGCCTCCCACACCCAGCACCATGCTTCTTGAGTTCAGCTGGGTGTTAAGTTGACCACCAGCTGTCAACCCACCACAACAGGTGTGATGGTCAATCTTGACTGTGAGCTTAGTTGACTTGGGAGATGCCTGGGAAGTCAGTGAGGCCCACTCTGCTGTGTCTGTGAGGTGTCTTCAGAGATGGGCCAGTAGGCAGAGCGGGGAAGACCAGGAGAGGAAGGAGGAGGAAGCCAGTCAGTGCCTGCAAGCTCAGTTTTGCTCAGCCAGGTGCATCTTTTGCTGCTTTTGTGTGTGAACATCAGACTCTTGCTTCTTTAGCTGTGCTGGACCACCTTGGTGACTGTCCTTGAAAGAGGAGCAATCATCTGCATTTTGGCTGTGCCTCACCCTATTTCCACGTACTGAGATGTACAGAGCTCGCTGGGACCCTTTCCTTATCCCTTCAACTGGCTTTAAGCAAGGCCTAGAGGTCTAGCCCCCTGCTGATGGTAGTCTTTGAAGATGTGTTTTCCTGACCCCTGCTCTGTTCCCATGTGTGAGCTAGATGAGGCAGGGCATAGAGCCAATGCTCTACACTACCCTATCTGCTGGCTGGGATGGAGCCTGGAGATAGAGGCTATGACTTCCTGGGGCTTCAAAGGTAACACATCAAAGCTGAAGCACCACCCCCAAAACATTAGACACTGTCTGAATTGTATTATACAGGTTACCCTCTTTCTGCATATCCTTCTTTCTGCTTTGCAGAGGCAATTTCAGGCCTCCTACCCAGCCCAGCTCATGGCACTCATGTACTTCATGCTACCCTCATGGTCACTCATCCTCAAGCTACCTCCTACTTCACAAATGAATAAAACCCAGGTTTGGGGGTTATAGATATGCCTTAGTGTCTTTATTCTCACTGGGGATTGTAGTTGGAACTAACTCACCACAATTCCAATAACTTTTCACTTGATTACAAAGACAAACCTCCTGGGCCAACGTGAGGACCAGGACAGGCTGTCTGTATGTAGCCTTTTGTGTGGGCTCACACCGGTGTCTCTCCAGGGAGTGTCAGCCTCCAGCCTTGGACTAGGGCTGCGGCCCTAGTCTCTCCTTATTCTGAGGCTTCCAGCTTCCTGTACTGAGCAGCTACTGGGTGTCCTAGCTCTCAAGCATGCAGACAGCCGGTGTGGAACCACTGATCCCATTGGCCGGAGGCGGCGAACCTATGGCACATGTACGGCAGTGGGCTGTATGTTATCATTAAAAGCTCTAAAATGTTCACCGTCACTGCTGTAAGCCAATGCAATCAGCCCCCTTCTATAATTTTACATCTACCTATCAGCTGTCCTTCCATCTTATCCATCCACCCATCTATCTGTCTATCTATCTGTCTGTCTATCCATCCACCCACACAACTAAGAGGTAAGCATGTCTTTTGGGGAGTGACCTGATCTCATCCCCAATGCTCCTTTTTCCTTGGCCCAGGGGCTCAAGCGCTGTGTTTGGAGTGGTGCCATCTCTGTTGAGTCCAGGAGTCCAGTAGGTTGCATCCAATCCCTTGCAGACTCTTGCTCCCAGAGTTGCCTGGGGTGAGATCTGGGAGAAGGGAGTACAGGACAGGAGCTGCAGGGTTGAGACCCTGAAGGCCATGCAAAGCAAGGCCTCCCTCCTCCATGAATACTGCCTGTCAGGGACTCACGCTTTTGTATGCTGGCAATTCCTGCACCTACACTTGGCTTGGCCTATAGTTCGTGCTCAGTAAACATTCACCACATGAATCAATGAGAGCACTGAGGGGGCAATGCTTGCCTGGAAGCCGTGCTGCTCAGTTGCGGTGGCACAGTGGAATGGTCAGAGGAGCTACAGAGACAGAAGCAATGAGCCTTAGCTGGTCCCTGTGCATGGAGTGTACAGCCTCAGGAAGCAAGACTAATAGTGACCAAAGGCCCCTTAAAAGCATGAGTCCATGCTACAGTAGGATTGTTTAAAAGACAAGCTCACAGCTGCTGAGGAAAACAGTTTAGAAGTCTTCTGTATGTTACACAGAGCTGTCTTATGACCCAGCAATTCCAGCCTAGCTAGTGACCCCACCTGGATGAAATCAGATGTGCAAACAAAAACTGGCTCATGAATGGTGAATGTTCACTGTAGTGCTAGTCACAATAATGAAAAGGAGTAACCTCTCAAGTATCTGTGAATGTCTAATAAATGTGATATAGGCAAACAATGAAACATTCCTTGACCATGAGAAGGAATGAAGCACTGATACATCCTACAACATAGCTGCACCTAGAGAAAAGAGTTTGCTAAGAGAGTAAAGTCGGTCACAAAAGGCCACATGTTGTCTGATTCTGTTTATAGGAAGTGCCCAGAACAGTCAAACCCCCAGGGACAGAAAGTGGATTGGTGCTTTTCAGGGGCCAAGGCTTAGGGGGTCAAGGAGGGACTGCTCATGGGTTTGTTCTGGGGTGATACAGATGATGTGGGTTTAGGTTGCACAGGGATAGTTGCACAACCTGGTGCATGTGTTAAAATCCACTAAAGCTGCACACTTCAAAATTGTTCAAATGGTGCATTGTGCCTTACATGAATTTATCACACACACTCACCCACACATACACACATTTATGTGTGCACAGGTGCACAGGTGAGTTCACTGAGCTGGGCAAGCTTATCACCAGGAAAATGAGCCTGGTCTTTCTGGGGTGTTGGAAGTTTCCCTGAGACCCGGAGAAGCAGCTGTGGCTCTTGGAAGTTGGGGCTCCCAGGCTGTTGTACTTGTGCGCATGTGATTGCTGCCCACGCTCAAGAGAGGACACCTCAAGGATGGCTCTGCAAGCCTGGCATGTGTCCCTTTGTCTGAGGACAGCTGTGTCCAGCCACCACAGACTTGTGTGAGATGCTCCTTGCCTCTGGGTACCCAACTGGGTTTGGGGTGCATCCACATAGACCCAGGATATTGTGCTAGAAGACTTCTTCCCTCCAGGCATGGGCAACACCTGGAGCGAACAACTCCTAACTAGCTGGAGCCCCAGGCAGCAGGGTGCATATCTTCATCACCCATTAGCACCTGTGCCATCCCTTCTCAAGGCTGAGGAGGTGTGGCCACTACGAGCCACCCCTATCGAGTGTGATCTCACTTTTCAAAGTCACCAGTCCTTGGCAGCCGGGAGGCACTGGTTCTTGTGCTCCTGCCCCTTACAGAGGCCTCCCTGGACCCTGTCTTTCTGTGGCTGGGCATGGCAGCTGGCGATGCACACTGCCTGCCTCAGTGGGCATCTGCTGGCCTTTGCTGTCCCCAGGCTGTGACTCAGGCATGGCAAGCATGAAAACTGGTGGGAAGAGACCCCTCCTCTGCTCTCTCAGCTTGTGCTGGCCTGCTCTGTGGGCCTTGCAGCCTTTGCCAAATGCATGAGGCCAGAAACCCCAGGTCCCGCTTATCCACAGGGGACACATCCCCAGCCCCCCAGTGCCTGAAACCATGGGTAACATAGAGCCTTACATAGACTCTGCTTTTAAAAAAAATATATGAAATCTGTGAGAAAGTTTAATTTATAAATTAAGCATGGTAAGTGATGAACAATAACTAGTAATAAAGCAGAACAATTATAGTGTGATAGAATAATACAAGTTATTAAAAACTTAGGAAGTGTTTGCTTCTGGAAATTTTTACATAATATTGTCAGATAGTGCTTGGTTGTTGGTAGACGATGCCAAAGCCATTGTTGGGGATGCTAAACTCTTGGTCCCACACCCAGGACTTGAGACTGGGTGCTGTGTCCCCTAACCTGGCCCGTGGCACCTGCAGAGGACAGCCCTACAGGGTATGCACAGGCAGTCACCACAGAACCTCTTCCAACTGGGGCCCCTGTCTCTGAGAGGTCTCAACAGGGCCAGTGACCATCTCTTGTGGGGTGCCGGCCCTGTGCTACAGGGGAGGGTCCTCGCTGGTGTCCTGTGGTCAGGGGAGCTGCTCCTACTCTTTTGAACTCAGCCATCCCTTTCCTGCAAGGATGGAAGACGCAACCCTGGGGACGATGCTGAACACAAGCCTGGGCCTCCAGGTTCTGCAGTGGTAGAAGCTGAAACTCTTCCAAATCAACTTAGTGCTCGAGTCAACTTTCCACAATGCCTTGGACCTTCGAGTGTGGCTCATTTGGCATGGGCTGCAGGATTTAGCTCTGGAGCAGAGTGACAGGGAGCTTCTGGGTTATTCATCGTCCCAGCTCTGTGGCAAGGTTGTGCTTCTGGCTTGGGGGATAAGCGTCCATTTATCTGGTTCATTCCCACAGTCTAATTGGAAAAGTGGAATCACCACTTAAGAGTGATGGTAATAGAACCTCTTTAAGCAATGACGCTAAAATGAGCTGCAAAGTTGCATCCAGGAGCTGACCACTCTGACTGCAGCAAGAGGTTTTGTGTGAAATTGGAAAATGAAAATTACCGATCAATGCAGTAAGAATAGACTGAATGGCGCCTCAATTGCGCTAAGGGAAAATTCGACTCAGAATCGAGATGTCCTATTTATCTGCCTTCCCATTCCAGCCCCTTCCGAGTAACAGCGACACAGATAAATACACAATGCATGGCTGAGTGGCGAAGGGGAAGGTCAGAGTCTCTCACCCTCAGGTTAGCCCAGTGGCAGTGATGTAGGGTTTGGGGAGGTTTGGCAGAGAGCAGGGACCTCGCAGGCCTGTGCAGGCCCCAGGGAGGAAATGAAAACCCTTCCATGCGGTCCTTCTGTGGACCCAGGGTACTGGGGGTCTGCTCACTTAATTGGAGAAGTCAGGTGATGATTTTAATCATGAGCCATTTCATTCTCACAAATGCTGAAACAAGTAGTCACTGTGCCGAAAGAAATAGTTGCAAATAGACACCCAGAGTTGCAGGGGCATCATCAGTGGGGCTTTGTATCCCAAGTTTCAGAGTGAGTATTGGTGCTGTCACAAGGCTGGTTGTTTTCATTCCTTGAGCAGTTAACATGGGCAACGTGATTTGCAGATGTGATGTCCTCAACCATGCAAGAATTGTGTTTGAACACCTACTATGTGCCATGCGCCTGGGAGACGGAGATGAACACATCCAGACATGGAGCTTTCATTTTAAAAGAGCATACAAAAATAAGTGTGTTTTAGAGGTTATGGTGAGTGTTGCCAAAAAAGTAAATCAGGGAAGGGGGTGGGGGCACCCGGACAGGTGGAAGGCGAGCAGGGGAGGGGCTGTGATACCTGGCTGTCTGGGGAAGAGCAGAAGGAGCACTCAGTAGGAGGGGATGCAGGTGGCACAGCCCTGTGCCTCAGCTCTGTCCTCAGCAGCCGGGTGTCCCCGGGATCATGAGAGGGAGGTACAAACCAGCTCAGAATCCCTTAGGATGGGGAAGAGCAGGGGCTGTGGCCTGCTATTCCGCTTCCTGCAAACCTGCTTTATGCACCCAGCTCTGCTGCAGGGGTCCAGCTGCCTTGCCTGCCCCGGATTCCTGCAGAGCCTTCTACTTGTCCTCCTGGGTCCACACCACTTCCCTCCTAGCTGTTCCCCACACAGAGGCCAGAATGGTCCTACAGAAACACACATCTGACTACAGCACCTCCTCCTGCCTGACACCTCTCAGGCATTGCCCTTGTTCTTAGAGTCGGGGTCCTGAGTCTGTCATGGGGGTAGCAGGATCCTGCCTGCTGAGCCCCTGCTCTGTTTCTCTTTGGCCCCTGTGTCCACCTTCACAACCACCTTCTGGCCTTGGCTTCTTACTTCTCAGATACATATGGCCTCCTGTCCAGCCTGAAGTCCTCTTCTACTTGACTCACCCTTTTTCTGTTCCTCTCAGCTCAGTTCAAATGTCACTTCTCATTTCCCTGATTCCCAATCTCCCTCAGAGCCTGGTCAGGTAGGTCCCTGATTTAAAGTCACAGTCCGAGTATTTTCTGTACTGTTTTCCCATGACACTGGTTCCATTTATTTATCTGATTACTTGTCCATAACTATAACCCAGCAGCCAGAACACTGTCTAGATGCGTGAATGAATAAATACATCCCTCTCTGCAGACCCCCATGAACACAGGCAGGGGTCTCCTGAGTTACTTGAGCTGTTCGTGCTGTGTTTAGTTTGCTCAATGCCTGGCACCTGGAACAAACTGCATAACAACTTCTTAAAGGAAATGTCCCAGTGCTTGCAAATACTCACCCCCTTGCAATTTTCTGTTTGCTTGAGGCCCCTTATGGATGTTGGACCCATGAGTCGGTCCAGCTGTGCCCAACCTGCTTCTGCCAGGGGCTTGCTGTGTTTCTTTGTCTGCCATGGCTCTGCAGAGTCTTGGAAGCATTTTGGAGGCTCATTTCTAAAAATTCTGTGAGCCTGCTCAGGATTGCAGACCCCAGTCTTTATGATTTTGCTTCCCTTTCCTCCCTCTGCCTGATTTCCTCAATACATACTTCCTTCTTTAGTACTGAGTATATTTTTATATACTGCCCCAAATTCATTACAAAATAGTATAGAAACTGAATAAATAAAAATTTGGGTTTCCAGATATACACAGAATTGGATAGACTAGGAATGTTTTGGGTGCCAAGAAGGATCCAAGCCAAAGTCCTGCTCCCTCACTCCCGATAGCTCACAATCCTCAGCCAGGAATCCTCAGATTCCCATTGTGCTGTATACCTGGTTATCTTACCTCACCCTCTGCATAGATTCTCACAACCTTAGGGCTATCACTATCAGGATGCCAGCCAGGTCCTTTGCCCCAGAGCCTTGGCTTAGCTCAATCTGAGCTGTGTCCTCCCCACCTTTACCACTTGTTGGCATCTTTCAGAGAATAGATCAGCCATGAGACATGAGAGTTGTTGGCTCTCCCTTGCCTCTGTGTTATGATTTCATGTGCTGACTTCTCCTGAATTAAGTCACCTGGAATCCAGTGAGTGCTTGAACTGTCTTGGGCTGGCTGTTTTGGCATGAGTTTGTGTATTCCTGTTTGTCTCCCAGAAACTTCTAAGCCAAGAACATGGTCTTCCTTTCTATAAAAGGTACAAAGCTTCTTAGAAGCATATAGTTGTATCTTACTGTCTTTAGGCTGAAAGTCTCTGCTTTTTAAGTGGAATATTTGTTCCACTTATATTTAATATAATTATTGTTGTGGTGGGTGTTAAGTCTATCATGTTGCTATTGATTTTCCTTTTGTCTCATAGGACTGTTTTTCCTCTTTCCTCCTCCTATTCCTTTTCTCCTCCTCCTTCTTTATCTTCTCTGTATTTGATTTTACAGAACTCCTACATTGGCTCTTTGGGTATACCTCTGTATTATTTTTTTTAATGGTGTTCTTGGAATTGCAGTATGTGTTTTTATTTTGTCCTTAATGAATATTGTACTATGTCACCTACACTGTGAGGATTTTATAACCCTTAACTTCCACAATCCTTTCTGTACTTTATTATCATATATTGTGCTTGCTTATATGTTATAAGCTTGCAAAATATGTTGTAATTAACTTTAAAAACATGAACTATCTTTTAAATTAAGAAACAAGAGAAACCTGTCTTTTGACTTTATTTACATAGTTCCCAGTTTGGGGAGAGTGTTTATTCCTTTGTAGGTTAAAGTTTCCCTCTGGTATCATTGTTCTTTATTTATTTATTTTTTTTTTTGCGGTACTGGGGATCAAACTCAGGACCCTGTGCTTGCGAGGCAAGCGCTTATTCCACTGAGCTATATCCCCAGCCCCCTCATTGTTCTTTAATGAAGAATGCCCTGTAATATTTCTTAGACTATCTGTCTGGTACTGACAAATCTCTCAGCTTTTGTTTACCTGAAAATGTTTTTATTTTGAAGGATTTTTTGATGGCTATAATAGACAGTAACTCCTACCCCCAACATTTAAATACACTGTTCCACAGTATTCTGATGCATATTGTTTCTGATGAGGACAGTATTACTCTTGCCACTATTCTGTTTCACTCTTACCACTATTTGGTTTGTTTCTCTGCCTGCTTTTAAAATTTTCTCTTTATCTTTTGTTTTCAACAATTTGACATGATGCACTTAGCATTGTGTACATTTCATTTTTGATTGCTGTTAGTTTATCCTGTTTGGAGAACGTCTTAGAACATGAGTTGATATTTACATCAATTTTATAAACTTCGGCTCACTGTATTAACATTTTTTTTCTATTCCAATCTCTCTTCTCTTTTGGAGTCTCCAACTATATAGATATTAAATCAGTTAGATTTGTGTGCAGATCACTTAGGATTTTAAAAATATTCCCTCTCCTTTTCTCTTTGTACATCATTTTGAATATGAGGTATGATAGACAAATATAGCAAATATATAAATTTACAAAACATTACAGTAAAAGGCACATTGCAATTGACACTGCTCAAAATTCTTCCCTTTCCTTTTCATGTACTTATCCCATAATTCTTGCCAGTTCCTGAAGTTGTTCTGGAAGTCCTCTTTCATGAGTGTCTTTCGTTGTGCTGCTGCAGCTGCTTTAGTATCCTGAATTGATCTAAGATGTTGATATCTCATGGTGGTTTTGACTTTGGGGAAGATCCAAAAGTGGATCCAGTGGGGGGGGGGGAAACCCCTGCCTTTCTGTTAGATGGCACTTGGCAGCAGTATTCACCATATTTTTGGTCACATCTTGGAAAGAGGACTTCCAGAATCACAATGTGTCTTCTATTGTAACAACTTTAAAAATTTAAACAGTCACAATATATTTTGATCACATCTCCTATACCCCTCCTCCCATATTACCAGAAACCCTTGTTCTGTTCTCTGGACCCTCTGGTCCCACCCCTATCCCAACCTGATATAGGCTTGGGGACCGCCATCGAGGTTTAAATGTCACCAGGCAGAAATGAGAACACAGAGGCCCTGGCTGGCAATGTGGTGTTTTTCAAGGATGCACATTGCTTGGAGACACGGCCTGGTCTGTTCTGTGTGAGTAAGCGGCCGCACTGGTCTCAGCACTCACCTTCATGTGTGCTGTCTGTAGAATAACCAACGCTTGCTGGCATGGTGCATTTATTACCTGTGTTGTGGATTCTAGGGAAACAGGTACTACAGACGGTGTCTGGGAAATGGGCCCTACAGGTGTTATCATTTTATTGTTTTCATTTAAAGATGTAGAAGGCAAGAGCCAGTAGCCATGCTGGTGTTGTGCGAAGTGCTCTGAATGTGTCACTTTAGTCCACACTATGTGCTCTGGAAGTCACACAGCTATCAAGTGGCACTGGGAGCTGAGCCTGGGTAGGCTGGCTCCGGCGCTTCTCCTGTGGACTGTTGGCCGCACGGCCTTTGGGGTCAGTGCCTTGACCAGGCGACATTACTCACCTTGGCAGAACTAAGAGTCACATGCAGATCTGCTGCTCAGTACCCTGTGGGTTCCCCACAATCTCCTGTTCATATGTGAGGTGTTTTTCAGGGAGGCAGGCCTTCCAGATCTGCAGGAGATGTTTAAGCATCATATTTAACAACTCCTGTAAATTTATCACACAATATTTTTGTGTTTTATGTAAGTGCATATGGATCTTTGGGTTGTCTGTGTGACTGGTGGTGCCCTTGTGTCTGGAGTTGTGTCTCCAGAGAAATGCAGATGCCGAGGGCTTTCCCAAGATTCTCAGATGACCACCTCTCACTACCTATGAAACATCAGCTCTTTCCCACCTGTTCTTCACCTGTACCAAAAGAGCACTTGGTCTTTTCCCTGTGCTCACAAGTACACAAGGACTGATGCAGATACCCGGGTGAGGGCCAGCCATGATCATGGACTTCGATCTGCTGGTCCATGCCTTCCACAGTGGAAGCACCATCCTTAACTGGTCAAGCACTGCCCTTGACATGTGGGAGGGGCCCAGCTCAGGTCTGCTGACCCAATCCTCAGCACATACGACTGCACATTTCAGAGAATGGCCAGACATCCCTTGTTCCTCTGGTTGAGCAGATCCTTGATCCAGACATGCCTAATTTAATTTCTTCATGTGAGATGTGAAGGTGAGTTCTAAGTATCTGCCCAGCCAGGCCAGCCATGAATTTCTCCTTCTCTCTCTCTCTCTCTCTGTCTGTCACACACACACACACACACACACACACACACACACACACACACATCTACAGTGGTGTTTTGAAGATGTGTCTGGAGTTCACCCAGTCTGTTGGAAGAATTTAGTGGCCAAAACTGAGGTTTCCAGAAGAACTTGAAATTCTGCCCCAACAATGCAGCTTCAGCTTCTGTCTGAATTTCTAACCAGCCATTTGCCCTGCGGTTTTGGACTCAAGATTGCGATATTTGCTTCTGAGCAGCTTCCAGCATGCTGGTCTACCCTGCAGAACTCGGACTTCCCAGTACCCATCAGTCCCCTCGCTGCCACAAACCACCTGCTTCTCATCAGCCTCTTGCTGTATGCATTCTATGGCTTCTGCTTTTCACCAATGTACAAGGTTGCCAAAGACCTCTCCTCATCCTTTAAGCCCTCCCTACTCCCTTTGAGATGGCTGATTTGTGTCCAGATGTTGAAGCTGGGGCCCCTTCTCCCCCTAAGCCAGAAAAGTGAGCCCCTGTTAGCTTCTGCTTCTCTCTGGCAGCAGCCGGTCCTGGAACTCCGTAAGGAGATAGACCTCTGCCCCTTCACCCCAGGAATCCTTAGTGGAGAAACAGCAGAATCAGTGTGCACTGGACACTTGGCTGTCTCAGCCATCCTGGTACCCTCAAATTTTGCAAACTGGAAAAAACACTACTTTGGAGTAACTGGCCCATTTCCACACCTGCCCTCCATGGCATCAATATCTTCCTTGTTAATTTGCAAGCGGAAACACTTGCGTGCTCTCCAGCACGTAGACATTTGATGAGAAATCCTGATAGTTGAGCCTCGGGTTTGTTTGTTTTCTGTCTCCTGGGAACCCGAAAGAAGGAAGTGTTATCTACACGGTGATAGGTATTTCACCTCTGAAGGATCCCAGGCGCGGGAGTTTGAAGAGTCACATCTCATTCAACATTCTTTCCCCAAGTTCAGTGATCAGACAAATAGACATATGGAAGTTGCTAAAGTTAGGTACCACAGATAGGGAAAGATGCTATGCGCACCCGCGTGCTCTAGCCCTCTCTGCTCAGAACACCATCCTGTTAAAAACGGTCTATTTTTATGGAACTCTTTTGCTTATATTGAGATATAAAATTATTAGTCTGAGGTTGGCTCCCATCATCAGAGCCTCAGATTCTTGGCAGTGTTGCTTGCAGTCTGCTCCAGTCAGGCATTGCCAGGGACAGAGCCTGCACAGGAGCAAAATATAGGTCTTCCTGCCGCAACCTGCTGAGCGACCAGGAAAGCGACTTGCAAGAAGAATTTAATACGCTGGCCTTTAAGAAAGTTTTCCTGTTCTCCTCAGATACACTTGCCCTTGGTGGGTGACTGATAATATGAAATGAGGGAGTTTCAGTGGGTTTCGGGAGGTAGCAAAAGGCGTCTTGGCAGCCAGTGGCCCTGTGATAGGAGAGTTTTGCATATAAATTACATATGCATATGACATTTTAGCTCCAACTTTACATGTGTTTCGGAGGAGGCTGGGTACAGTCTTGTCCCTGCCTGTCTGTTTGCTTTTCCCCTTCTGCATCAGTATTAATCCTGCTGTTTTAGCGCAATTTGAAGAAAAGCCTGGGTTTTCTTTAGTGGAAACAGCTAGTAAGATACTGTGGCTTTCAGGGATGCCCTGATAGCCTTTAGTTTTAATTTATGTTTTTTTTTTTTTTCCTCGTGAACTTTGCAGCTTCTATGCAGCAAAGCACCCATCCATATTTCATTCTGTCTGGATGTTTCCAAGATCCGCCCCCGGACTTATCATTTCCTCTGGAGTGGGCTGCAGACAGTGGAGTTTAGGTAAATGTCTTTCATGGGGAAGTTCTATCAGTTATTTGCTCCTCTTAAAAAGATTAAGAGCCTTCCAGTGGAGGACAATGTGACATGGACACAAAGTGTTTTGAAGCATCCTTGAGCAGGGCCAGGTGATTTAGGAGCACAAGGTGGTCCTCACTCGGGGAGGCACACTGTAACCAGCTTCCATGGGGCTGAGGCATCAGAGACCTTGAAGGACCCTTGAGGCTGTGCGTCCCAGCCCTTCACCCCGCTGAGGCAGGAACATGGGTTCTGGGATGGAAGTGTCCTGCTGGAAACCTCCTGTGGGTTACCATAGTGGCTGACCTGGGACTAGAACTCAGGTCATGCAGATTCTTCTCCAAGCTTGTCTTTGCAGGGTACAGACTTTCGGTTAGATCTGGCCTACCATTTGTTTCTATATGGCTTGCAAGCACAGAACAGTTTTTACATTTTTTTAAATAGTAGGGAAAAAAATAAAAAAAGACAGAAAAATTATATGGGATTCAAATTTAGTGTGCACAAAGCATCTTGCGGTGGTACAGCCACATCTGTGTGTTAGGCGATCGTCTGTGGCTGCTTCTGTGCTACAAGGACAGAGGTGAGAGTATGGCTGGCAAAGCCTAACACACTCACTTCACAGAGAAAATGTGGGGCCTCTGCCCTACTGTGCCCCAAAAGCTGTACTCTCCGGGTGGGCTGAGACTCAGTTTCCACTTTATTCTTATTCAGTCAAAGCCCTCTGTTCGTTGTTAGATTTGCTTTTTGCCATTTATTTAAGGGGAGACTTCCTTAGAGCCAAACTCAAATCAAATGCTTTACTGACGAGTTCAGGTACAAATTAACACATAGGAAGGAGGTCTTAGGTTTGAGCATTGTGGTCTCACTGTTTAGTTCTGTTAGGGCATCTAAAATGGCACTGTTAACTGCACATCCGGCAGAGCAAGAGGAGGGATATCACATTCTCCACCACTGACTGGCCTCCACCTAGGGTTTGTGGCAGTCGCTGTGTTTATCAGAAGGGACATTGACAAGGCGGTCTCAACTGCTGTGAACAGTAAAAAGCAAACTCAAACTTCCCCTTATAAGGAACGATGAGCACAGGCTGTTCTAGAAGAGGCACAAACTTATGCAATGAGGTCCGAAAAATGGCCAGCACATCCCGTCTTAGGCCAAGCTGATTTGTGCTCCTCCTTTCCCGTGTGGCCAAGCTGAGTTAGGACCAAAGTCACCAGCCTGGGTCTTAGGGTAGGAGTTTGATTCTGACATCATTCTTTCTTTTGAAGAAGTAGCACATTAACATTCTTTCTTTTCTTCTTTTTTCTTTCTTTCCCTTTTTCACTTCCTTCTTATCTTCCTTCTTTTCTTTCTTTCTTTCTTTCTTTCTTTCTTTCTTTCTTTCTTTCTTTCTTTCTTCTTTCTCCCTTCCTTCCTTCCTTCCTTCCTTCCTTCCTTCCTTCCTTGCTTCCTTCCTTTCGTGTAGCTACATCAATTTATCAAATTAGTGCAGAGAGGTTTAAGATAATCACACTGCTAACATCAATGAAGAAGCAGAATTTTTTTCCTGGGCAACCCACTCAGGTCCCCTTCTGTCCCTCTCTCAGATGGAAACTTTCTTTCCTTCAATAAATATATTCTACTCTTAATAATAATAATAATAAAAAGATGCAGAATTTTTAAAGTGGTGTTCAAAAATAATTTCTCAAATATTGGAGGCCATTAGCTCTCCAAAATAGATATTGGTTAGCTGGTTATTTCTTTTCTTTTCTCTCTTCCCTCTCTTTCTTTCCTGTCTTTCTTCTTTCCTTTCCTTCCCTTTTCTTCCTTTCCTTTTCCTTGTTGTTTTTCTTACATGTCTCTCTCTTTCCTTCCTTCCTTCCTTCCTTCCTTC